>CP139505.1:10189979-10787081 GCA_021014915.2 Artemisia tridentata subsp. tridentata | reverse complement strand
CAATATTCATTATGGCTAATTATTCATTTTACCAATCACGAACTTGGACCACTTTGTGGTCAAGGGGGGGGGGGGGGCGGCACACATAAGGTATAGTTTTATTTATTTTTATTTTACAACTTATAACATAAGGTCTTTAATTGGTGTTTAATTATTTGAAGCTTAAGATATAACATATGTTACTTATGTGATTTCATAAGTTCTTAAATTTTAGATTCGAGGGTATTTTTGTCTTTTCATCTTATGTTAATTTGCGGGTTTTACAAGCACAATCAAAAATTTATTTACAAAAACACAAAGTTTAAAATCATTGAGGATTAAGCATTCCAATACTTGCTACCAAGTACTGAAACCTTCCAACATCAAAAGCTTTCGTTAGCAGATCTGCAAAATTGAATTCTGAAGCAATTTTAAGAACTTGAATTAATCTTTTCTCATTGCAGTCTCTTATAAAGTGATGTCTAATTTCAATGTGTTTTGTTTTAGAATGTTGCACTGGATTTTTAATAATACAAATTGTACTACTATTATCAATATGAATAACAGTGTTTAAGAAATTTTACCCATAGTCAAGGAGTTGGTTTTGAAGCCATAGAACTTGACCACAACAACTTGCAGCAGCTACATATTCAGCTTCAGTTGTTGAATTAGCCACAATTGTTTGCTTCTTACACTGCCATGAGACAAGTCTACACCTAAGGAATTGACATCCTCCAGTTGTTGACTTCCTGTCCAAGCTAGCACCAGCATAATCACTATCCAAAAATGCTACCAAGTCAAAAGGTGATTCCTTGAATACCATAGACCCAACCTTGGTTGACCCTTGAGATATCTAAAAATCCTCTTGACTGCTGTTAAATGAGAAACCTTTGGAGTTACTTGAAATCTTGCACAAGCACAAACAGAGAACATGATATCAGGTCTTGATGATGTAAGATACATCAAAGAACCTATCATAGATCTGTAGGTGTGTACATCCACATTTTCTCCATCTAAGTCTTTTAGAAGAGGCTTCTCAGAGTCCATTGGTGTGCTTGCCATTTTTGAATCAGCAAAGTTGAACTTCCTTAGTATCTCAGCAACATATTTATCTTGACTAATAAATATGCCTTCATATGACTGTTTAACTTGCAAACCCAAAAAGAATGTAAGTTCCCCCATAGAACTCATCTGAAACTTATCATGCATAAGTTTCTCAAACTCTAAACACATTTCCTTCCTTGTAGATCCAAAGATAATGTCATCCACATACACCTGCACTAACAGAAGATCCTTCTTGTGTTGTTTGATGAAAAGTGTCTGATCAATCTTTCCTCTTTGAAATCTATTTGCTTTTAAATAGGAAGCAAGTGTTTCATACCAAGCTCTTGGTGCCTGATGAAGGCCATATAGAGCTTTAACTACTCTGTACACTCTATCTGGATGTTCTGGATCAATGAAACCAGGAGGTTGTGAGACATAAACCTCTTCTTCAATAGTTCCATATAAAAATGCACTCTTGACATCCATTTGATAAACTGTGAAGCCTAAAAATGAAGCATAGGCTAAGAAAAGCCTAATTGCCTCAAGTCTTGCTACTGGAGCAAAAACTTCATCATAGTCTATACCTTCTTGTTGTGTGTACCCCTGGGCTACTAATCTAGCCTTATTCCTAATCACTATACCCCTTTCATCCCTTTTATTCTTGAAAACCCATCTAGTGCCAATTACCTTTGCATCCTTAGGTAAATCAACTAGCACCCAAACTTTCTGAATCTTGAACTGAAGAAGCTCTTCTTGCATAGCTTCTACCCAGCTTGAATCATCTAAGGCTTTCAGAATATTCTTTGGTTCATCTTGTGAGAGAAAACATACAAACAAGCAAGAGTTTGAAAACTCATGCTGCTTTGAAGCATAAAGGGCATCAAGAAGCCCTTGTTGGTCTGAAGACATCAATTGTTGTCTTGTCTTCACACCTGATTGTACATCTCCAATCACATTATCTAGGGAGTGGACTTTGTGAATTCTTGTTTGTGGAGTAGAAGGAACTTGATAATTTGATGGAAGATTGTTGAAATCCATCTCATTGTCTGAGAATTCTGCTTCTTTCGTTTCTGAAGGGCCAGCAGTAGAATCATTTGGCCTAGCAGCAGGAACATTAAGCCTAGCAGCAGAATCACCAGCAGAAATAATTTGTTGTTCCTGAGTTCCATCTTCTTTCCTTTCATCTTCAACACCCTCTTTAGCTTTGCCAGAAGAAGATTCATCAGTTGTTGAAGTTGATTCCACACTTGTACTTGACCATATTGGCATCCAAACATGATCTTGGTTTGTCTCCTTTTCCAACCTTGCCTCATCTGTTGCTTGTGAACCTGAAAAATCATTAGTTTTTGCAATAACAGGCACATAATTCATAGAATGGGTTAGTGCTTCAAGATCAAATAGCCATTTTGGTCCTTGACCTTCTACATTGGATTTATCTTCCAAAAACTCCACATGTAGATTTTCCTCTACAATCATAGTTCTTGTGTTGTATACTCTAAATGCTTTGCTATTAAGAGAATATCCAACAAAGAATCCTTCATCTGCTTTACCATCGAATTTTCCTAAATGGTCTAAGGTATTGAGAATTGTCACATGACATCCAAACGGTCTAAGAAATCCTATTGCAGGAGTTCTACCTCTAAAAAGTTCATATGATGTCTTATTGTGAGGTTGTACAACTAAAACTCTATTTTGAACATAGCAAGCAATGCTAACTGCTTCAGCCCAAAAAGTTATAGGTAGCCTAGAATCAGCTAACATAGTTCTAGCAGCTTCAATTAGTGTTCTATTCTTCCTCTCAACAACACCATTCTGTTGTGGTGTTCTAGCAACACTAAATTCTCTCCTAATACCTTTTTGTTTGCAGAAATCATCCATAACTCTATTCTTAAACTTTGTCCCATTATCACATCTAATGACTTTCACTTTCTTGTCTACTTGGTTTTCTATCTGTGTAATGAATGTCTTAAGGATGCTTGTAGTCTCATCCTTAGTAGATAGAAAGAAAACCCATGTAAATCTGGTATAGTCATCAATTATAACAAGACAATATCTCTTATGCATTATACTACTTACTGAAACAGGTCCAAATAAGTCCATATGAAGCATAGACAATGATTGATTGAAAGAGTTAAAAATCTTGGGCTTACAAGTGGCTTTGTGTTGTTTGCCTTTAAGACAAGCAATGCATGTTTGATCATTTTCAAATCGTTTTTGAGGTAAACCTCTTACCAAACCATTCTTAACAATTTTATTTATGGTTTTGAAATTATTATGACCAAGCCTTCTATGCCATTTCATTGATTCATCCAATGTGGCCTTTGCAACAAGGCAAGTTAAATTCTTTTTAGGAACAATGTTCTTCATGTCTACACTGTACATATTGCCCTTTCTAGGAATTTTAAGAAGTACTTGACTTTCATCAGGCATCTTAAAATCAGGAGAAAGTACAAGACATTCAGTCTCACAGAAAAGAACATTGTTCTTTTTGTCACACATTTGTGAGACACTAAAAAGATTATAATTTAGCTCTTTTACATAGAACACATCTTCAAAATCTAAATTTCCAGTTTTAATGGTACCTTTACCGGAAATTTTGCCACCAACACCTCCTCCAAAGGTAACATAGCCTCCATCTATTGATTGAAAATCTGAGAGATAAGACTTTTTGCCTGTCATGTACCTTGAACATCCACTATCTGAGTATCCTTGATCCTCTTGCTGATCATTTGAATGTTCCTGCACATAAATGAGAAGTATTAGTTTCTTTTGGTGACCCAAGCCATTACTGACTTGGATCTGCCTCTTGCATCAATGTAATTTAATCTCTTAAGGACAGTTGATGCAACATTGGATTTAAGAATCCAACATGCTGAGGCCTTAACAGCATTTGCCCTGTTTCCCTTATCAGCAGAATGAACTGATTGCTTAGCAGCAGGAACTGCTAACTTTTCAGTTCTACCCTTTGGTTTCCAAACTTGTTTTTGAACCACTGCTTTTGTTTGAATGGGCCTTAGAACAGTCTTTGGTGCATGTTTGAAAAATGTTTTTGCACCCTTAGCTATTGATGGCTTAGGTTTTGATTGGAGCTTCATGGCAGATGAAGAAGAAACTCCTACTCAGATGGCACTTATGGCTTTTTCTGTTACTGAGGTACAAAATCATAAAGCTTGTTCAAATACTTGCACTGCTCTTAATGCTTTACAAGTTTTAATCAAACAATATGATGATCAAAAGAAAGAGCTAAGCAGCACTTTTCAAAACTTTATAAACTATAAGTGTGGATTAGAGACTCTAGAAAAACAAATCACACACTATAAGGAAAATGAATTAGCTTTTTCTGATGACAAAGCTCTCCTAAGACAGGACATATTCTTTAGAGATGCTGAAATTAAGCTTTTGAGAGAAGCTTTTGATAGGGTCAAAAAGGAAAATGAAAACATTCACTTGACTACACAGGCACTTGAACATGCTTCTAGAGGTGTGCACAACATAGTAGAATGTCAAGTGATTAATAGAGCTAAGTCAGGGTTAGGATATAAGAGTATCCCACCTCCTTATAGAGGCATCCCAAAACCCCCAAGGATTGACCTAAGGAATTCAGGTTTACCTGAGTTTCAAGAACCAATAATGGAATATGGTTCTAAGACTACTGAGAGTCTTAAGGTAGAAAAAGTAAGTGAAAGTTTAGATAAAACTTTACTTTATCAGGACAAGGTGTCCTTTGTTAAGAAATTAGATGCTATAGTTGTTGAGGATTGCACAACTGTGAAAACTTATTTTAGAGGTTACTAACAATAAGTTTTGTGATCGTTTATGGACTCTAGGTTGTTACACCTTTGATCTAGGATTTTGTCTATGACTAGCATGATGATAATATTGGCGGAATATTCAAATGAAAGAAACAATATTATCACAACAAGGTTTTGCCAAACTTTCTCTTTTGTTATAAAATCAGCCCCAATACTACTTGATCAATAGCAGTACGATTACACTCTAATCAGGGATCGAAGATCCTTGAGGCTAAACAAACATAACAACATCAGACCCCATGTCTGATGTTCCCACACACACTCACTATTTGATGTTTTACATTTTAACACATTTCTGTGTTTAAATTCTAAGCATACTAAACACTTGTAAAACATATTTTTATCTAAGGGGTAAGATCTCCTTTTATAATCCAAGGAGACCTTTTACAATATGATAAGACTTTGTCTACTACTTGCTTGTTATGTGTCAGTCATTAAGATACAAAATGTATCTTGTTTTACAACTTTGTTGACTGAACAAATATCTAGATATTATCTAAGGATAATATCTTCTTCATCCTTATCCATCCAGCAGCAGTATGACTCACTGATCAGCAGCAGCTTCATTTGTACTACCAGCAGTATCAGATACACTACCAGCAGAAACAGATACACTACCAGCAGAAACAGATACACTACCAGCAGTATCATTTTATGCCTAGCAGCAGAATCTACTTAGCGTATTTTGCTTATCATTTTAGTATTTCTTCATGTTTCATTCTTCTTGTTCTGTGATCATCAAATCTATGAAAATATAATTCCCAACATGAAAGATTACCGCTGCGTGAATGGTGGAGACTACAATACCCATCTTTTGCATAGCGGTCCTTCCTATCAATAAGTTGTAGGGAGAGTTGGACCTTACGATAGCGAATATGAGGGTTTCTGTTCTTGCTAACTTGCCTTCTTCGATAGTTATCTCTAGTGGTACTTCTCCTAGAGGCCACGAATGCTCTCCGGAGAAACCTGATGAAGCGAAAAGTGTACCGCTTTTAGGGGGTCATTTAAGCCCTAAATCGTATTTATTTAATCAAATATTGCCCTAAATCGTTCCTTTTGTCATTTTAGGTACTTTGGCGAAGAAATATGGAAAAGGAAGCATTTTGGACGTTTTTGGAGCATAAAAGTGAAGAAAACAACAAAGTCTCAAAAATCTGCTAAAAAGTACCTGTGACGGCGTCAAGCCCCAGTGTGACGCCGTTAACCCTTGATAGGCCAGAAAGGATTTTGGAAGATTAAAGGGGGACGGCGTCAAGAAGGCCGTCAACCCTTGACGCGCCAGAGAGGATTTTGGAGGATTAAAAGGGGACGACGTCAAGAAGGCCATCAAGAAACCCTAACCGCGGCGAGGTGACGGCGTCATGCTCTATAACGTGACGCCGTCAGATCTGTTTTCCTATATATACTTTCATAATTTTTAGTCATTAGTGTGCAACTTTGTGAGGAGAAACCCTAAGACGATTTTTCTGCCATTTTTAAGGGTTTTATACCCTTGGATCTCCCATGTTCAATTGAAGATAAGTAATCAATTAATCATTCAATATGTCTATGTGTTGTTTGATTATATCTTGTTCTTGTCTTTTATTTAACATGCTAGGCTAGATTTATCTTGTGTTTGCTTAGATCTAATGAAACCTAACTATTGATTATTGGTTGTTGGTGTGTTATTAATTGTATTGGATGATTGTTTATCGATGTTAGGCTTAAGAAAACTGGCTAACCTCCTATACGGTAACTTGCTTGAACGTCTTAAGAAACATGAACCAATGCGTACTAAGGTTTTTATGGTTGTATTTAATGCATGAGCGAATTCTAATGATCCCATGTTAGGAGCTTCTTAGCCGGATCGACATAGGAGTGAAGTAGGAGCTTATAGAGTTGGGGAAGTACGTACGCCACCCCACGATTGGTATTAAGGAATACACCCGTCATCCACGCAATTAATACACACTAATCAACCGGTAAAAGATAGTTAGGGAGTAAGGAAATCTAAGTAAACACATTTCTCTCCATATAAGTTCCACAACCTTTTTATTTTCAGTTATTTTATTTTATTTGCAATTGTAGTTATTTGGGTTAGTTGACTAGCAACTAATTCCGCCCACTCCTTCAAACCCGAGATTTTACTTGCTTTTACAAAAATATAAAAATACAAAAAGAATCTTCCCTCACCCTTAGACCTATTAGAGTAGTTTTTCAATCCTAACGACACTATTCCCCTAGAGAACGATCAATCCCCTGGTACTTGCCACTACACTATACTACATCGGTCAGGTACACTGCCTGGTGGGGATTGCAAGCCTCTTGAGATCCCTCGAGAGGTAAAACCTGTTGTAAGGTCGCAAAACCACGCATCAGAACCCCACTAAAGGTATTTTTGAATCAACCCTTTGCGACCTGATAGAGGACCTGAGCTTGAGAAAACAATGTTCGTATATTATTTCGCAGGAGCTTCCGCAGTCCATGTAGGCTCTGTTCACTTCTCTATTGGAAATGAGGACTTTGATAACCACTGGGTCATTCGAAGGGACTTGGCCTGTTAGAGGGGGAAATGTTACCTCCCCTATTTCGTTTACTTCCTGCTCCGCTACCTTTCTTTTTAACTTGGCTTCGCCCCACTGGACCATAAGTATTGGGGCTTCGGCAGGAGTAGTATCTTTGGCCAACTGAGTGTCGGTCATTTTTTCCTTGCCTTTCTTTATACCCTTCACCATGTGTGATAATTGCCCGGACTTTACAGCTTCCTCTATCTTCTTCTTTAGCTCCCTGCAACTATTCGTGTCATGGCCATAATCTTCATGAAAATGACAATACTTGCTTGTATCCCTATTTTTCCCTTTACTTGTCATACGAGGGGGTGCTTCGAAGGCCTTAGCAGCCCTCTCGGTAGCAAGTATTTCCTTTGGGGATTTGGTTAAGTTGCTTAACAAACCGTGGTTAAGGCCTTTTTTGTACGGAGAAAACCTGTCTCTATTCTTGCTCTTGTTCTTCGATCCTTCCCACGAAGAATGCTTCAAAAACTTTTCCCTATCGATCAGAGAACCATTAGTAGATACCTCCTTTGCTTCAATCCAGGCATACGTCTTTTCCATTAACCCTTTGTAAGTTGTCGGAAGGTCAGTGGATAAGAATTCCACCAAATTCCGATTTCGAAGGCCATGTACAAAACCTGAGATACGCTGATCTTCATGTAAACCCAAAATCTACAAAGTTTCATCGGTGTATCTAGTGACGAAAGCCCTTGTGCTTTCGTTTTCCTTCTGCTTAATGTTATGCACCGTCAGATGAGTCCTAGTGAACTTCTTTTGTTGACTGAAGTGTGATCGGAACTTAACCTTGATATCATCAAGATTGACAATGCTGCCAGGCTTTTGCCCATTCCACCAGATACGGACAGAATCCCGCAGGGTGTATGTAAACATGTGACAGGCCACAGGCATAACCCACTTTTGCATCTTAATAGCCCCTTCGAACAAATGTAGGAAATTGTCCGGATCCCCCTTTCCATCATAAGTCCCAATGTGTGAAGGCATCTTTAACCCATCGGGCAAGAGGTAGTCTTCTATCCATCTAACGAAGGGTGTTGCGGAACCCATATGGTCCGAGTATAAGCAATTGTAGGGTGGTGCGTACATAGGAGCAGTATTATATGGGTTTTGGTTTGGGGGAACTCCCATAGGAGTTTGGATGGGGTATTGGTAAGGTGTATTCATGGTGAACGGATAACCGTTTCCCATAATGTAGCAAAACTAAAAAATTCCCTATAATTAACAATGTTTAATTATATATTAATCTCCGTTATTATTTTAATCACCATTTTTACGGGAAAATTTGAAAATTTTCTTATTATATTATTTGGTCGTGATTTTGACATCACATAATTCACCAAATGACGGAACGAGTTAACGATTATTAAGAAAGTTAATTATTCTTAATTAAATCTTAAACGGGCCAAAATATCCCAAGCCCAACTCATTCCCATGTGCACTATTCACAGCCCACTCTAAAGCCCAAATTTCCTTTCTATTTTCAGTTTCTATTCGACTAGGACCATCCCAAAACGCCAGTCATTCTCTCGCTTCTTAAACGCGGCACATATATATTTTTGTACCACCTCGTTCACCTCCCACCAAACCTATCATAGTGTCGAATATCAGACATAAATGTCGAGTTTTGCTATTGTTTTAAAAGCCAAATAGTTTGGCCAAAAACTAACCCATACGATGGCACCAAAAATCCATAACGTAACCATTTCAAACCCAACTTATTTCTATGCAATCCTAATAATATTTTTAGCTTATTGGCATGTTGTTAGACTAGCTTTAACAACAATATATCAAGTCTTACACGTTAAATCGATTTGTGCATATAATAAAATGTTAGTCGACATGCTATAGGTGCACAAAACCAATTCCAACTTTGCTACTCCCTCTCCTTCATTCTCAAAGTCTTGGAATGTCAGAAATACATCTTTAAAGTCTTTCATTCACTGACAAGGGCTATACAAGCAGTAGGGGATGTTTTGTAAATGTTTCAATCCATACGTGTTATATATATCTCTTGTATAAGTCTACATATCTCACCACCTTTCCTCACTCACTCTCAGTCACTTTCCCTAGTCTTAAGATCCCATTTGCCGAATACTTGAAGTCCAGAAGTCCTAGAAACAATCGGGTTCAAGAATTCAAGTCGAAGGGTATATTTTGTATTTGGTTTTGAGTTCTAAGCGAGGTTCTTAGTTTCTGTCCAAAACCCACGTTAACATTTCCATCCCATAGCCTTTGTAAGTCGTAAACTCTGTCCTATGTCATTCATATTGTTTAAATTACACGCATGCATGATTCCCCTTTTATTTTCGATCGTATGAAATCGTTATACATGCGTACGCTATATATTAGTGATATATTTAATTTGTATACTTATAAAATGATCTTAGGGACTCTAAAACATCTTCACATAATGTATACTGGCTCTAAATAATACAACTCGAATCATATTTAACTCCATATTCAAAACGGGTATAAAAAGTTCCTAAGTATTTTTGAAGTGGTTATATTGTCTCGACCCGCCATAAAACCATGCGTTTATTTTCGAATATAATAACATGACATACTATTTTTATTTCACCTCTCGATAGTCGACCCGGCATAGAACATGTTTCGTATCTTAAGTTTTTCATGATAAGCTAGGATAAGCTCTCTAATAAGCTCAATCCAACCGCTACTCGACTGGGTTTTCGAGACTTAGAAATATTTGGATGTTTTTCAGTTTTAAAAATGCGCGACATAGCCAACTAGTGACCTGTTTAATTCGAATTTGTGAAAGTAGCATATATATGTTTTTGCTCAGTTCGATACACCACCTGGAAAAAATACAACTTTCGTATATATAATTTGTAAAAATAATCAAGTCTCGACCCTTAAAAATTGCCAAAGTGAAACGCAGAAACTGATTATAAAACCAACTCAAACCAGCGACATGGGCTTTTCAGCCCATTAAGCAGTTTTTAAGCTATAGAGATAAGCTAACTTATCTAGGCTTTTTGATATGAAAATAGAACATGAAAAATGATATTTTTGATGAGCTCAACTCGTCTAACGGTGTACGGATTTTAAAACGTAAACGGGCCACTAAATGAATCATTAAAAGCCCATTAGAAGAAAAATAAGCTATAGGCCATATAATGATTCATTTTAATGGCCCACTAAATGAATCATTAAAAGCCCACTAAAAATGTAACGCAAATTCACTTTGAAGGACTAAAACTGTCAATCGGTTAAAACAAGGACTAAAAAGGTAAAAATAGAAACCTGAAGGTTAAAATAGTTATATTAATTAATTCCAAGCTCAGAATGTAGATTTGGACAAGCAGTGGACTATAAATGTAAAATTATATATAAAAGGACTAACGGTGCAACGCTAACGCTGTTAGGGTAAAAAGTGTAAAAACCGAAAAAGGACAAGGACCAACAGATTATATTGACATTCTTATTTCTATTTTTCATTTTACGACTTCCCTTCACGTCACGTGCATTTTTGTATATTTCATTTACTTATTATTTAACGTTATGTTAATTTTATATATAACGAGATTTTGAATGATTTAACCATACGTTTCGAGGAAAGGATATTTTGGAATAATTGACATAAAAAAAAAGATAATGTTATATATAATATTATTTTTGAACTTTAAATATTTTAAGCATATCATATTCTTACTCTAACGATCAAATCGTTATTCGTTCCCATTATCATTTCTACCGTTCGTATTCGGTCAGATTCTTAGAATTCCCTATTTATTCAGGTTGTATTTTGAAGCCGTTACCATAATCTCATCTGAACTTACTTTTCATCATCCTCAGTATCATATAAGGTGAGTCATAGCCCCATTTTTACTCGTTTATCAACTTTATAAACTCTTTGGGGGAGATACATGCTGAATTACATACTTTTAAAATTGTATAAGTACATTGAAAACTATCATGATTTACTTGGAAATATAACTCATATGTATATCACTCCTTGGGAGAAATAGATGCTTGTTTTAACTAGCAAATTGCTTTCTTAAGCTTGAATACTGAATTCGGATGATAGCATTTTCAAACTGCTTGTTGTAGCATGATATTGGTTTTTAAGATAAACATTCAAGTAACATCATGAATGTATGTTCCGCTGTTATATGTTAATACCAAACTTCAATGGAATACTTGCTAGGAAAGAGCATTTGTATTTTAGGTTCATCATTACCTTGATATTGCCTAAGCACCCCTACTGCCAAAAAGTCCCTTTATCATGAGCCATTAATCACTAGTAGTGAACACGAATATAGTAGACAGCTTCGAAACCTGTTGAGGCTTGACATCCTATCCCACTAATTACTTGACGGAATGCCTTTGTGGCTATTCGTATTAGTCGCGATGCACTATATTTGAAAAAAAAAAAGGAATTGGCAAATCACCTATTACTCGAGGGCAAATATCCATCATTGACTTGATGTTGATCACCTCCGTTTTACGGTTCTTTGTTAACGTTTGCGTGTCATGAGGTTTGGGGCAATATCCATAAGAGATTATGTGTTTTTACATATATCTAGATACACCTGTATTAGTATTTCACCAGACCTTGATTATAGATCTCAGGGATAACATAATGGGTTCCACCTCATGTTAGGATTATGATCCAGTACTTGAACTTAACTGAATACATATATGATTTATTTGTGGTTATAATCAACATCACTTATTACTGTTTCATCACTGTTAGCATTTATTACGGTCATTATGTAACCTCACCTCTAAAATTATTAAAAAGAACTATTTATCAGTACTTGAAATATTATTTCAAATATCACCTCACCTCTGACTTCATTGAAATAAATGGTTTTCCATTAAACTCTATGAACTCACCAAACTTTGTGTTGACACTTTAAGCATGTTTATCTCAGGTAATTAACGGAGCAGGACAGGACACGGAGCGGGCATTATTACTCTGATAAATTAAAATGGTGTAAAAATCAAATATGTCATTCTTTTCAAATTACAATACTCTTTAATGAGATTTTTAAATCGGATATTTCACCTTTGTATCAAAAGTATTATTTGAATGACAAATAACTTTCAAAATGTCTCTTTCAAGCCGTTTTCTGTAATTATGACTTCGATCCTCAACGTAACACCCTAATTAGTCTTCCGCTGTTATCTCATAAATTAGGGGTGTTACACATAGTGTACGGAGGGTATGCCGTAGGAGGCCTAAAGGGTACATTCCCATAAGGTTGAGGGAGGCTAGGGTTACTAGGCTGACCATTTACTTGGGGATATAAACCATGAGGGCAAGGTTGAGTTTGGAACGAGGGATACATACCAGTGGGAGGAAGATTTCCTCCCATATTAATTGTAGGCGGATTGCCTTCTACGCCTGATGCATGAGAAGGCTGCAACGGAACCCCTGCTTCAGTCCTTCCGAGATGAGCTGCTAGCAATGGAGGTAGATTCACTCCCGTATCCTCCCTTCGTTGGCTCCTCCCGTTGGAGCCTTCGGTAACCACCCCCTCTCTTCTGGTAGGATCCTTCTCCGGGACCCATTCGAACCCAACGGACCTTCTGCTTAGCCTTCGACCAACTGGAGACCCAATCCTTGAGGCTGAGAGAGTTGCTCCTTAGGCCGGAGGCCTAGGCTCCATTTTCATTTCTTCATCATACTCATCAATTGAGTATTCCAACTCCCTTCGCATCTCAGCATTCCTAACCTGCCTCCTACGAGCCCTTAGAAGGGATTCCAACGCTTCGTGGTTGGCTTCGACAAAGGCTGGGCTAATGACAGGTTCTGGATTGGCTGATGTCGAAGCATGATTGTTGGGTGTAATCTCTGGGTGAGAACGCGTTGTGAACGTGGAAGCGGTTATTGGGGGAAGGTTGTTAGAGTCGTTGATTGGTATTGGTGCTAAGGTCGAGAAACCCAGTGGGGGAGTATCTTCTCTCCCTTGATCCATGCCAGATATATAGTGAAAGTAGTTGGTTGGTTATAAGCTTGGAAATAACGAGACCAATTGTAGCGGTCCCACGGATGGCGCCACTGATTGTACAATAAATTGCACTACCAAGCCTTCGATGGTGATCAAAGGATTTATGGGGTGTTGAGGTTGCGCCAACCTTGTACTTAACATGAAATAAGAAATACCAAAACACTACGTTAAGTGATTGCGCAGGGGTTGGACCCTGCGAACCACCTCCGGCGTGCGAGTAAGTATGTGTTTTATGATAAGTAGGTTGTAAATGGAGAGAGTGAAGTTAACTTACATTGTTCTTGCCCGTCTAAGCTATTTATAGGGGAGAAATAGGCCTTAGAGTGCGGTTTCACTTAATTCGGAGATCATGGGGGCGTCCCATGATTTGTGGTAACCGCTAGGGCTTAGTAGCCTACGATCTCTACCTTGGCGGGAAAGCCTAAGGGAAGAGGAGAAGTGGGTACGACCAAGTCAAAGTAATCCTCCGTTATAGTTCCTTCGTAGGAGATACCCCGAAGGGCTTAGGGCTTCGATTGGCGGATTCCCACATGGTAACCATTTCATAGATGCATGGTTTTACGCCAATGAAACGTGTTAGGAGATTAACCTGGGCCTCCAAAGGGAGGGCTTTCTACAGGCTCGAAGGGGAGTCCTTCGACCTGTTTGGAGGGTACATCATCACACTCCTTGTTGCGTTTTGATACAGTAGATTAGTAGTAATAAGTGTTTAGATATGATTATGGGCTCATTTGATGGTGAACTAAGCAGCAGCTATAAGTAACAGTTTCGAAGTTGCCTATTCAAACAGCAAATCCAATTCTGATTATTTTACGTCTTAAATCCCTAATTAGCTAATTGCCGAAAACTTACACAAATGCGATATCTGATTATCTGGTTTCGTTATTGTAGAAGCCTATCTACACGCTTCATGCAGCATTGCCTTCTATTACAGTAATTGCTTATTTCATGAAAGCATAGGCAGTTTTAATAAGCATTACCAAACATCTCCTTAATCTAGTCCATATTACATGATGTTGTAACACTTTATCTTTCCCGAAAAGTTTTTTGATTCTATGTTATTTTCTAGACCAACATGGGAAGGTGGTCAGTAGTTCAGTACGACGGAGATGAACAAAGTCGATTGGTTGCTCTTCGATTAGCAATGGAATTAGGAACTGATCACATCGTTGTTGAGCTTAGGGTTCCTTTCTTCCTGACATTAAATGCGCCTATTCGTGCTCATAGGCTCGTTTAAAGTACTATACAGTTATTTATAACTCAAATGCAGGCCGTTGATGATTTCAACAACTTAATCCATGAGGAAAAGCCTACAGAGTGCAAATTCATAGTTTCTTCCCACAATTATCAAAATACTCCTTCGATAGAAGAGCTTGGGAACCTTGTGGCCAAAATACAGTCAACAGGAGCTGACATTGTCAAGTTTGCAACAACCGCTGTAGATATAACTGATGTAGCACGAGTCTTTCACATTACAGCTAATCCTAGTGAATCTGTGAAGTGGACTAAGTCCAGAATTATTAATGCTTCTCCCATCAAGGCCAAGGCAGCAATGCATAAAAAGAAGTGGACCAAGTCAAATATCATTAATGGTGGTAAACATAACAAGAGAAAAGAAGATGAAAATAAGTGTCCTTGGGTTTTCCACTTTTCAAAAGGTATGGACAGTGAGAACATACAAAGCTGAACACAAGTGTCTTCAAACCAAGAAAATCAAAGCCTGCACAACAAATTTCTTAGCCAAAGATAGCTCAAGTCAGATTGAATCAAACCCAGCTATACCAGTTTAAAGATCAAAGTCAAGAGAAGTTTAAACCGGAGATTTCCAAGATGAAAGCATTTAGGGCTAAGCCAAATGCTGTCAATCAGATAAGAGGTGACCACACTCAACAATATGCTATGTTGAGGGATTATGTACTAGAATTGAAGGAAAATAACCCCCACAAAACTATCAAAATAAAAAGGGAACAAAATCCAGAAGTTAATGCAAGGGTTTTTCAAAGAATTTACATCTGTCTTGGTGCAGCAAAACATGAGTTTAGGGTAGGGATGAGGGATTTATTGGGATTTGATGGTGCCTTCATAAAGGGTCCATTCCCACGTCAATTATTGACGTCTATTGCATTGGATCCCAACAATGGGATATACCTCTGGTTTATGGTATTGCTAAAGCTGAGACCACAGAATCATGGACATGGTTTTTGGAGCAACTGGGTGAAGATCTTGTCTTGCAATGCAATTCAAATTTCACTTTCATTAGTGATAGGCAGAAGGTAATATGCAATTCAAATTTCACTTTCATAATCATATGTCTTTGTCTGATATTGATGATGCACCCTCCGAACAGGTCGAAGGATACCCCTTTGAACCTGTACGAAGCCTTCTCTTCAGAGTCCCAAGTTAATTTCTTAACATGTTTCATTGGCGTAAAGCCATTCATCTATGAAGTGGTTACCATGTGGGAATCCGCCAATCAAAGCCCTAAGCCCTTCGGGGTATCTCCTTCGAAGGAACCAGAACGGAGAGGCACCTTGACCTGGTCATACCCACGTCCCCTCTTCCCTTAGGCTTTCCCGCCAAGGAGGAGAACGTGGGTCACAAAGCCCTAGCGGTTACCACAAATCATGGGACGCCCCCATGATCTCCGAATAATGTGCAAGTGCTCTCTAAGGCCTATTTCATCCCTTATAAATAGCTTAGACGGGCTAGAACAATGGTAGGTGAGCTCCACTCTCTCAATTTACAACCTACTTATCAATACACATACTTATTCGCACGCCGGAGGTGGTTCGCAGGGTCCAACCCCTGCGCAATCACTTAACGTTGTGTCTTAGTATTTCTTATTTCAGGTTAAAGACAAGCTTGGCGCAACCTCAACACCCCATAAATCCTTTGATCATCATCGAAGGCCTGGTCGTGCAAATTATTGTACAATCAGTGGCGCCATCCGTGGGACCGCTACAATTGGTCTCGTTATTTCCAAGCTTATAACCAACCAACCACTTTCACTATATATCCGGCATAGATCAAGGGAGAGAAGATACTCCCCCACCGGGTTTCTCGACCTTGGCGCCAATACCAAGTAACGACTCTAACAACCTTCCCCCAATAACCGCTTCCACGTTCACAACACGTTCCCACCCAGAAGTAACATCCAACAATCATGCTTCGACATCAGCCAATCCGAAGCCTGTCATTAGTCTAGGCTTTGTCGAAGCCAACCACGAAGCGTTGGAATCCCTCCTAAGGGCTCACAAGAGGCAAGTTCGGAATGCTGAAATGCGAAGAGAGTTGGAATACTCAAGTGACGAGTATGATGAAGAGATGGAAATGGAGCCAAGGCCTCCACCCCAAGGAGCGACACTCTCCGCCCTAAGGATTGGGTCTCCATTTGGTCGAAGGCTAAGCAGAAGATCCGTTGGGTTCAAAGGAATACCGGAGAGGGCTCCAACTAGAAGAGAGGGAGTGGTTACCGAAGGTTCCAACGGGAGGAGCCAACGAAGGGAAGAGACAGGGGTACATCTACCTCCATTGCTAGCAGCTCATCTTGGAAGATCTGAAGCAGGGGTTCTGTTGCAGCCTTCTCACGCATCAGGCGTAGAAGGCAATCCGTCTACAATTAATATGGGAGGAAATCTTCCTCCCAATGGTATGTACCCTTCGTTCCAAACTATGTCTTACCCTCAAGGTTTATATCCTCTAGTAAATGGACAACCTAGCAACCTTGGTCTCCCTCAACCTTATGGAGCCTACCCTTTGGGCCTCCTACGGTATACCTTCCGTATGCCATAGGAAACGGTTATCCGTTTGGTATAAATACACCTTATCAGTCCTATCCTAGCCAAACTCTTATGGGAGTATCCCCTAACCATACTCTGTACAATACTGTCCCTATGTATGCACCACCCTACAATTATCTGTACTCGGAACCTATGGGTTCGGCCATACCCTTCGTTAGGTGGATAGAAGATTACCCATTGCTTGATGGGTTGAAAATGCCTTCACATATCGGGACTTATGATGGGAAGGGGGATCCGGACAATTTCTTGCATTTGTTCGAAGGGGCCATTAAGATGCAAAAGTGGGTTATGCCTGTGGCCTGTCAAATGTTTACATACACTCTACGGGATTCTGCCCGTATTTGGTGGAATGGGCAAAAGCCTAGGAGCATTGTCAATCTTGATGATCTCAAGGCTAAGTTTTGATCACACTTCAGCCAGCAAAAGAAGTTTACAAGGACTCATCTGACGGTGCACAACATCAAACAAAAGGAGAACGAAAGCACAAGAGCTTTCGTCACTAGGTACACCGATGAAACTCTACAGATTTTGGGTCTACATGAAGATCAGCGCATCTCGGGTTTCGCACATGGCTTTTGAAATCGGAGCTTGGTGGAATTCTTGTCCACCGACCTTCCGAAAACTTACAAAGGGCTAATGGAGAAGACATATACCTGGATTGAAGCAAAGGAAGTATCTACCAATGGTGCTCCGATTGACAGAGAAAAGTTTTCAAAGCATTCTACGTGGGAAGGGTCAAAGAACAAAAACAAAAATAGAGACAGGTTTTCTCCATACAACAAAGGTCCCAACCACGGTTTGCTAAGCAGTTTGACTAAGTCCCCTAAAGAAATACTTGCAACAGAGGGGCTGCTAAGACTTTCGAAGCACCCCCTCGCATGACAAGCAAAGGAAAAAACAAGGATACGAGCAAGTATTGTCATTTCCATGAAGATTATGGCCTTGATATGAACTGTTGCAGTGAGCTAAAGAAAGAGATAGAAGAAGCTGTAAAGCCCGGGCAATTAGTACATTTGGTAAAGGGTATAAAGAAGGGAAAAGAAAAAGTGTCCGACACCCAATTGGCCAAAGATACTACTCCTCCTGAAGCCCCAATACTCATGGTTCGATGGGGCGAAGCCAGCTTGAAAAGAAAGGTAATGGAGCAGGAGGTAAACGAAATAGGGGAGGTAACATTTCCCCCCATCGCAGGCTAGGACCCTTCGAATGACCCGGTGGTGATCAAAGTCTTAATCTCCAACCGAGAAGTAAACAAAGCCTACATGGACTGCGGAAGCTCCTGCGAGATCATATATGAGCATTGTTTCCTTAAGCTCAAACCTTCGATCAGATCGCAGAGGGTTGATTCAAAGATACCTTTAGTAGGATTCTCTGGTGAGCATTCGTGGCCTCTGGGAGAAGTGCCATTGGAGATAACAATTGGAGAAGGCAAGCTCACAAGGACAGAAACCCTCACATTCGCTATCGTAAGGTCTGGCTCTCCCTACAATTTGTTGATAGGAAGAACTTCCATGCAAAAGATGGGTATTGTAGTCTCCACCATACACGCAGCAGTTAAATTCCATACACCTTATGGGATAGGGACCGTATTCTCTAGCTATAACCAAGGAAAGGTGGGAGATGTTGGCAAAAAGATCAAAGAAAGTCCGGAGGAGTCTCCGAAAGCCATTCTAAGTTGTACTGATGCCGAAGAACGAATTGTGGTAAATGAGCTCTATCCAGAGCAAACGGTGGGAATCGGAAAGCAGCTTCCTGCCACGTTCAAGGCAGATTTAGAAAAATTACTCAAAGCCAACAAGGATGTCTTCGCATGGACATACTCAGACATGAAAGGGGTTCCCAGGACTCTTATGATCGATGGCAAGCCCTTCGGCATAGAACATAAGCTTAATGAGTTCAAGCACATTGAACCAATTAAGCAAAAGCGACGAAGCCTGGCACCTGAAAGGAATGCCACTGATTGCAAAGAGGTGGACGAACCTGTACGAGCAGGAATCCTTAGGGAAGTAAAATATCAAACGTGGGTAGCCAATCCAGTAAAGAAAAGTGACGGAGGGTGGCGAATGTGTGTTGACTTCACTGATATCAACAAGGCTTGCCCAAAAGACTGCTATCCCCTGCCATAAATTGATTGGAAGGTCGAATCCCTCTCGGGGTTCCGGTTGAAATGTTTCTTGGATGCCTACAAAGGGTATTCACCAAATAAAAATGGCGGAGGAAGACGAGGAGAAGACAGCCTTCTACACAGGAAAGAGTGTCTATTGCTACAAGAAAATGCCCTTCGGTCTGAAGAATTCAGGGGCAACTTATCAACGGTTGGTTGACAAAGCCTTCCACAAACAGATAGGGAGGAACTTGGAAGCCTACGTTGATGATATGGTAATAAAAAGTAGGACTGAGGAAGACCTACTCTCCGACATTCAAGAAACCTTCGATCAATTGAGGGCAATCAACATGAAGCTTAACCCCAAAAAGTGTTCCTTTGGCATGGAAGAAGGACAATTCTTGGGGCATCTGATCACAAAGCAAGGAATTAAGGCTAACCCTTCAAAGATCAAGGCTATCACTGATCTACAAGCTCCGAAGTCGCTGAAAGAAGTATAAAGCCTAAATGGGAAACTCGCAGCCCTTAGCAGGTTCTTATCGAAGGGTGCAGATCGGTCTTTACCATTTTTCAAAACACTCAAGGGGTGTACTGATAAGAAGATTTTTCAATGGAGTTGCGAGGCGGAAGCCACTTTCGATAAGCTAAAAGAGTTCATGGAAATCTTGCCAACACTTACAACCCCAATCAAACGCGAAGTGTTATTCATGTACATTGCGGCATCCTTCAAAAGCATCAGTGCGGTGCTCTTAGCCGAAAGGGACCAAAAGCAAGTCCCAATCTACTTCGTTAGCAGGGTCCTGCAAGGAGCTGAATTGAATTATACAGAGTTAGAAAAGCTAATTCTAGCCTTGGTTTATGCTGCAAGATGCCTTCGAAGGTACTTCCAAGCTCATCCCATCACGGTATTAATTGACAAGCCAATTAAACAGATATTGTCGAAGCTCGAGAAATCAGGCAGGGTAGCCAAATGGGCTATTGAACTGGGAGAGCATGAGATAGAGTACAAGGGTTGAAACTCTATCAAGGGTCAGCTACTTGCAGATTTTCTCGCTGAAACACCCTCCGGACCCAGTCAAGACAAGGAAGTTCCAAAGAAAGAGCCCCTAAAGACGAAGTAGGGGTGGAAATTGTACACAGATGGAGCATCAAGCTCCGATGGTTCAGGAGCAGGTCTAATGCTAGTTAGTCCGGAGGGAAAGGAGTACACTTACGCATTACATTTTGAGTTCGAGGCTATGAACAATGAAGCTGAGTATGAAGCTTTGTTAGCTGGCCTACGACTGGCAAAGGACATGGAGGTTCATAATCTCTCCGTTTTTGTGGACTCGCTGCTAGTAGCTAACCAAATCAAGGGCTCTTACGAAGCAAAGCAGCCCACCATCAAACAGTATTTGGATAAAGCTAAAGAACTCCTTCACGGGGTTCGAATCCTATGATATAACACATGTTTGTAGAAACCAAAACAAAAAAGCAGATGCCTTAAGCAAACTGGCTTCAATGGTATTTGCTCACCTGACAAAGGAGGTTCTAGTGGAAGTATTGGCTGATAGGTCTATCAAAAGAAGCGAAGTGTCTGATGTCATACTGGAAGAAGGCTCCAATTGGATGACTCCAATAAGAGAGTACTTGATCAGTGGTATCCTGCCAGAAGATCCAAAGCTGGCAAGGAAAGTAAAGGTTAAGGCTCCCTAATATAGACTCATTGGGGATAATCTCTTCTGAAGGTCTTTTTTATCTCCATGGCTTCGTTGTATGGGATTGAAAGAAGTTGCGAACATTCTCTATGAAGTTCATGAAGGACCTTGCGGATTGCACGCAGGACCTCGCTTCATTACCTCAAAAATAACAAAGTTGGGATATTATTGGCCATCAATGATAGAAGACGCATCTGGAATAACACAAAGGTGTGATGTATGTCAGATACCCCCAAAAACTCCAAAACTACCTGAGCATGACGTGACCTCTGTCACATCAGCAAGACCTTTTCACCAATGGAAATTCGACATAGTTGGACCTATACCAATAGCTAGAAGGGGTACAATTCTTGATAGTAGCCATAGACTACTTCACCAAATGGGTCGAAGCCAAGCCCTTGGCATCCGTAACAAGGAGGCATGTGGAAAAGTTTGCGTGGGAATACATAATCTGCCGATTTGGAGCCCCACACATCATTACCTTCGACAAGGGGAAGCAGTTTACCGAAGGGGTATTCCCATCTTTCTGCGAATGCCTTAACATAAAAAATAATGTTCACTTCCGTTGACGTCATCAACAGGACATTGTCATTGAAATCAAGATAAGGTTAAGCCAATACCAGCATGAATGGGTAGATGAACTACCCTATATTTTGCGGGCATATATGAACATGTCCTTCAGCTAAAGCAGCACAAGCAAGGCCAAAAAAAGGACCCTAAGTCATGTTAGAAGCCTATAGCAATGGAGCATCTAAGTTCGCAACGCTTAAGGGAAAACATCATGGATAGGACTTGGAATGGTACCAACCTTCGTAAGTTTTACATATAAGACTTACTATTTTTAAACACTTAGCTTGTTTTTCAAAATTCATGTAACGCATTCTTCTCACTTGGGAAAGAAGCATTAATGGTAGGTGTCTTAGTGTTCATTTCTTAAAATGATGTAATCCTCCCGACCCAATTAATGATATAAAATATTTCCCTCAAAATCTCTTTTTTCATTCTATACAACAAAGATTTGCTCAGCCAAGTACTTTACAGTTTCAATGTCGAAGGATGATTCAAGACACATATCTTGTATACACATCACATCCATAACAATTCACATTAACTTTCTTACAATACTTAGGGTACTATAAGCCCTTTTCATCTTAAGGATAGAGACAGAGTGGGTCGCGACCCTCTGTTGCAGTCAAATTATACGATTGCTAAAAATCTTGGTCTAAAATACACACAATAAGGTCATAATCTTAGGTTGTATATTTACTTTTATGATTAAGCGTAAGAGAAGATAAGCATGATATCAAAAACGGGATATAATCCCCTGGCATTCATAAGGCTACATATAGTCATAGCCAACACTTAAACATAAAAGCAAATTATCTAAAGTATGGGTCGAAGCCCATAAAGAGAAAGATAAGTTGTTCAAAGGCACAGGCCTAACAAAAGATCATAAGAAATTGTTTAAAAGGGTACATGCCACCCTTAAGACTAAATTACTACCAATAGGGCAGCCTTCATGCATTCTTTGAGGAATTTGGATCCGCTTGAGGTGATGGAGACGGAGGCCTCAAGGATGCGGTCTTCTTGGTTGGAGACGGAGGCTGAACTTTTCTTGGCTTCTTGGACAGGAGATCTTCTATTGAAGCTGAGGGGTCATTGGTCGCTTCGGTGAGGAAAGGGTACTCTGCTGAAGTGTACGCGTTACCAGCCTCGTTATACTCTTGCTCGGATGTTGGGCGGTAATAAGGTACCTTCGACAATACCACCGGTTTCTTGGTCTCAACGATTTCCTCCAATGTCGTGCATTTACAATAGAATATGGCCGCGTTCACCAGCTTTCCCACTATCTCCCCCATCTCATCACTATGATAAAGTTCCATTGCAATATAAGAAACAACCTTCGACACCACCTCAGCTCTATATTTCTTCAATTTCTTACATTGGAGCTTCAATCCATCTAACTCCTGACGAAGCTTGATGTCCTGCTCCACTAACTTATCCCTTTCGTCCTCAAGACCGACACATTTAGACTCAAGTGTCTTCACTTGTGCCTTATACCCAGAAACTTTGGCCTCCTCCATCCTGAGCCTACCACATTCCGTTTGGGACTTTTTCAGTTGCTCCTCAAGGCTGTCAATCTTTGCACAAAGGGCTTCATAACGAGGATGCTTCTCGAAATCCAACATGGCTGCATCACACTTGGCCTCTAGCTCTGCATACTGACTTTCCCTCTTTTTCTCCCTAGCAACAATCACAGCCACCTCTTTATTGGCATCTTTCACCATGTGAATCAGCTCCCTTGTTCGGGTGTTCAAGTGATTATACAACATGTCTTGCCTCGTATAACTCTTGTCATGCAAGTCGCAGAGCCTTTCGATAGACATGTCACCAAGGGTCTTCCTCCATGAAGAAGGTGTAACATTCTCAACGATTAGGTGGTAGGTGAGGGCATTAGGTAGTTCCTCGGTATTCGGCAGACCTGCATACAACAATCAGTCAGATATGGAACACGCTATGAGAGGAGGGATGGGAAAGATCTTTACTTACCATGGATATCATCATCCCTAGCAACCTCTTCAGCAGCATACAGAATTGCCTTCCCATGAGAAGATTTTTGTTTGGTGGTCATGGATGTTGGAGTAGGGATGTTCAACTTCCTCTTGGGAGCAGGCTTCGAAGGCCTTGCACTTGCACCTTTCCTGGTTCGCACCCTATCAGCAATGTCGGAGGACCCTACAATTTTAAGCTAGTTACCCTCGGAGGGAGGATCATCAGAATCACCAATGTTTTCCACAAACTGGGGGCTTCCTCGGTACTTACAGGCTTGGTATGTGAGATAACTGTAATAGGCTAGCCATTTCATCCACATCATTATTGTTGACAGATAAAGATGGAGACCCCACTCCGTAGCTCACGTCCTTCGGGTCCTTCGGAATGAAGCTGACCTCCTTAGCACCTCCTGCGACAACAAAGTTCCTGAATGCCATTTCTGCAAAAACAAAAGAAAGATATGAATATCAGCAGATAAGTTATTTATTCTATTTTAATAGGAATTGCACATACTTTTTCCTTCACAAATAATTTCAGGCTTTAATGGAGACCCTTCCCAATGGTCAACAATGCCCGCCATAAACAAGATAGGCTCAGGGAATGTTTGCACGTCCACTGGATGGTATGCAAGACGCTGGTACATAAGCCTGCTCCTTATGTCATAAGGCAAAGGGGTCATTGAACCTTTTTTCATCCAACATATATGCTTCATCCAATAACACAGGGTACTATGAAGGTATAATTGTGTTTTCAACATAAAAAAATTGCCCTTTCCAATTCCTGATATTCGAAAAGGGTTTGGTCACTAAGTAGGGAACATCATGTTCACCTCTTTTGGCTAGGGTTATCCAGTCACCACCAGGGTATAGGTTCACAAAGCCCCTAAGCATAGTTAGTGTGGGCTCATAACCATACGCTTTACACAAGACAATGTACGTGGTTAACTTTGCTAGGCCAAAGGGATTTAACCTAGAAATATGAACTTTGTAGTATTGCAAAAACTCTAAAATTAGTAGGTAAATGGGTATCCTAAAGTTTGATTGGGTGAAGGCATGAACATATAACCCCACATACCCTGCGGGAGCATCAAAGATATTATGGTTTTTGCTCGGAAACATAACTTTGAGCTCTTTGGGTAGGGGATATTGATCAAGAAAGTCAGAGAAAGCTTCTTTTGTTAGAATACATTTTTGCTGCCTAATGATTCTTTTTGCAGCCATACTCATATTTGAAATAATAAGATGAAGAAATTAAAGGTGGAGGATGGAATTTTACCTTTTGATTCAACGGAAGCACAAGAGCACAGTATTGTGTTTGTGTATTTTGGGCGGAAGGTAAATATGAACTAGGGTTTACCGTCCTAGGGGTTTATATACTCATGGCATCTTTAATCTCAATCGCACACGTGTCCATCTTGATTTGCCACATATGCGGATTTCAAACGGATGGTAAATTTTTGAAGTGACGTTCACAATTACTGAAAACATAGCCGTTAAGGCTGCGACGCAAGTGGGAAGATAATCATTAGGCTGCATTAAATGCGGAGTTAGTTAGGTACTTACCCCTTTTTGCGTACAATTCTTGTGACGGAAGGGATAGACTATAAGATGAGTTTTTGAGTTGAAAGCAACATATATTCGCTCATATATCTCACTTTCAATTGGGGGGGGGGGGGCTTGATGATGTACCCTCCGAACAGGTCGAAGGACACCCCTTCGAACCTGTACGAAGCCCTCTCTTTGGAGGCCCAGGTTAATCTCTTAACACGTTTCATTGGCGTAAAACTATTCATCTATGAATTGGTTACCATGTGGGAATTCGCCAATCGAAGCCCTAAGCCCTTCGGGGTATCTCCTTCGAAGGAACCAGAACGGATAGGCACCTTGACCTGGTCATACCCACATCCCCTCTTCCCTTAGGCTTTCCCGCCAAGGAGGAGAACGTGGGTCACAAAGCCCTAGCGGTTACCACAAATCATGGGACGTCCCCATGATCTCCAAATAATGTGCAAGTGCTCTCTAAGGCCTATTTCATCCCTTATAAATAGCTTAGACGGGCTAGAACAATGGTAGGTGAACTCCACTCTCTCAATTTACAACCTACTTATCAATACACATACTTATTCGCACGCCGGAGGTGGTTCGCAGGGTCCAACCCCTGCGCAATCACTTAACGTAGTGTCTTAGTATTTCTTATTTCAGGTTAAAGACAAGCTTGGCGCAACCTCAACACCCCATAAATCCTTTGATCATCATCGAAGGTCTGGTCGCGCAAATTATTGTACAATCATATGTCTTTGTCTGATATGTTTACTTATATACTTGCCAGTAAACTTTGTCTGAATGAATATGAGTAAACTTTTCTGCAAGTTTATCCTTCATTTCACATTTGTGAGTTTTGAGTGTGAGTTTTGAGGCTGGATATTCTTCATTGTGGGGATATCAAATGCCTAACCACTAGTCCACAAGGCCACTTTAGTGGTCGTTAGTAACAAAAGGTACACAGTTTCGGATAATGTTGAATATGCCATAAATTGTAATGAAACTATTTATCCACAAGAATATTGCATAAAATGAAAGTTGCAGGTTTCTCCAAAAGAAACAAAAGAGGGTTTTTTTCTTCCAATTTTCTCTTAAGGAGTTCACCTTCAAAAAGCATTCTTCTGATCTCATTCGTTCCGGTGCCGATCTAATATAATTTGGCATCTCGAAGAAGTCTCCAAATTGGTTACTCATTCACGCAGTACTGATCAGCTCTCAAGCATTGAATAGCTATCTGAAATTATATTACAAAAATCAAGTTCATGTTTTTAATTATCATGTTTTCTTAGTAAGACTTTTTGTAACAATAATGGTCGTTTTGATGACTAAAATATGTTGCACCTGGAGAGCAACTTCTTCGAAATCACAATTATGTCTTTTTGAAAAATTCCCCAATAGAAAATGAGCTTTCCAAAAAGATGCTAGGCATCACTCCATTGTCAAAATGAGCTTGTTAATTTTCATGTCATGAATCTAGTCATTTTGCTGATCCCATTATATTTGTCACAAAACGTAAATTCATATAAGAAATAATTTATTTATATAAATCACCCAATGTACACACGCACAAAGAACATGAATCTTCACACGTACATGATTTTATAACTATCCAGGTTTCACTCAGCATTTTTCGATACTCATAGTAAAAAACTAATGTTAATGAGAACAGGAAAAATTCTTTTACATAGGTCGAAACTCGAGGCCACATACAATGAGGCCTGACATAGTTCCTTCATGGCTTGTAAATTTCATATTCATAGAAAGAGAGTCATCCTTGAATTCATGAGCTGAGTTAAACTTCCACACTTGAATCTCCATCCATCCATCCATCTTCTCTTTGTTTTGGAACCTGAGTGATACCATTTATGTTCAATGGGCTTGGGGTTATAAAATAAACAAATTCAGCCTCATTGTTTTCTTTGTGGAGCACATCTCGTACTTCTACTGGATAATGCAGCCCATCGCATTTTTCTGAAGGCTTGAATATAAGGTAACACACGTATTCTGTATGTGGTGACAACATTTGACTTTTGATTGTGCAATTCAGATGAAATACTTGTTTTGGTAAAAGCTCAATCACCTCTTGAAATCTGCATGTAGCATGGATTAAGGACGAAGTAATATATATAGACAGGAAACTAAATCCAAGAAGTAAACTTTTGTCAGCCATTTATTCACGAATTTTTAATTGTTAACTATAAAACAAAAAACATTGAGCTAGAAATCTAGTTTTTTGTGTGACGTCTACATTTTTGGTTGTACAAACAAAAAAAGTTTAGCGGTTAAAGGTAGGGCTGGCAATCCATGTGGGGTTCGGGTTGGTGGGTCATGATACCCCAACCCGAACATGACCTGTTAAATAATTCGGTCAGACTTGTAACTTTTTAAATATAGTTTCTGAACACGATTCATTTAATCTGCTTATCTAACTGGGTTGGGCGATTAGCGAGTTACATGGGTTAAATAGGTTAAATGTGTTGGCAAGTCGACCCGTTTATCCTACCCAACCCGAACATGGCCCAAACTTGTTTACAACCAACCCTAACCTGTTTATTTCCGTATCGGTCTCGGGTCGTGTTTCATGTAGCGTCACAAATTGCCGCCCCTAGTTAAAGGAAACTGTAAGAAATTTATTTAGCTATAATATAAGAAACGAACCTGGACTGGGCTGATGGTTTTGAAGTAAAAAGATCCACATTAGAGAATTTGTATAAAGATGCCTTTGCCGAAAGCACAAGAAGTTTCTTTTTGTCGACTTCGCCCAACCAGAACAACTCGTCGTAGCTTCTACATATCTTGAATATTTCTTCAAAGTTAGTTGGAAGTTGTTCTACCTGATCCACTTTGAAGTTTGATTTCAAGACATGTTGGACTTCCTTCAGTTTTCCGATTTCTTCATGTTTCACCTGTGTGCAAACCATGTTAACTATGCAACATAGGTCATTTTAGTTTAATTTTGTGGCATGTATCTGACCTCTTGGTATATTATAAACAATAGAGTATATACTGGAAACATGGGATATAATTTTAAACTTACATTGTCAATCGCTCGAAATTCAATGCCTTCAACATAAACCGCACTTTCTCCACAATAGTGTGATGAAAAGCTCTCAAGTAGAAACTCAAAAACAACCTCTTCGTTCTGATTCAAGAATTGGTACAACTCAATCATCATCCAGTCCTTGTCTCTCCATGTTGCAAAATATGCATGTAGACTTTCGAGTCCCTTTCTATACTTTAGGTTAACACACATCGGTTTACTTGAAAATTTTCTTGAATCACAAAGTCTGAAGACTAAGAAGGCCCCATAAACAACACCTGGAGATAAAAATTGAGTGTCTATCTTAATTTCAATGTTCAAATTGGAAACATCTGACATTTCCACCACTGACCCAAACCTGCACAAGTAATAAATATTCAAGTCTAAGTCAGTCATATCCTTTATTCCTATAAACTTCTGCTTTTGAATTTCGTAATTTTTGGAACAAGAGTTTAATTTCTATATTTGAATTTATTGTACCAGACAAATCCCTATTTAAATAAAGGAAGGAATATTATAAAAAACACTATCAAGATGCTAGCAAAATTTATAATTCACGGTCATGAGAACAGAGGACCCAAAACAGGGGCGAACCTCAACTACCTTATTAGAATGTTTATAAAATTACGGTTCCTAATCATATAGTGAGTATTAAAATCTATTTTGTCATGTAAAACATCAGTTCTCATTGTTGATATGTATGTATGCTGGACTCATCTTGTTATTAACCGGATGAGAAGAGGTCTGAAATGTAAAAGAGCTAAAGATGAAGCACTATTCCTTTGTTGATTAGTGCCTGAGATTAGCAGTTCTAGTAGAATAGAGTCCAAACGATTCAAATATGTTTTGTATAAGCACTATTACAGGGGCAATATGTGAACTTAGTCAAAGGGGTTCTTAAGTTTGATCCTATTTGATCATAATTATAATTATATAATTAATAATAATATTATGCTACTATAAACAACTTGCCATCCATTAAACGGTAAAGAGAATAACCTTATACTTTAAACATTAAAAAGCATAACATACATCTACCAATAATGCATATGTTTGCTTATCACTTAAAACTGACAAATTATGGTGGAGAGGTAGAGAGAATAACCTTGATTCTGAAAGAGATTTCCACTCATGTAGACAACTGTTTATGTAGGAAAACATTGTGGCTGAAACCATTTCATTTCTTTCTCCAGTACCAATGAACGACAACAACTGTTATACAAACGAATTGAAATCAGACTCGGTGTGTATGATGTATAAATGCATGTGTGATTTTGAATTATCTCTCAATACGGAGAAGATACATAGAAAATGGGAAACACCAAATAAACGAGCTACAAGAATGAACTGATTACCACTTTGTCCTGTTGAAGGAGGATTCCCTTCGAAAAAATGTTGTAAAGATCCTCTTTTTTGATGGTAGAATAATCATCAGGGCACTTTGACATCTGGATTATTTCTTTATAGTCTTTAGGCAATTTGTGCTCCCATTTCTCATAATCCTCCTGTATATACATTAATCAGTTAATAAACTCATGTTTCATATGGTTACTTTCTTACAGTTTATAAAACAGTTAAAGGCCATAGTTTAGATATATATGAATCAAAAGTTTAGCCAATTTTGTCAAACTATAGAAACTTACCTGAAATTCCAATGCTTTCTTGAGTTGTATGACCACTTCATGAGCCGTTGGTCGTCTTTCTCTCCTGTGATGTAAGCATTTAAGGGCAATCCTTGTAAAGGTAATATATGACTCTCGCACAATTTGTTCTTTGATACCCTCGAACACCAATTTATCAAGTTTTTCTACATAATAGTGGTGTTTAGCCAAAAAGGGTAAATAAAGATACTCATCGTCTAGCTTTTCGGATGATAGTTTCCCACACAATATGTCAAATAAGACGGCACCCAATGACAATATATCAGACTCTTTGGTTAAGAAGCCTGTTTTTTAGTACAGTGGGTCACGATAGCCAATTGTGCCTGTAACATTGTCGATGACATAGTCTACATCCTGATTTGTTGGACATACTAAGGAAAGCCCGAAATCACTAATTTTTGCTTTCCAATCATCAAGCAGTAGAATGTTGCTGCTGCTGATGTTGTTTCACAGGTTTGTTGCCAACATTTGAATGTTTGATGATGTGATTAAGGTTTGCCATTTCAGTGTTTGGTTTATGAATGAAACAGTATACAATAAACAAAAGTAAAGAGACAAAGGTTTTACTGCAATAATACTAATATTGATAATGAAAGAGTGTTGATATGTTTTCTGTAAGAAAACATATATATACAAATCCAAACGACATAACCTATCATGTGACAGTTATTTCTAAACGTTGCAACGTTTAGACAATAACTGACATTTAACTACTTTAACCAATAACTGTCAATAACTAGAAACGGGGTGTTTGGGTTAACAGTTTGACCCATAATAGAATCCTACCTGTTTTGACTAAATACATACATATGAATACTAAAGTCTTAATAATAAAGTTTACATATCAAAAGATTCAATAACTCTTTGTCTTGACACATTATGAGGTCTACATTTCCCCCCTAATGTGTTAAGATCAAAGTCTTCTTGGGTGCTTTTGCTTCAATCTTCAAACAATGACATCAAAGTCACTGCTTCCTCCACTGCTTGTTCCTTCATTCATGTGTGCTTCATTTGCTTCATTCATAACACCAAGACGGTTTGCTTCTTGTTGTGCATGCCCATCCCTAACTGTCAATCCTTCCAAGCCTCCTAGGTACCTTTGTTCTGCAGTCCAACTGCTTTCACCCTTTTCAAAAACTGGCTTCTCTGTTGTCCATTTGATTTGAGCAGTGTCATGGTACACCACAACCAAGTCTACAAACTTTTGAAAAACACCTTTGATTGTGTCTCCATCCTCAGTTGTTAGTCCCTGCATTTGTGCAATTTTGCTCCATTTGCCACCTAAAGTGACTGCAACATATCCTCCTAAACTTTCTACTATTTTGTGTAATGCGAGCAGATCAATTCTTATCACCCCTACCATTGGTGGTATCTCATCCAAGTAATCATAATTTAGATAAACCAAATAAAACCATTTAATTATGTCTATGTACTTCTTACTGAACACATCCCAGTTTCTATACACTATTCTATCTTTTTTGATCAAGTTTATGAAAGATAAGAACCTAGAAAAGGAATTAACTTTCAAGGCATAGAGTGTACCATTGTAACTGATAAAATCATCATCAATATAATCATGGGCCTCTTCTTTATCACAACTGAGTTCTTCCAACCCTTTAACCAATGATCCTTCTTCTTTTGGATCCAGTGATTCAAAATAACTTTCCAAATATCTGTTGTGATCAATAATCGCTTTCTTTTGACCCCATGCCTGATCCATGTTATCTGTCCATGTCTCACCTTCCTTTGCAGCCTTTGTTTCATCATACATGTACTTGATTGTACATTTTGTGTTGTCAATTTTCACCATGTATCCTTGTTCCTCCAAGAGATCATAACTGAGAATGTTTAAAGATACCTCAGGGGTATATTGAACACTTCTAATTATGATTTCTTCTTCTCCAACGTTTACAGCAACATCACCCATTCCATATGAGAATATGAATTTCTTTTCTGTTTCTTCCTTGCAAATCATTTTGAAACTGTAGTGTATCCTTTTGAAGTGTTTTCTTCTAGGGCAAAGATGGAATTTGTAATGATTGCTTATGTACCAGATATCATTCCATGTGTTGTGTTGTGAACCTTCAAGCATAAAATCTCCAATTACATGCACTGTTTCTGGATACTTCACTTCTTCATCAAGGATTTGTGATTTGATCACATCTTCTCTATTTGATTCTGCAACAGACAATTTCTTTCTATGTTCACATGCCCAAAATGCATGACCCTTTTCTCTGCAAATGTAACATTTTGCATTTCTTTCTTTCTTGGCTTTCTTCTTTTCTTTCTTCTTTTCTTTCCTGGCTTTCATCCTTTCTTGTATCTGTTTCTCCTTCATCTTGGCATCATTGAATGCCTCATTTTCCAAAACCTTTTTCACTAACATCTCTTTTGCTTTGGGTGAGATGCTTTTCCTTCTATTGTTCCATTGATACAAACGTTTTGGTGTTTCTCTGAGTAAATATCTGCCTGTGTGAATTCCCCCCATGTTTTGTGATGTTGGCATATCCCATGGTCGAGAGCCTTTGCTCTGATACCACTGTGTCACAGGTTTGTTGCCAACATTTGAATGTTTAATGATGTGATTAAGGTTTGCCATTTCAGTGTTTGGTTTATGAATGAAACAGTATGCAATAAACAAAAGTGAAGAGACAAAGGTTTTACTGCAATAATACTAATATTGATAATGAAAGAGTGTTGATATGTTTTCTGTAAGAAAACATATATATACAAATCCAAACGACATAACCTATCATGTGACAGTTATTTCTAAACGTTGCAACGTTTAGACAATAACTGACATTTAACTACTTTAACCAATAACTGTCAATAACTAGAAACGGGGTGTTTGGGTTAACAGTTTGACCCATACTAGAATCCTACCCGTTTTGACTAAATACATACATATGAATACTAAAGTCTTAATAATAAAGTTTACATATCAAATGATTCAATAACTCTTTGTCTTGACACATTATGAGGTCTACAGATGTCCCTATGTATTACCATTTCTGGACTTGAAACAGTTCCATGAAGAAACTCCAACCCGATTGCAATATCGATGCATATTTTAAGCCGCATCACCCACGTAAGACTATCATCGCTCAAGTACTTATCAAGACTTCCTCTTGACGCATACTCATAGACAATAATTTTCTCATCCTCTTCGTCACAATAGCCTACAAGACCAATTACATTTTCATGTTTATACTGCATAAGGATTTCAAGTTCTGTCATAAATTCAGCTTCTCCTTCAGCAGATTTCCTACCCAACCGCTTTGCAGCAATGACGTTATGCCCATCAGTGTGACCCTTGTATACATTCCCAAAATCTCCATGTCCAATGAGATTGTCTTGATTGAAAGTTTTTGTGGCCAACTTTATGTCTTGAAGTGACAGTTTGAGGCTGTCCTTGTGGTTCTCCTGCGAATCATCGAACAATCAGTCGATTTGATAAGTAAAAATAACTGAATAATTTGGCATGTAAAACAATATGTCACAAAAGCTTCCCTCCGCCCCTGAATCAGGGTTACGGTTGTAAATCAAGCTTGGTAAAGTTTAAGATTAAAACAATATGTCACAAAAGTTAAGGACTAAAAAAGTTAAATGGTAAGATCGTTAATTCAGTAAAAGTTTGAGAATTAAAATATTAATTGCACAAAGTAAAATGTATAAAATGTCACATACTACTATGAAGAATATATGAGGAGATTATAAAGTTATTCAAAAAAATTGCGCACCTGACAGTATAGCGCTTTTTTAAGTTCGTTGATGACAACATCTATTGATGGACGTTCGACTTGAGTCACTGCTAGACACTGAAATGCAATTTTTGAAAATACGTCCAAAGACTCTTTATTGGGTCCTTTGGTAAGAGAAAACACACGTTCATCGGTTTCTTCCTTTATCTTGTAATCAACAATTTCCATGAGTGTTCCCTTCTCAAAATGATGTCGTGCAATGGGTGCAATCCCCTTCCCATCAACGTCAGTGAAAATACGATCATAGGCCAACTTCCCAGTCAAGATCTCAAATAATACCACTCCAAAAGAGTAAATGTCTGATTTCTTATTTAGTTTACCATCCTTTTGATATTCTGGATCCAAATAAAAATATGTACCTGCAATCATATATGTATAGATAGTGCTGGCCGTTTGATCTGCTAGGTGGAATTTTGAGAGCCCAAAATCCGTAATCTTTGCCTTCCAACTATCTCCCAATAATAGAATATTATCGCTCTTGATGTCTCGGTGTATCATCTTTTGTTTGCCATGATCTGTGTTGTTGTGAATGTAATTCAAACCATGTGCAATATCAAGACATATATTTAGACGTTGTAACCAATTAAGATTAGCCATTTTATCGCTGCTTCCCAAATAGTTTTCAAGACTTCCTTTCGAAGCATGCTCATAAACCAGGATCATTGAACCGTTACCTTCATAACAAAAACCAAGAAGAGAGATTATATTCTCATGCTTACAACTAGTTAGAGTTTCAATTTCTGCAATGAACCCTTGTTGTCCTTCTTGATTGTTAATGCGCTTTATGGCTACCGTGCTTCGTTTTCTGGGTAATTTGCATTTATCCACACCTTCTATCGACAAAGAATTACTGCTATCAAAATGTTCAAGATCTGCTTTGTACACTTTACCGAATCCGCCTGACCCGATGCAATATGTATCGTCAAAATTCTTGGTAGCCTCGTTTATAAGATCTAGTCCAATCTTCAAGTGTTCCAAATTCTCCTGTACAGCACCACATTAATGCTAGTAAGGATTGGAGTGATATAATAGAAAAGTTTTTATAATCGAGTGATAGTTATAAAATGGTAAGTGGTTTTATCCCTAAATTTGAGTTCCTTTGAAAACTAGTATTTTGAGGAAATATATATGCAACTCTCTCAAATTTAAAGGGTTTAACCAAATGGTTATAAAACCTTCCCTAAAACTAACGCCTAAAAATATATCTGACAAAAAGATCAACATGTGTGACAAGATTGAGAATGGAGATTAAGAAGATAATACATATGCAGTGATTCAAATGATTATTGAAGTGGGAATTAGTTGAATATTAGTTATATCTCATTATCATTACTGTACTTTATAATTTTAAGCTATTACTCTTTCCGTTTTAAATTAATTGTCACGAGAAAAAAATACACACTTTATGAAAAGTGGAAACATTACACTTTTCAACCAATCAAATATCATTTCTATCCATTAAGATCATTTTCGATTGGTTAAAATGATAAGTGAATAATTATTTTGGGACATCCTAAAAGAGAAAATTAGACTATAATTTTGAAACGGAAAAAGTAATTTTTATTGAATATGCTTTCATTGTAGGTTCTATAAATGTATGAAACGGAATCAAGGGTGCATTTGATGTTTGACAAAAACTACCACTTGATGATTAATATGGCACTGAGCGATTTAACGAGGTAGGGGTCACTAAACGATTCAGTGGACTTGATATTTCTCCTAATTATCCCTATTCCATATCTCTCTCTCCTATCCTAATCATTTACAGTAACATAAAAATCCAAAAATCCAATATGGTATGACGAAACCGAGGCATAAATAATTTATTATTTGTTTGTTTTGTTTTATTTAATTTTCATTCTTTATACTATAGGCTATCATTATTGATATTATTTAATGTTCTACATGCATACACATCGTCTATATTGGTTTATGGGCACAAGTAATGGTTACGTTTTTATTTATTAACGTAAAATGGTTACCCTTTTGGTGCTAACGTCTATGTTTATATATTTAACATTGCAATTACACTTGTGATAATAGTTTTATACATTCATTTTCTTTTAAATATATTAATAAACATGATATAAACATACAAAATATGGAAAATGATTATCTAAGTGATACGTTACAAGTACAATATGGAAAATGATTATCTAAGTGATACGGTGTAAATAATTGAAAATAGTATTAAATCAAGTATTATAGTATTAGGATTAAAATAGTAATTTTCAAATATTCAGAAGGCACATTCAGAAGGTTATCAAACAATCAATTTTGTTCAGAAACATGTTAACTCAGCACATTTGATTCGTTCAGTGCTAAATTGTGCTAAATTATGCAGTTTTATCAAACAGCTCCCAAGTTTGTGTATGTAATTTTTATTGTTTTTGTTTAGTTAGCTGACTTAATTATATAATAGGGGGAGGACAAATTTTGCTTTTAGTTAAAAAGTTTTGTTAATATGTGCCCATTATAACAATGTTAAAGTGTATTCAATGAACACATGTTTTCCTTTAAAAAAATGCATTTGAAGAAATCTGGTTAGGCTATTATGTTAAGGGTTTCTTACTTTATTTACCATATTTCTACTAACCTTTTGATGACAAACTCTCAAGTTGTGTTTGATTAAAGACTTTTGGATTTAAGTAATGAAATAAAAGAAAAGATAGATGTTTGGAATAAGGGGAAGGGGGTGATGGTGGTTGAATTTAAGAATACAATTCATTACTAAAAGTACAGGTTTCGGAAACTCCTCATCACAAGTAGCTTTTGGTATTTAAGTTAGAAAAAGTATATCGGAATCACAAGCGTAGCCACGACGACGCGTTGTCACGCGCCGGAACAGGCCACTAGACTAAAAAATAGCATTTGTTAATTGTTTTACATATAACTCTCAAACCACTAAGAGTTACCTGATGTCGTTAGCGGTCATGGATTCATAATTAAATTACGAAGAAAATGCTATCGGAATCGCCGCCTCCACCAACCCAAGCCTGCTTGTGGGCTTTGGGTCCGTTAGGGGTTCTAAGATTTTATTGTAGTCACACTGTAAGGGTTAATATAAAAATATTTTATTTCAATAAAATGAGCATAAGCTAGGTACTGAACTTTTTTTTTTTTTGTTCACTTAGTTTCTTGAACTTATGAAACATGACATTTTAAGGTTACTAGACTTATAAAAGTATACGTAAACGTCACTGAACTTGTAAAAACACGACATTTATGTTATCTAACTTATCCAAAAATATACGTTTAACACTCAAATTATAGAACATTATGCTTCCTATAAATTCAGTAATCCAAGTGAATAAAATGAAAGTCCAGTACCTTAGACGAACATTTTTTTTTATAAAGATTAATGATATCTTTGTTTATTAACCATGCAATATAAATACATAACCGACAAAATTTATTAAGTACGGGGAATTTTATAATCCAACATCTTCTACTTCGTGCACAACCCATTTTCATATATTCTATTCAGTTTTTTATAATGTCTTCAATAGTATTTAGTAGTCCAATCCCATTGCTTTTCATTTGACTTTTTTTTTTTTTTTTTTTTTTTTTAAAGAGTACTAAAATGCCATCATGTTTAAATCTTAATTTATAATGTACAACTTTATATAAGTATCACTAAGGTTGGTGTGTTTAGAAAAAACGCAGCTTTAAGACACGATTATTTCAAGTCCTTAAACCAACTAAATTGTATCACATCCATACATAAGTTTTTTGCGCGCACACGGTCCAAGTATAAATAACTTTTACTTAAGATATTACTAATGAGAATTTGATATGTTGTGCATTTTTATGATTTTTTTTAACAAATAATGATATTTCTATTTATATAGTTTTCAAAACTGTATATGCACGGGTTGTTAATATAGTGTTAGTCAATAGGATTTTGTGTATTAGATTAAATTTAGTCTAAAAATGATAACTACAAAAATAATATAGATTTTTTTTCCCTAAAACAATGCTAAAGGTTATGGTTAATAGAGAATCTTTTTTTACAATTAGAAGTAAGAAAATACTCCGTCCAATAAAAAAATAAGTGTTTATTGTGCATCTACGTTTTTTGAGATGGTTTCCGTTTTATCGGGATTTTCATCTAATAAGAATTTTTTATATGTGACACTATGATAGATTCATTTATTATTAGCAAAATCCTTTTTATTGAAATATAAAGTCTGGCGAGGTATTTGAAAATTTTATGAATTTATCAAAAAAATATCGAAATAGAAAATTTTACACTTAAATCAACTAAATTCATTTTAAACAGATTCTTTTATAAATTTTGTACTTAAATGTAAATTTTATTAACTGGTCATAACATAATTTTTTTTACATTTATGTCCAAAAGTATAAAAAAAAATAAAAAATAAATAAATAAATAAATTCCCAAGGTTATGCATATTTTTGTTTTCTATATAAAAATTAACGTGCTTCACGTTTCATTAAATTGAGGCTCAATTTTCACTTTTATTAGCTAATAATAGAGCGCAATTAATCTTACCATGTGGCAAAATGCAAACCTTTTATTGATATAATTTGGGTTTTCTAACCGTATTTCTTTTGGACAAAACTTATTTATATTATTATAGAAAAGATTTTTCTCCTCACTTCAAACCCCCCCTCCCCTCTGTCACACCCCCAAAATCGGGTCCAGCGGAAGCTTACACATCGCTGGGGTGCAACTCAATTGGTATCATAACACAAGTGTAAAGAACGGTTTTCACATCAATCATTTAGAATATATTTGAGAAGTCAAAAGTGTTAAATTTACATTATGAAAAGTGGTGCGGAAGTTGGCCCATAAAATAAGTTAAGCGGTCCCAAATGTTTTATCAGAGTCTTCTATGACCATGCCATGCCCTGCCAAAAGCCTCCAGTAGCGTGCTATTGCTTGGTTCCTGAAAATACATGCTAAAGTGTCAACACGAGGTTGGTGAGTTCATAGAGTTTGCTATAAATAAGTTGAAAAGCCTTTAGAGAAAGTTTCCACAGCATAGGCATTGTAAATCCACTCAGTTCCAAGCCCTGCCCATTCAAGACTTGCAACCTGTGTGTTTACAACCCAATGCTAACATAGTATGTCTAGAGTAGATGTCTTGCATATCAATGCATCATGAGATTACTGGGTGCCATTTCCCAAAGAATACTAATAGATCTTATGCTGCTCACTAGGAGACTTATGTTGCTCACGAGGAGACTTATGTTCGGCCACCCCAAGTGTTTGATACTTAGGTCCGTGATCTGTTCTGTTCGGCTACCCCAAGTGTTTGATACTTAGGTCCGTGATCTGTTCTGTTCGGCTACCCCAAGTGTTTGATACTTAGGTCCGCGAGTTGCTTTCAAGAATAACGCAAATAAGTTTAACACAATCATGTATGTAAGTAAGCAGTTTAAGCATGTATCTCCCCCAAAAGTTCAAAACGTATAAAGTAGGGGCTATGAAACTCACCTGATATGATAGCACAATGATCACAAAGGATAGGATGCAAATGAGGCTCGGTCTCTAACTGCGACCTATTGTGAATGATATGATCTAATATAAGTAAATGAAATGCTTCTACTCATGAAATTACGTATGTTAACGATACCACTCGTTAGTTTTGAAAATAACGTTTATCGTCGAAAACTACATTTTTGACGTCTCGCTAAGTTATGAACTACCTTTCGTGTAAATATGTTGAAACGGTACTCCACGATCCTTGATTGATGTTTTATCGCCAAATAAAATAGTTTCGTCGCAAAATAACCCTTTTTACAACTTGTGAAAATATGACCAAACGGCCTCGCAAAACTAGTCGCAAAATATTGTACGTTAAGTGTTAGGAATAGAACTTGACGTTTTTGAAAACCTTGTAACATGATCTTAATGCCGTCTCATTTGAGTTTTGGTCATACGTGACTCGATCAACGGGAAAATAGCTCGCAACATGGTGACTTAAAAGAAAACTGTTTTACACTTGTAATATATTTTGCTATTAGAAGCTGTCAAAATTAAATAAGTTTCGTCAGGTTTTCAAACGTGTATATCTTGGTCGTTACAAGTCGGTTTTCAACGTTCTTTATATCCACGGAATCGTCATAACATGAACTAACATGTTTTCAGTAGCTCGGCTCTCCTAGATCACGTCTAACGCCTCGTTTTGTCCCTTGAAGTTCGGCAAACAGCAAGCTTATTTTCAGAAAATAGTTTTTGTGTTGTCTAACTTTAAAACTTCGTATCTCCTTCGTTATAACTCGGTTTTTATCCATTCTTTCGGCCATAGTTTCGTCTTGGAATGTATTTTCTAAATCTTTGGTCCAAAGTTACACCCTAGCCCCTGAGTTTCCCACGTTTTGCAAAATGGGACAGCAACTATCTAATAGTGTCTAAAAATGAATTTTCTAGTTTATAACTTGTACAAAACTTAACCAAACTACTTCAAATCAACTCCACAAGTACTCAATCCTACCATACACCTTCTCAGGGTGTCATGGGTCCTAATCATCACCAAAAATGGTGGGTTTCATGAGGATGCTAATAAAACTAGTAGATCTAGTGTTTAGAGATAGTTTAAAAGAAAAGTGGTATCATAAACATAAGTAACTTGCATTTTAAACCAACATAACTTGAAAACTCATAACCACATGGATCAAATGAAAGTATAACATGATCAAAAAGATGTTCTTGAACTTACTTGAAGATTGATGAGTTTGGATGGAAAAAGATCACAACCTTGGAGTTTTTATTGCAAAACCCTAACAAGGATCATATATGGAACTAATCTAACACTTGTTCTTGAAAAGTTTTTTATTCCTCCTTGGTTCTTGTGGTGTGCCGTGGGATTGAGAGAGAAAGGAGGAGAGTGTGTGAAATTTTCTAGTGAAAATGAGCTAGTTTAGGCTTTATATAGTCCAAGGGCATTTTGGTAATTTCAACGAAAGGGTATAATGGTAATTTCACTAGGTTTTTGAAATATCTAGATATTTTTGAGAAAATATCTAGATATTATAGGTTGGATACTTATCTTGACTTACGGAGTGAGTTTTGGTCCCGTTAATTGCTAACTGTAAGTCGTAAAGTCACAAAACTTAAAACCGGGTATCCTAAAATTCCTAAATTCATGAAAATGTCACGGAAGGTGGAAAACATATATTTCTCTTGTTGGTAATGTTGTTTGGACATATCGGGATGCCTAAATGACGTTTAAACCTTAAAGTAAGTCTCGGACACGGTTTCGTGATTCTTGCAGAAATTATCCGACGAGTGCCAAAATCCCGGGTTATCATTAAAATAGTTTAACTTACGAGAATATGAAATAAAAATTTTGGAATGAATAGTGCCAGTGAATAGTAAAAATGAATAGTAACTCGTGAATAGTAAATTGTCGAGGTTCGGAAAAACGGCCTGGAATTACGAGTTGTGACTCCCTCAATTAACGCTAATATGATTGCCTCTTATAGTATTTTCAGAAAATAACTAATGTTTTAAAATTCGGGTTGATTTGGCCGGTTCATCGGTTGAACCATGAACGGTTAGTAACCGTAAGCGTATTTTGAGACAAAAGTCTGGTTGAACCATGAATCGATAGCCAGAACGGATCAATTAAAAAACAGAATTTTAAAACTTTGAAAATAACTATAGTAATAACTTTAAAATATTTTTAATTGTTTATCTATTAATTCAATTTATTTATAAAACAGAACACAGTTATTATATCATTACTTATTATCACTGAAGAAATCTCTTGAATGCGTTCAAAATGAACCCACAATTAAAGTTTTAATATAAGTAAATTTATTTCATATACACATTGTATTATATGAGTTGAGATCAATATAGATATCATATTTGTCATAGATTCAATAAATCAATCTTAACCATCTATATTTTTTTATCAAAATTAATAAAAAACCATTTTCCTATCTTTTTTTAAAAACAACATATCTTGCAAACGGTAAATCTTCAAGCTACAAAAAATACACCATCGCGACGAGAATTAAATTATCTTTCTATAGATATTCATTTTCGACGAACTTTTTTTTCTTCCAAAAATTCCGACCAAAAAATCACATGTGATTTGTAAAAATCAAATCACATGTGATTTTTACAAATCATGTGTGATTTTTCTGAGCGGAAATTTTGAAAAAAAAATCGTTGAAAGTATATAGAAGTGCATATCTATAGAAAAATAATTTAATTCTCGTCGCGATGGTATGATTTTTTCGCGTAACGATTAACGGTTTGCAAGATATTTAATTTTTAAAAAAAGGTGAAAGTTTATTTTTTTTGTTTTGATCAAAAAAATGAATGACCAGGATTGATTCATTGGATCTATGACAAATATGAGATCTATATTGAACTTTCTCTATATTATATTAGCTTTTTAATTTAACTATAAACTTTTCAAATTATAATATGTTTGTCCACATAAATATAAAACTTAACCTAACACAAATTTTGAGTTAAACGAAAATGAAATGACAAAAAGGTTTTGTTAGTTTTAGATGAAAGAAAATATTTTTCATGACCCGGATCAATGAAAAACTATCAGTCTCAAATAAGTAAAAATTTGGCCACGTCTGGCCCGATCTCCTAACCGGTTTCGGTTCAATCGGTTGAATCGGCCAGATCGACCCGGGTTTTAAAACATTAGTTTCATGCTTAATGTCATCAGTTCAAATCTCTTTCACATAATTTTAACTTCAAACTTTTGATCGGACCAAGTTTTACCTTTTTTTGTCTTTTTTATACTCTTTTACAATTCAATTGAATAGTTTATGACTTTATGTTTTTATAACTATTAGACAACATAAAGTAAATGAGATGTATGTGTAAATTTTGTATACTTTTATAAGAGTTTCTTAGTTTATTTGTTGTTTCCTTTATATAACATTCTGACCGTTCTTTGAAAATATTAATATTAACTTACTTACGATATTTACAAGTACATCTTGAGAAATATAGTCTCTTTGAAAGGTTTTTATCATATTAACTTTTTTCTCTTCATGTTATTAACTTATACAAAACTATTATCTATAAATATGAAGCTATTAAGTCATATCAATAACTAATTAAACTAATTATTCGTTTAATAAAACAAAGATCATGCCATCGTGGTTAACATTTGTTGAGATAGTCAATTATTATTTTTATATATTGAAAATGTACGTAGTACATGTTTTTATTACATGCTTAGCTCAAATAATATATTTTCTCACTCCCACTTACTTTAATAACACTCGTTCACCCCATTTATCATAAAAATCTTAGTTTTATATAATAATTTTTAGTTCTATGATATTATATTCTAAAAAATATAAAATACAATGTTAAAAGATTATAATTATGACCAAAGAGCTTGTGTCACAACAGTAACCCATGTTGTGTGAGAAGTTCAAACTGAATAGTTGTGAGTTCAAATATTGTGCTTAAGACATGTGAAAATATTATGAGATATTAAAATTGCCCTTAAGAAAAAATATTATAATAACGTAAAATCAAATCACATAACTTTTTAGTAAGGTAATAGTTTTTTACTAGTAATACTTTACAAGAAACGTACAGTTGTCTTATTTGTAGCGAGCATAGACAGTGGATTAGTGGTTATATGGTTAAACAAGATGATAACGTATTGTTGGTAACACTCGATCTTTTTATTAATAAGGATCATCAGCCTTAAATTAAAAGTTAAAGTTAATTAGTAGCGTACCTTCAATTGAATGGATGATGTACGTTTAACTGGATTCTCATGGTTCCGCTGGAGTTCCAAAGCTTTCTCAAGTCTGTTGTCCCAGCCGTGTATCAATATGAATCGGTTTTTGGTTGAGTCAAATGTAAAATGCAAACAAGTATAAAACTATAGATAACTTATTTATTTGTCCAACTATTGTAATAATACATATTCACAAATACTTATAGGTTTCCAAATGGTGCAATGAACCATTGTAACCTTTCACTAAAAGTTGTGTCTAGTCCGAATGGGTGTGATGAACCAACATGATGGTTCGGTTAAGTTATAACCCAAACGACATGTCCTTTCTAGTAGTCATGGTCCAAACGACATGACCCTTGACAATTTACAAAAATAACTATAATAACTAACTAATTGGTTTTAAAGTTTCTAATGTACACTTCTGGTCCTTCATATTTTCCAAAAGCAATATCGAGATTATAATCTTGGTTCACATTCTCCTCCTTAATCTTGATTGTTGCTTTGTCCGAGATCTTGAACTCCGAGCATTTGTCTCATAGTTGTAAACTTGAGTCTTGGTAAAGCTTTAGTTAGTATGTCTGCTCTTTGTAGTTCTCCGCTAACGTGTTCCACATTTATATGACCATTCTCTACGCATTCCCGAATGAAATGATAGCGAATGTCTATATGTTTACTCCTTCCATGAAATACTGGGTTCTTCACGAGTGCTATTGCTGATACGTTGTCAACTCTAAGCGTTATCCTTTTTTCTTCCATTCCAGTCAGTTCACTAAGTAAACGTTTTAACCATAAGGCTTGACATGCTGCTGCAGTAGCTGCCATGAATTCTGATTCACATGATGAGAGCGCCACTGTCGGTTGTTTCTGAGTACACCAGGTAATAGGTGACTCTCCAAAGTAAAATACGACTCCAGTAGTTCCTTTTCCTTGATCAGTATTGATTCCATAACTACTATCACTGTAACCTGTAATCTTGCAGCCGCCTTCCTTCTTGTATATTATACCATGTTCTTTTGTTCCTTTGATATATCGGATTACTTGTTTCACTGCCTTCAGGTGATGATCCTTCGGGTCTTGCATAAATCTGCTGAGTAGTCCGACTGAGTAACTAAGATCCGGTCTTGTATGTAGTAAGTATCTGAGGCTTCCAATTAAGCTTCGGTAATAAGTTGCGTCAACTGGTTCTCCATCTTCCGCCTTGACCAACTTAGTGCCGGGATCCAATGGTATCTTTGTATCATTGCTATCCATCATACTTGTTTCTTTTATGATCTTGTTAATGTATCCAGTTTGCTTGATTGTAATTTCTCCTCCTGTCTGTGTAACTTCTATTCCAAGGTAATATGCTAGCAATCCTAAATCGCTCATTTCAAACTTTTCTTCCATCTGAGATTTGAACAAGTCTATTTCCTTCTTCGGAGTGCCCGTGATTATTAAATCATCTACATATACTCCAACGATAAGTGTTGAGTTCTTGCTTCTCTTCGTGTAGACTGCTTGTTCGAGATTACATTTCTTAAAATCCAATGATTTTAGTGTTTGATCAAGTTTCACATTCCAAGCTCTTGGTGCTTGTCTTAAGCCATACAAAGCTTTTGTTAGCTTGTATACTTTTCCTTGGTTTCCTTGTTGAGTAAATCCTTCAGGTTGTGTAACATAGACTTCTTCCTTCAATTCTCCATGTAAAAATGCTGATTTTACGTCTAAGTGGTGTACTTGCCATCCATGATATGCTGCTAGTGCTAATATTAATCGAACTGTCTCTATTCTAGCTACTGGTGCAAATACTTCATCAAAGTCTATTCCTTGTTCTTGTACATAACCTTTTGCTACTAATCTTGCTTTATACTTTATGATCTTCCCTTGTGCATCTCTTTTGGTCTTATAAACCCATTTGAGTCCAATTGCCTTCTGATTTTCGGGCAAAGTAGTAAGAGTCCATGTGTTGTTCTTGTTGATTGAATCTAATTCGACTTTCATGGCCTCAATCCATTTCTCATCCTTTGATGCTTCTTTGTAATTACGGGGTTCTTCTTCTGTGAAGAATAAGCTAGGTGCTTCTACTTCATGTGTTTCTTGATAAACTTCCGTTATATTTCTTAAACCTCGTACTGGTGTATGATCAAATCTGTGATCTGAGCTCTCTAATGAGCTAATAGTAGCTTCTTCTGATTCTGAGTTAGGGTTGTAAGTGTATGTTGCTGGTGTGACTGGTGATGCTGGATCCGGTGTTGGTGCTGGTGTTTGATCCAGCGTTTGATACATATCATCATTTCCTATGTTGACTGGTGTAGCCGTTCCATTGTCAACTTCTCCTTCTATAAAACTAGCCCAAAATGTGTCTAGTGAGTCTGTATCCTCTTCGTTTTCATTCCAGTTCCACGGTTTTGTTTCCATAAACTTTACATCCCTACTAACATGTTTCTTCTTTTCTACTGGATCATATAGCCTACAAGATTTTGATCCTTCCTCTACTCCTAAATAAACCATCGGTATGCTTCTATCATCCAACTTCTTCAAGTGGGGAATTGTTATCTTAGCATAAGCTGTGCATCCGAATATCCTAAGGTTTTCCAAGTTAGGTTTCCTTTTGTAGAGTGCTTCATATGGTGTTTTATCTTCCAAAGCTCGTGTTGGGACCCTATTTAGTATGTAAATGGCGTGTTTGACTGCTTCCGCCCAAAAAATTAAGGGTAACTTCATTGCTTTCATCATACTCCTGGTAGTTGATAACACCGTTCTATTCTTTCTTTCAACTACTCCATTTTGTTGCGGTGAGTATGGTGCTGTTAACTGTCTTGCTATTCCATTTTCCTTACAGTATTTAGTGAATTCAGTTGATGTAAATTCACCACCTCTATCCGTTCTTAGCATTCTTAACTTTATTCTAAACTCCATCTCAATCTTCTGTCTAAATTCTTTAAATGTATCGAATGCTTGATCTTTTGATGTGAGAAAGTAAGCCCACATAAAGCGTGTACAGTCATCTACTAATAAGAAGATGAGCTTCTTTCCTGAATGTGTTGCTGGACTTATGGGACCACAGAGATCTCCATAAACTAAGTCCAATGGGTTCTTAGATCTAAATTTAGCTTTATTCGGAAATGGTGTTCTGCTGTGTTTACCTAATAAACATGCATCACATACTTGCCCTACATGGTTTATCCTTGGTATTCCTTCCACTAGACCCTTTCTTGTCATCTTGTTGATGTCGTCAAAGTTTAGATGACCTAATCTAGCGTGCCATAGCCATGCTTGGCTTTCTATATTTGCTAAAAGGCATATAGGTGTCTCTATTTGCAGTCTAATACTGTAAAGTCTGTTCTTCGACCTTTCTACCTTCATCAACAACGTCTTATTCTTGTCATACAAAGGCAGCTTGTTTCCATCCATGATGATCTTACAACCTATCTCAGTAAGTTGTCCTAGACTAAGTATGTTGCTCTTGAGGTTCGGAATATAGTAAACATCTGAAACTATCTTTTGCTCCTTGTTTCTACATCCTAGCAATATAGAACCTCTACCCTTTATTTCTACATATGATCCATCTCCAAAACGAACGCGTCCAGTGATGCTTTCGTCTATATAATTAAAATGACTCTTCGTTCCTGACATATGGTTAGTTGCACCATTGTCTAAATACCATATGCTAGCATCTGTTGTAGCATACTTTCCGGGCTGTATTTGTCCTTCATTTAACAATACTTCTTCATGTGTAGTCATTAACAATGATGGTTCATCATCTTCAAAGATAAGGTTTGATTGTTCCTGAGTTGTTGATGGGCTTCTACATTCTTTCTTAAAGTGTCCATGTTTCCCGCAATTGAAACATTTCACTTTCTTCTTCCACCCACTTCTATGCTTATTGTTCTTGTCATAGTGAGTTGAATTTCCTTCATTCGAGTTATCTCTATTTCCTTTATTCTGCCAGTTTCCTCTTGTGTAGTTTGATCTACCCCTATTCTTGTTGAAACGTTTCTTATATTTAGAGTGTTCGCCTTGTGCGAATAATAGGTTATCCTGGCTATCTACTTGTCCTCCCTTTCGGAGTTTTATCCTTTCCTCGAATGCCTTAAGTTTTCCAACGATCTCATCTAAAGTGATGTCATTTAGATCGTTTGTTTGTTCTATGGATGCTACTATCTGAATGAATCTATCTGGTGTGGAGTCTAATAGCTTTCGTACTAAAAGTGATTCATCCAAGGTTTTTCCTAATTCTTTGGCCTTTGTGCCATAACTATTCAGCTTATTTGTAAATGCATCCACCGTATCATCTTCCTTCATTTGAAGTGCATTAAATCCTATCATAAGTGATTGTAACCGTGCTTGTTGCACTTTCTCTTCTCCAACGTGTCTCCTTTTTAATGATTCCCACAATTCCTTAGCAGTTTTACAACTAGCTACTTGTAAAATCACATCTTCGGTCAGTGCTTGATATAAGAAAGCTAGTGTTGCCTTATCCTTCTTATCATCTACTTGTGTATTTTCCTTAGTTTCTATCGTTTCCCATAACCCTTGTGCTTCAAGTATAACCCTAATTTGGATAGTCCAAACTGTGTAGTTTGTGGTTTTAAGTTTAGGGCATTGATATTGTGCTATAGGTGTCACGGGTTTTGGTGTAGTGTTTGTATCATCACCGGCCATCCTAAATGTGTTTATAATCTTCACGATTTAATCGTATGGGAATTCTAACCAATATGGTATTCTTACTTCTACGGGAACAGAAATAGTTATCCGGGAATCCTAGTAATACGGGACCAACAATATAGTTCACGGGATTTCCTAATAGTATGAAAAATAAATCTATACTAAACGTATAATTGAAATCCAAAGTTTTGAATTTTTGTGACCTCGTATGTTGTGTTAAATCACAACGATGTTCCCACTTGTGTGTCGATACTTAAAATGATATCAACCACGATATTTCTTTCCTCGTCTCTTTCTCAACTTGGTTCCTACTACGTGCCTTGGACCCTTGTTATGTCTCGGCTTAATCTCCAAATCACCCTAAGTGTTTTTGGCCACGATCAACTTCAGGTTGTTGTCGTTGTTTCCTTTCTTCGAAGTCCTTTTCTTCAAAAAAAAATACTTGCGGTATTCTTCTGCCAAACAGCAATCCGATTGCTTTTCTTTTCCTTTATACCCTACGGTATTCTATCAACGTCTAAACAAAAGTGTTTTGTTTGTCGTTCCGCTGTTGCTTGTATCATTCTTTCGTTGTTTTCACAATACTTCTCCTTCGTTCCTTCCTTCTTTTCCACACCGTATACCAACAACTTCCTGAAACCTATTCGGTATTCTTTTCCTTTACAGCGAGTGATCAAGTCGCGTGTCTTCTTTAAATTGTTGTTGTTTCTTGTATTGCCAACGACCTTTCTATCTTGTTTCTTGTACCGGTATCTTCTCTTATCCAAGCAACGCCAATGAAATTTCTGCGCATCTTTTCTTTCTTCTTTCTCCTTTGTGTATCTCGGTAATACACAATCTTCTAGTCGACTTTTCTTTTCCCTTGTTGTGTCGTAGTAAGCCACACAAGTCCGTTCTTGTTTGTTGTTTAAACAAGAATTTTTCCTTCTGGTTTTGTTGGATCGTTCGAATCAAACCAACAAACCAAGACACCAAGTTTCTGGTTTGGTATCCTTTTCTGTTTGCAAGTTTTCGACACAAAGAAAGTTTGTACAAGACTTTCTTATGTCCCTAAGTTATCTATTGCAATCCTTCTAGTGTTAACAAGGTTCGAAGGTATGCGTTGTTTCCTGAAAAACAAAGTTCAACGTGGGTTTTTTTTTTCTGTTTCTGTTTTGGTTTCTTGATACAAGGTTCTGTGATGTTTCTGGTTTCGGTTTTGATGCTGTAACGAAATGTTCCAACGAGGCTCTTGATGCCAAATGTTGTCCCAGCCGTGTATCAATATGAATCGGTTTTTGGTTGAGTCAAATGTAAAATGCAAACAAGTATAAAACTATAGATAACTTATTTATTTGTCCAACTATTGTAATAATACATATTCACAAATACTTATAGGTTTCCAAATGGTGCAATGAACCATTGTAACCTTTCACTAAAAGTTGTGTCTAGTCCGAATGGGTGTGATGAACCAACATGATGGTTCGGTTAAGTTATAACCCAAACGACATGTCCTTTCTAGTAGTCATGGTCCAAACGACATGACCCTTGACAATTTACAAAAATAACTATAATAACTAACTAATTGGTTTTAAAGTTTCTAATGTACACTTCTGGTCCTTCATATTTTCCAAAAGCAATATCGAGATTATAATCTTGGTTCACAGCTTTCTCAAGTCTTCTGACAACCTGATCAATATATGGACGATCTGCTCTATCCTCTTTTATGCACCAATATGCTGTTTCTGAGAAGATTCTTAATGCTTCTTGGTCCATCTGATTCCGTAAATGCGGATCAATCATATCCTCCAAATGAGATTTAGCCAGCTGACTTAATAACCCCTCTCCCAACTCGCCTTCGCTTTCATCTTTATCGTCTGCCCTCCTTCCGCACAAGACTTCGAATAATACAACACCGAATGAATACACATCTGACTTGTGGGTCACACCGCCAGTCTTTTTATATTTTGGGTCTTGGTATGCATTCTTATTGATATCACGAGTAAGAAGAAGACGGAGCCTCCGAGCTACTGTATTTTTCAACGAAAGTTCAAAACCAGATAACTTGGGTTCCCATTTGTCATCTAGTAAAATATTCGAGCTCATGATGTTGCAATGTATGACACTAAAATCCCGTCCAGGATCATAATGGATGTAACTCAATGCCTTCGCAACACCAACGCATATCTTCAACCTTTGCATCCATGTGAGGGTCTGGTCACTTAGTGACTTAGATATGTTTTGAGACTTCGGTTGGCCTGCATCTTATATATGATAATCATGTTGTTCACATCTTCATAAAACCCAATAACAGGCACTAGATTCTTATGTTTGAGACTAGAAAGCATCGAAACTTCTGTCCAAAACTTTTTGCTCTCATCTCTTATACAAACGGTATAGAACCTCTTTACAATAATATCGATGAATTGTTCAGAATGTAAGAGACGGCCTTTAAGAATTCTTCCAAACTTAAGTTTTTCAATAATATTCTCAACAGCAAAATTGTTGGTTGCTGATGCTATATCTATCCAGCCGAGTTTTAAGTGAGAAAGATCTTTGAGGAAAGACTTTGTCTCTTTTGCTGACATGGGACTCAACACGTGTAGATATGGAGGTCAATGATCCCTATATGTACCAAACAAGACAACATTAAGTGTCCCAAAAATGACACGTGTAGATATGGAGTTCACTTATCTAAAATCTAGTGACTTGCAACAATAGGAATAAGAGGGTGTTTAGGATTGCGTTTCAGTGCAGATTTCACTACTACAAAAAAGGGCTTTAAGACCCCTATATTTAGACCCTCTAAGAAAAATGCAGGTCTAAATGAGGATTTTACCCCTCCAAGAGTTATTTAAACCGGTGCAAATAGAAGACACCGGTCTAAATATCTTTTTAACATTTAGACCGGTTTATATTTAAAACACCGGTCTAAAAAAACTTATTTAAACCGGTTTAATATGCACCGGTCTAAATAAACTTATTTAAACCGGTTTATTATGCACCGGTCTAAATTGTGAAATCTATTTTCATCTCCCGCTTACAATTTTCACTTACATTTTCCATTTCCCTCTTATAATTTTCACTTTCATTTTCTAACTTTCATTTCCCTCTTATAGATCTGAGATAACTCTCATCTATCCTCTCTCACAACCTCTCGACGCCATCACCACAACCCTCACTCTCACCACTGCTCCCTCGCCTATCGCTAACCAAAAGGACCCTACCACCATCCGCTCTCGATTTGGCTTAATAGAGTTGGTTTTATTCTTGTGATTTTGTTTATGTTTTGTGTTTTACTTTTGTTTATGTTTGTGTTGAATTTGGTTTGTTTGTGCTTAAGATTTTGGTACAGCTGTTCGCTGCCGTTGTCCGCCTCCTGACGACCACTGCTGCCGTCGCCGCTGTTCTCCGCCGCCGGCGATGCTGTTGCTGGACACCGCCAAGTAAGTGTTTTTTTTTTTTTGTTTGTATAAGGTTAAATGTGTATATTTTCATAGACTTCAGATTAAGTGGTTAGTTAGTTAGGTGATTGTTTGTTGGGTGAATTTGGGTAAAAGTTGAAAAGTTACTGTTTTGATCTTTTGGGTGAAGTTATGAATTTTACAAGTCTTATTGGGAATTATATATCCTATACACAAAGTTGTATGACTTGTGTTAAGCTGGTGTGGTGATACATAAAGTATTAATGTTCCAAAAAAGGTAGTTACTTGGATAAATTTCCAACAAGTTAACCCACATTAGAAGCTCAGGAGGTTTTTTAATTAGCTAACATTTTGTTTTGTGACATTAGTGCTATACGATATGTGTAAGTGTAATATGCTACATTTCGTTGTAGGTGACCACTTGGCCCTTTGTGTATTAATGTGTTAATGTGATGTGACATGTGTTTTAGGTATGTTAGAAAACCGGTCACCAAGCAGGTTTTCAAGGAGCTACTTACATTGATTGCCCTATGAAACCGTGTTTCCTCTGCAAATTGCCTGGTATTTTTCTTATTTATTGTTTATTGTTTCTTTTCTTATGACAGAAGAATGATATTACAAATGTATATTTATTGTTTCTTTTCTGCATTGACATTGTAAATTTTGCTCTTTACGTCTTTGCAGCTTGTGACGGGGTTGAAGTTGTTTTTCATATGGCTGCTCCAGCTTCCTCTAACAATAACCATCAACTGCATTATTCAGTCAATGTTCATGGTAAAATGCTTGCAATAGTTATAATCAGTTGATATCTAAGTTAGAAACATTAATGAATAAGATTCAGTTGCGATTTATTTCGTATCCATCTTCAGCTTTACCGGCTGAAAGGACAAAGGGAATGCAGGAGCGCCATACATTTTTGGAAACTGATGTTTGCAGTTCTCTTTCTACAGGAGTGGAGCACTCGCTGAGAGACGTGAAGGATACAACCATCAGCACTCTTGCAACAGAGGTATTTTTAAAAGCTCTTATTTCTCTCAAATCCTTGCTTTCACTTTTACAACCATTGCACCAGTTTTTTCACTAGCTCTGCACACATTAACAACACGTTTCAGTCAACTTTTCTAATTATATTATATACATCGACGTGATCGTGATTAATTTCTTCTATCTTGTGCAGGTCACTGGAAAGCTTGCAGCTTTGAAGGGGTTAGATGCAAGACTGAAGGAGATACGTGGATACTTGGATCTTGTCATAGATGGAAAGCTTCCTTTAAATCACGAAATACTGTACCATCTACAGGTATTCTTTCTACTTTGCCTCCAAGTTTCAGCTTTTTATAAACTGTCGTATGTTTTGGTCATCGCACTTATAACTTCTCAAACTTGGTATCTTGTTTCAGAAGGTGTGTTGCGTTTTCTGTATTTCTATAATAGATTCAATTGGATGTGATTGAATCCGTTTGCAAATCTGAATTAGTTATTAATGTGTTCTAAGGCGAGTTGTCTTTGATTTGTTGTAGCTTTCATGGTAGTTTTTGTATATGCACTGAGGAACAAGATGCAATTCACTTTTTAGGATGATTTTCTGATTCTTTTGAATAGAGTAGTATTGATAGTACAACATTTGTAGTGCTGGAGCTTTTCATTTCAAGCTGCTGTGTTGGCTGATTTGTATCTTGTTTATATTATAATCTTGACCTATTTGTGTTTTAACCAAGTTAATTGCATGATTTATAGCTATATTTGTTCATCAGTATCTGACTGAATAATAGTAATACAACCATAGCTGATAGACTAATTTGCATGTGTGTTAAGTGTCATGTCTTTGATGATACGAAAGACTCCCGGTTGAAGACGAGGAGGAAGCAGATAGTGTTGTGCAGGCACCAACGTACTGTCTTATAACTTGCAGGACTAGCATACAAGAATATAAAGAATGTGGGCATTCGAGTTAGAGTATTTAGGGTTGTTATATGATTGCGTCTGAAGGTATAGGCACAAAGGATGTTTGAAGCTGCATATAGGGAATGTTTTACTTATTTATAACTGTTTACAAGGGATATTTGAGATTGCTTATTGAAAGTACTTGTTAGTGATTGTTTAGGGATTGCTTATAGAAATTGTAGCTTATAAAGGCTGTTTGGGATTGCTTGATTAAACTGCTTATCCAGGAATTGGGACTCTTCAAGATTGTCTATTGAAGCTGTTGCTTTTTTATTAAGGGGTTGTTGGGGATTGCTTATTGAAACTGCTTATAGCCTTATAAGGGCCTTTATAAGTAGTTTCAATAAACATTCCCAAACAATCCCTTAATACTAGCAGCAATTTTAATATTCAGTCCCAAACAGTCTCATTCCTTCTATAAGCAGTTCAATTAAGCAATCTCAAACAGCCCATATTTTTTTTTTGGAAAAATTGTATAAAGACCGGTTATAATGGTATTAACCGGTCTAAATAATACATTTTTAGACCTGTGATTCACCTGTCTATATAATGATTTCAACCGGTTTAAATAAGATCCTTTTAGACCGGTGCTTCAACCGGTCTAAATGATAAAAAGCTTTTAGACCTCCCCCCATTTAAACCCCCCTTGTAACCGGTTTAAAAGTGGTTTCTAACCGGTCTAAAAGCCCATTTTTGTGGTAGTGTTTGATTATCGCGATTCGAAAATGCAAATAATTCATTTGAAGTGTTTAGCAAAGAAAAATTGATAAATGATTTTTTGCGTTTGTATGGCTTCAAAACGGTGTTTTGTGGCAGCAGGTGTTGTGAAACGCAATTCTCTCTTGATGGCATTATTACAAAATTACCCCTCTTATATCACTTTTCTTTAATATTTTGTTCCTACGCTGATGGCAGACTCATCAATATGTGGATGAGAGAGTTATGGATAATAGTTAAGTATAACATATAAAAATGATTACTCCGTATTTTGAATGAATAGAATGGTTATAAAAGATAATCATTTAAGTTATATACGGAGTACGTTACAACAATTACTTTTGTTAAATTATTATTTCGTATATATAATTTGTGGGTGATGATATTTACACATACCAATTTTGATTCATAAACATAAAATTCAAATGATTTACACATATAGGGAGGGCATAACTGTCAATTCACAGACACTTTCTTATGAGCTATATTAAAATATCAATAGTGTAAATGTCTATCTTAGTCATTTTGCATGTTATGTCATAAATAATCTAATTTGCCAAACACTTAAAAAACGATGTATTGCGTTATTATACAACATAATCAAATCCAAACACTATATTATGATTATCATATTATCCGTTTTCATAACGAATAATTTATTTTTAATAAGCAATCCCAAACACCCTAAAGTAAATAATTACCTTGTCATGATTGGATGATGTATCTTCAACTTCGGCCGAAACTATTGCGTGTTCCTTTAATATCATCAATGCCGAAACTATTGCGTGTTCCTTTAATATCATAAATACAGTTATAACTTATAAGTAAATAATTTTACTTGTGTACGTTAATATTAATATTATAAATAAATAGAGATTATTTATAAAAGAAAGATGAAAGAGAAAAAACAATCTTGCAACATTTTGACGTTCCGTTTGAAGTTTCAACGCGTTCTCAAGTCTTGTAACAACCTCACTAATATCTGGGCGTAGAGATCTTTCTTCATTCAAGCAGTCATATGTTGTCTTCGCGAAAACGTTGAATGAGTCTGGATCCATTTGTTTCCTTAGAACTGGATCAATTATTTCATCTAGTATTTTCTTTTTATAATGGAAAATGGCCATTGGGCCCAAATACTTATTATCTTGGTCGTCAATAACTGATCTCCTACAACATAGTAGTTCAAACAATACTATCCCAAAGGAGTACATATCTGACTTGTGGTTCACACTTTTAGTCTCAATATATGTCGGGTCTCCATACCCTTTCACACCCACAAGTTTATTTGTATGAAATGAATGGTTCCTTTGAGAAGATTTAATCTTCATGGAACATTCAAAATCACATAACTTGGGTTCCCAGTCATCATTTATTAGAACTCTGCCACTGCTAATGAGCCGGTGTATTACGCTGAAATCGCGTGGCTCGTCATAATGAATGTAGCTCAATGCATGGGCAATACCGACAGATATCTCCAATCTTCGCACCCATGTCAACTGCGTCGAGTAACTTAGATAGTTGCCGAGAATTCCCCTGTTCTCAATCTTGATAATGATGATCTTCTCATCATTCTCATCACAAAACCCAACAAGAGAAACCATATTTTTATGCTTGAGACTAGAAAGCATTGAAATCTCCATCCAAAACTCTTGTTCTGCTTGCTTCCTTTCTTTATTAAACCTCCGAGCACGGATATCAATCAACTCACCGGACCACAAGAGCTGTCCCTTGTATTTCTGTTCAAACCCATCTTCTCCGATGAAATTATGTTGAGCGAAGTTGTTTGTGGCAGATAGTATATTTTCAAGGGGGACTCTGAGGTGAGCAAATTCTTTCATTATCTGTAAAATAGTCAAGTTAAAGTGTGAGTTAGAAAAAGGGATTATAATAATGCCTACAAAGTGTTCAATAAAATTCCTGAACCATGTCTAAGAAATTTTAGGTCTAATTCTGCATAATATCTTGTAGTTTATAGTACTAGTTATTACGTTTGTGGATAGTAATTAAAATACTCTTTAACATTCTTTAGAAGTTTAGGAAGTGATCAAGTGAATGGTCTTATTAAGTTGAATTGTTTTGGTTAGTGACTTCATGTTGATATTTGGTCTTGGTTAATGTAGTCAATATTTGCTCCTAAGGTGTTTTTAAAGCATTTGGTCCAGAATCAGATGGTGTAAGTATGGACTATGCCACTATGGGCAATACTTTGTCTACATGATTCAGTTTTGATGGGATAATATGGATTGGAATTGTCTTGTTTGGTTCCCTCATTACATTCAAAGACATGTTATAGTTAAACTTAGCTTGGAAGCTAAGGTAAGTAACTCGATTGATATGTGTTTAATATGCTTGTTTGCATATTATGTTATTATGAGTATGAAGGTTATAGTTGATAGCTTTGAATTAGTGAGTGTGGCCTTGATAGGTGATTTGCCTAGTTAGCCAACTCAAGTGATAGATTATTAGTATGGAATGGTTAAGGTATGTTGTGATGCTTATGTGCTTAATTTGATTATAACCATATGTGCTTAATGGTTGAAGTATTCGTGTTGCGTATATGTGGATTAACGTGTTATTCATATGTTAATCTAGTTACTTACTGTTGGTTTTATGGATAAATATTAATACGTGCATGTCTAGTATCGAACCCGAGACCTCGGGATTGCACACAATACAAACGAGAATAAAAGTATAATAATTATATATATTAAATGTTATGTATATATGTAATTATTTAAACACTTAACGGACTTAACGGTCGTTAGTTAGTAAGTGTACGGACTAACTATCGTTAAAAGGAAAAGAAAAGGACTAGAATGTAACTAGGAGCCAAGAAGGATCCGGAATCTCTTCTTGGACTCCATAACCGGTCGACAAGGGTAAGGGGTAACCCTAACCTACCCAAACTTGTCCTCCAAGTTACACATAGTATATATACAAGGCCTAGGGACATGCATTCACATCTTTTGTGCACACACACTATCCCTAAAGTTTTCCTTGTTCTTTTCTTCCTTAAATCCGATCGTGCAAACACCCCTAGGGTTCTTGTCGATTTGTTTTTCATAAAACCACAAGTGTTTTGTTTTGATCTTGCAATCACTTTTATTCGATAGTAGTTTGTGTGTACAAGAACGAGGTAACAACTCACTATAGTTGTTGTCAAGGGATTGATTAACAAAACGGTAAGGGGTTAATCATTGATCCATATATAAACCCTAATTAGGGTTCATCCAATTGTTCAAGATTATTGAAGTTTGATTCTTGTTCTTGCTAGAGTCAAAAGGTACGTTCCTATTTAATTTATGTTAATCTATTATGTGTTATAATCGTTCCTACGCTTCCGCATATGTGAATACATGTTTTGTTAATTTATATGATTGTCATGGTTCTCATATTCTAACAGTGGTATCACGAGCTTGCTATAACATGTAATTGATTACATAAAACACATAAAAATCGGATCTTTAATGTTTTAGATACATGTTAAGATTGTTTTGAGATCTAGGGCTTGTTAAATTTTGAAACCCTAAATTTTTTTTTTTGGGGGGGGGGGGGGGGTCGATCACTCCTTTATCCAAATTAGGGTTTGTGGATTCAATATTAATTGGATTAGTAACCCTAGGTTGTTAACAAGATTTATGTGTTAATTGAACGTATCTTGTGACCTAATTAATAATTGTTTGAGATAGACATGTTCCATGGATCTAGGTTTTAAAATAAAAGAAAAAATTACGAAACCCTAACCCTATATTTGGGGGGTACGATTTCCATAAACCCTAATTAGGGTTTGTGGTTTAATTTTTTAATTAATTGGATTAGAAACCCTAGGTTTGCAACGTGTTTATGTGAACTATGTGGTAATTGTTATGCATGAATCCATGATGAAACATGCATGTTAGTCATGGATTGGATTAATTGTTTAATTGTTAGAACTTGTTTTACACATGTAATAATTAGATAATTCTAAAATTGGGGAAGACTCCAATTATATATTAAAATCAATTAATGTGCAATTTGGTATATGTTTACTATGACTTACGCAATTGACTTTGTCAATGCATGTGGCTCACCTGTGCAAGGTGAAAGTCTTAGTTAAACCATATGCATACTTGACATCTAGATATTGATTTTATTTAGGATTGTTTAAAAGGTTGCATGTGGCTAGATGTTTCACTAACAATTAATTGTTTTTCTTATTAGTTAATTGTTGTTTTCTTTTAAATTACTTGTTTATTGTTTTTTTTATATGTGATATGTTAAAGTAAGCAATAAAAGGGTAATTTTCAAAGAAAATTAAATTGGACTAATAACGGTGAAACATAAAGTAATAAAGTAAGGATCTTGCAGAGTCTTATGTGCCGCTAGTAGTCCGATTCGCACGGTAATCAGCTCCCAGGCGAGACTAGCAAGATCTAAACTTTGTCACTTAATTTTTAAGATTAAGATCATAAACTTTTGCTTGATTGATGTTTTTGTACAATAGTGTGTGAAAGGCGGACCAAAGTTGACAAACTGTGTGGTGGGTTTATCTGGAGAGGGGTTTTTTAAGAGATTCGCTCCTACCGGCTCTCCGGGCCCGCTTGTGCGTCAACTGCGACTTACCTATATCACTATTTACGTACACTATCATCTTAAGGGTGATTTACCTCAATTCCACGCGCCACTTTTGTGGCAAATATCCGAATAACATGTAAGAGTAGGATATGTGGACGATAATTGTTGGTACTTCTTTAATTGGTGAACCCAATACCTCAAGTACATAGTTTTGGTTTACTCTTAACTAATTGGTAAATAAAATTGTTTTGAAAATTTATGCTATAAAGATGAGTGCATGCATCTTTATACATGTTTTGATTACACAACAAACTAAATACCCTATAATTTAAGTTACATGCCATCTAACTATAAGGAACACTTGAAGTTAATTTTGGGTATGCGTGAGACCTGGACCAAAATTAATGAAAAGGTAAATTTCCGAGTGTGCGTGAGACCACACATGGATGAATTTACAGTTTCTAAGTTAGACAACTTAATTAAGCTGATGCGTGAGACCTAGAGCTTAAGGCATGAGATGGGATGAAACATGCTTACATTGCAAATTGATGAATCAATTTGATGTAAATCCCATAATGATCTAGGAATTGGAAAATTGTTTGCCAAATATTGTTCGACAGATTACCTAGTTGAATACTATCATTACTAGCAGATCAACTGATGTAATGGTACTATGACAATTAGGATCCTAGCTTTAAGAAAATACTATGGTTAATATGAATATTTACCAATGGGTATTTTATTTTCTTAAAGAGTAATTATCGAAAATACTAAAATTGAATTTTGTAAATTCTTTAAATGTATTAATGCAACATTGAACCGTAAACATAAGTTATTCTTTTATCAAGTAAATTGATCTACACCTGTATGGGTTTTGGATAGAATCAATTTTACTAAAAGAATAAAACAAGTCTTCTTTCCATATGGAGAAGTGTGAGACTTTATCCTAGGCCTTGTCATGAATGACAAAGGTATAATAGGAAAATTAGAATTGTCTAAATTCTAAATACATAACTCATAGCAACTTTAATAGTTAAGATTATTGCGCATTGTATGAGTTATAAATTAGAAGCTAGGCTAATTACCGCAAGATGGTAAAAGACAAACTAGTAGATTTTATCTAGTTGTTTTGTTTTGACCATTTGAAGGTACTACATACAATTGTTGGAATTGTAGACCTATTAAGGAAGAAATTGCATGCCAATTTTTCAAGTTAATAGTTTGGAATGTGATGAATCACATTTAGTCTATATGTGGATAGTCCGTCATATATGTAGTAGAATACATTCTTTTAGTACCTAATTAATTGTTACGAATGGGTTTTCTCAAAGATGTAGAAAAGTGAAAAGCAACACTATTATTCTTTCACTGGTTATTGAAACAATTACAATATTGTCAAATCCAGTGGGAGGATTGTGTTCTTATTACTGAATAAGGGATTATTGTAATGTTCTCTAATTCAGTGGGAGTTACAAGACTTATTGTCTTGAAAGTGACTCAGATTATCTTTTGAATATCTCAAGATAATTACTTTCCAAATATAGACACTAAATTTTCAAGGATAGTCATGTGCGTTTCCTTGATTAATTAAGTAACTCTATATCTACTAAGTTATGCTAATGACACATTCATATTGATCACATTAACAAACGCGTGTAGTGTTGTTTATGTGGTACATGATGTTGTTCCATGCACAAGTGGGAGAAATCTTTATTGTGTGCAAGGTACAACATATAGCAATATGATTTAGTAGCTTCTCTTAACTGCAAGGTAAGAGATTCTTGTTCTAGTATGATTGAACATATCTATTCTAAGAAACACTTAGAGTTAATTTTGGGTATGCGTGAGACCTGGACCAAAATTAATGACAAGGTAAATTTCCAAGTGTGCGTGAGACCACACATGGAAAATTTACTGTTTCTAAATTAGACATCTATTAGAACATGTGTCAATATGATAACAAGACAACTTCAAATAGAACATTTATGTATTCTTAGAATGACATAAATAAATAAATGAAGTAGCGAGTTAACTTGAAAATACTATTGAAACCAAATGATGGTGTTCATGATTACTTTAATTATACATGTTTATACTTTATTGTATAGTTATAAACATGAAGTCTTTTAAGTATTACAAGACTTATAATAAAGTAAGACGTTAGCTTGTTATGTTTTTTTATTAAGACATATACAAGAAGTCATTGAGTTGATCAATGATTTATAACGTGTAGTGGGATTATAACAGTTTATGTCTTCTTGATTGAGACATGGACATGAAGTGACTTGGTTTATAAGTACTTGGGTTATATAGCATGCAAGAGGCTTGAAATTCTATTTCACCATTAAGATGACTTAGTTGGGAAATAGGTAAGCCAAAAGGAGTATAAGCTTATCTTTCATATTGTTAGATTATCTTAAAATATGAGTTCTAATGAAATACCACTTATTTATGGTGTGTTCAGTTAGGGAAATCAAACTCTCGTTAAATTGTTTGATTAAAGATAACTATAACTTCTTTTCTTCCAAAATTATCAAGGTTAAAGAATTGAGTATGGATTAAATATACTCAATTAAACTCCTAGAAGATTAATAAGACATTATGAAATGTGATGAATCACATTAAGTCTTGAAATAAAGTTCTGAATTTGTTAAGCTACTTATGTGTAGGTTATTAACAAAAGAAGGTCAGGAACTGTCAATATGTATTTGTAATATCCAAAAAGAAAAAAATTGGATTGTTGCTCTAAATTGCTAAGTATTTATAGATAGTCTATATATTACTAAAAGCAAGTGGGAGTTTATTACAAAATACATAATCTTCTAAAAACACACTAGTCAAAATCATGATGAGGCTTAACATGTAAATGATAAACCTCAAGATGATGGAATTCTCATTCATAGATCCACTTGGATATCTCAGATGTTTAGTATGCTGAGGATTATATGATGAAGTATTACCAAATAATGAAATGGGTAAAATCACTCATACTATGAATGTTATAGATGTTGTTCATAAAGATAATCAAATTTTGAAAATTTGGTTTATCTTAATTCTTAATAGTTAGAGAATGGAGATGAGTTTATTCAAAGATTATGTAACCTTAATGGTTTAAATCTTTGTATAAAAATCATATGGACAAAATTGTATACATATTTTAATGCATGACTTATGACAAGATTATTAATCATACATAAGCAATTAACTATGATTGAATACTCTTTCATAAGTACATTAAAGTTACAAAGATGGTAATTGTCATACTTGTTTTCATAATTATGAAATTGACAATGAATATCAAACTCTTTCTTTAATGATTACTTGAGCGAGGACGATAAGTAATCAAAAGGAGTTTATGAATTCAAATAAATCTTTGGAAGTATACAAAGTGCAATAATCCATGAATGGATAAATGCATGCATCTAGGAGATTACTCTTATGTTTAATTATTAAATCCATGTTTTGATTTATAATTGAAATAAGATAATTTCTAAGTATTTCTGAAAGCTAGTGGGAGTATTATGTTTGATTTACTAAATCATATATGTTGAAGTAACATTCCATATAAGTAAAATGTTAAGTCTTAGTTTGGAATAAAACTTTACTTATAAGATTTAGAAAATAAAACATACAACCTTGAAACAAAAGTTTACTATTTAATAAACATGTGCGGTAAATAAATCTAATAGAATATGATATATCATTTTGAAATACTAAATGAATATAGATATTTGAAAAGATAGAACATGAATGAAATCTAAGTCTGACTGAAGGATTTGGATTTTTCATGTACATCATATTATTGTTGTATCATGCTTAAATGCTAAATGATTTGACAATATTTGATATCCAATAAAAGGTTATTAGATAACTTGTGTAATGAATATTCTGATGGAATATGTTTGGACTTAGAATACACTATCCTCGACCTGGAATTGCTCCTAAATTCTAAGTATAAACAATATGGCAAAATTGTTGCGTAATTGTTATAGCCAACAAATCTTGAAAGATTGGAAGGCATCGAATTACACAATGGATATTAAGTTTACGGAATAGTTAAAAAGCATATTGTAGTTTTATACAATGATGCTGGTTTGATTGAGATGACACTCAATAACTAGTCATGGTAGGATTTTATCCTTGTTAATGGCCATGTGAACTAGTTGTGCTCTACTAAGAGCATAGTTGCATTATACATTAAAGAATTAGAATACTTTAAACTTTAAAACGTTTAAAAGTTTGATTGTCATAAATTAATGGTTGAGGATATCACATCATTTATGAAGTATTGTGTGACTCTATCAAGATAGTTGGATACACACATAAAAGAATTTTGTTAATTAAATTCTTGAAATAAGTATTCTCAAAATTATTATAGATCAAAGTTAGTTGAAATAAATGCCTTGTCAACAAGTATGATTGTCAGTACTTGAGGCATAGTTGTCTACAAGTCATTACTTGAGACAAAATTCATTAACTAGAATTATCATGCATTGATCTATTTAGTATTTGGATAAAGGACATTAAGCAATTATTATTTATAATGAATTAAAGTAATTAGTACGTTTGTTTTCATTAATAATAAATTGTGTCCTATATTTGCATGTTTAAATCCGTGAATAACTTATGTTATTCTAAATTGTCCATTGTCAATTGATGATATGGGAATATCATTAAACTAAGACAAATCTGAGTATTGGTTAGAATATACTTGAAAGTATATTGATGCGTAGTGATGAAGCGAAAAGTGTACCGCTTTTAAGGGGTCATTTAAGCCTTAAATCGTATTTATTTGATCAAATATTGCCCTAAATCGTTCCTTTTGTCATTTTAGGTACTTTTGAGGAGAAATCTGGAAAAGGAGGCATTTTGGACGTTTTTGGAGCATAAAAGTGAAGAAAACGGCAAAGTCTCAAAAATCGGCTAAAAGTTACTCTTGACGGCGTCAAGATTTACTCTAGACGGCGTCATGACTTGGCAAGAAAAGTTGGATGTGAAATTTACTCATGACGGGCCAGTGAAAATAGCATGTGAATTCTGACGGCGTCACGCTTTAACTTGATCGAGGGCGTCACGGCTTAAATCATAAGGGGACGGCGTCACGTTCATGGTTCGGCGGCGTCAAGCCTTGATAAGCCAGAATGGATTTTGGAAGAGCTAAAGAGGGACGGCGTCAAGATGGTCATCCGGGAACCCTAAAAGCGGCGAGGTGACGGCGTCACACTCCATAAGGTGACGCCGTCAGATCCAAAAATCTATATATAGTTTTCTAATTTTTTGTCATTAAAGAGAGCTTAGTGTGTGGAATTTTGGGAGAAAACCCTAAGACGATTTTAGCTACTTTTTCAGGGCTTTTTGCCTTGAGATCTTCCATGTTTCATTGAAAGATAAGTTATCAATTAATCATTCAATATGTCTATGTGTTGTTTGATTCTATCTTATTCTTGTCTTTTGTTTAACATGTTAGGCTAAATTTATCTTGTGTTTGCTTAGATCTAATGAAACCTAGCTATTGATTATTGGTTGTTAGTGTGTTATTAGTTGTATTGGATGATTGTTTATCTATGTTAGGCTTAAGAAAACTGGCTAACTTCCTATTCGGTAACTTGCTTGAACGTCTTAAGAAACATGAACCAAATGCGTACTAAAGGTTTTTATGGTTGTATTTAATGCACAAGCGAATTCTAGTGATCCCATGTTAGGAGCTTCCTAGCCGGCTCGACATAGGAGTGAAGTAGGAGCTTGTAGAGTTGGGGAAGTAAGTACGCCACCCCACGAATGGTATTAAGGAATACACCCGTCATCCACGCGACTAATACACACTAATTAACCGGTAAAAGATAGTTAGGGAGTAAGGAAATCTAAGTAAACACATTTCTCTACACATAAGTTTCTCACCACATTTTATTTTCAGTTATTTTATTTTATTTGCATCCGTAGTAATTTTGGGTTAGTTGACTAGCAACTAATTCCGCCCACTCCTTCAAAACCGAGATTTTACTTGCTTTCATAAAAAATATAAAAACATAAAAAGAATCTTCCTCAACCTTTAGACCTAATTAGAGTAGCCTTTCACACCTAACGAACACTATTCCCTGTGGAGAACGATCAATCCCCCGTACTTACCACTACACTATACTACATCGGTCAGGTACACTGCCTGGTGGGGTTGTAAGCCTCTTGAGATCCCTCGAGAGGTAAAACCTGTTGTAAGGTTACAAAACCACGCAATCAAGTTTTTGGCGCCGTTGCCGGGGAATAGTTATTGTTTAGGTTGAATTTTTATTTCTATTAGGTCTACTCACTAGATTCCTTTCTAGTGAGATTTTTATTTTATTTTTCTAGGTTTTCTTTAGTCTATCTATTTTCTTCGTGTCTTTGTTCGTAACCATTACCGTCCGACATCATGGAAGATGGTAATATCCTTAATCCCCACAACCCACCACCACAACAACCACCACCACCTCCTAGAGCCCGTACTTTAGGAGAGTATTCCCGTCCTAGCCACCATGGCTATCGAAACACCATTGAGCTCACTCAAGGAGCCAATATCACACCCTTGCGATCCGACACCATCCGGTTGGTGCAAAGCGGATGCGCATTCCATGGACTTCGTTCTGAAGATCCTAATCAACACCTCAAGGACTTTCTTAAAATCATTGATTCTATAGACCTTGATGTTGCCACTCGAGAGACGACCCGATTGCGTCTCTTCCAATTCTCTCTGCGGGACCAAGCTAGTCAGTGGCTAGAACGTCAACCCGCAGGATCCATCACCTCTTGGGATGATCTCACTACTCGTTTCCTTGCTCAGTTTTTCCCACCGGGAAGAACTACCAAGCTAAGGAATGATATCTTGATGTTCCAACAACGTCAAGGCGAAACTCTCTACGAGGCATGGACTCGATTCAAGGACTTACTCCAAAAAGTCCCTCACCATGGCATAGAACTTTGGCTCCAAGTCCAAATCTTCTATGACCATATCAATCTCTCCACGAGGCAAACCATTGACCAATCGGCCGGTGGCAAGCTACGTGATCTAAGTGCGGAACAATCATGGGCTCTCCTAGAGGATCTTGCTCTTTATGACAACGAAAGTTGGAGTGATCCCCGTGATTTGAATAAAACGGTCAAGGCAATATCTTTGCCTTCGAATAATTCAAGCACTTCCGACCGTAGGATCATAGAACTTGAAGACCAAGTCAAGTTTCTCATGAAATCCTACGAGGCTCCTAAACCTTCAAGCCAAGTGAACAAAATCACTTCTTCGTGTAAATTATGTAGTGGTCCCCACGACACTCATGACTGCATGAAACTTCCCAAACAGGCTTTCAAAGAATTCGCATCCTCGCGAATCGATAAGGCGGGAGATAAGTGGCTCGCCACTAATTATGGGCCCAAAAATTCCGAAGATGGGTATGAGGCATGGAAGAATAAGCCAAATTTTAGTTGGAACCAAACTCGTAGCGTATCATTCAATGACTCTACCCCGCTCACTTGGTCTGAACATTATCCTCAGCGACACACGCATAAACAACAAAATCGCGAGGAATCACTGCAAAAATTCATTCTCTCTCAAGAAACACAGCTTTCCAAACTTGAGAATCAATTCAGACAACAGCAAGTTGATATGAACAACAAGGTTGATAACCTGTTAAAGGTTATCAATGATCGCCTTGCTGGCAGATCAACTTGTGAGTTGGCACGAGTTAATGAGATCAAATCTGTTACGGTAACCCACCAAACACCTCCTCCTGTAAAAATTAAGCACCCTAGTAAACTCTTCAAATACATATCACAAAACGGAAAAAAAACAGGAGATACTCATACCCCTTCGAAACCTCTCCACTTCGTGAACACCATTACAACAATACCTGTTCCTAAACCAAATTTGGACCAACAAACAGCCAAGAATGTGGACAATGAAATGGAGGGTGAAGTTCCCGAAAAGAAAACCGAGGCGCCCGACGACTATCTAGACTCACCAAAGAACTCGAGTACAATAGAGGTGAGTGATGAGGAGGGCTCGGAAGAGAAATCCGAAATGCCTCATGGGCTCGCAGGACTGCTAGACCGCCCCCTGGTAGAGGAACTTGAGAGGGGCACAGCAAGGTCGCCTATGGGATTCGGAGAGAGAATAGAGGATGGCGCTCCTAGGGTCTTTAAGATTTCTTGCACCACTAGGAAAAAGTTTATAAAAGATGCCTACATAAACCCCAACTCTTCTATAAGCGCAATATCCCTTTCTCTATATAATGAAGCCTTCACTGAACAAGTCAAATATGAAGGGTCTAATATCATCGGGGTAATAAGGAGGGTACCAATTGTGATAGAAAAGTTCCTCTTTCATATCGAGTTAACTGTAGTTAATAGCATGAATTCTATCATCAGCCCATCCTTAACTGGCCTTGTTCTAGGCAAACCATTCATAAAAGCAACGGGAGTGATACTCGATGAGGATGATAGGAGTGCATTATTTACCGATGGTGTCAGGAAAGTGATTTTTCGGGATGGCTGTGAAGAAGTGTATGAGTATCAACCATCAGCAAGTGGCAACACATGGGGGTTACACGGTAGAAGGCCTGGCCGAATTAAGCAACATGATCCAAATAATCTCAAAATACCTTGCATGATTGGTCACCAGCAATTTTATAATGTTTACATTGACACATGTTTACCCAAAAATGTGATGTCCTTGTCTCATTATAACAACATTTGCAGATGGGGGATGATTCATAAAGGGAAGGACGACATCGGCATAGATGATGATATACAGGTGTTTGTAGGAAATATGACATTCACTATGAGCTTCGCAATCGTCGATAATATCGAAGAGTACATCGATCCCAGGTTATCACAAGTTGTTTTTGGGGCACCTTTTTGCCAGGCCACAAGCTTGGTTGTGAACGAGCTCAATGGGATCATGACTTTCACCGATGGGATTAGGGAAATCTCATACCAAACGCCTTACAAGATGAGAGAATTCAAGGAGATTGATTATAAAGGGCTCGATGGGTTAAGTTCCCAACTCGTGTTATGTGATGATGATGTGAGAAGGGGATGTAAGGACACTTTTGACCTGTCAAGCGGATTCTTTAAGCACGATAAGGAACTTAGTTCTAAATACCGAAACAATCCTTTTGATCACGTGGACCCGAAATACCTTTACTATGAAAGTGATTCTAATAGAGGATCAAAAGAGAATGGCCTAGGAACCGTGACCGATGATGGAGTCACGTAATGTACGTGACTTTGAGTCTAGCTACAAGACTCGTTAATAAAGAAAAGCGCTTCTTGGGAGGCAACCCAAGCTTTATTTGCTTTATTTGCTTTGTGTGTTTATTTATTTGTTTGTTTGATTTTATTTTCCGTATGTGTGTTTAATTTTTATTATTATTGATTCATGTTAAAAACTAATTTGTGAAAATGCTTTATGTTGTTTTTAACTTCGTCTTAACTACATATAAAGGTATTTTGCAAAAGATAAGTGTAAGGGAAATCTAAATCGGTTTATTAGAACACAAATTAACATGAATCGTAATAATAATAAATTAGCATACATATTAGTGTTTGTTTGAGTCAAATGCTTGTATCGAGTCATAATGATGTTTTGCAGGATTTCCAGGAAGTAAGGTAAAGGTTTTTCCAGAAATTTTCCGGAAACTTAAAATGAAAATTTTTGTCAGGTCATTTCTGACGGCGTCAGGGGTTATAACCTGACGGCGTCAGATTTAATTTCCAGAAATTTTTGAAAGTTTTGTTTTCATAAAAAGTTTTTTATTAAAATCTCCAACTTATAATCTCCAGGAATCTGCAAAATTATCATTCCACAAGCATTATATCCTTATATATAGATTTTATTCCGCCGATGTTATGCAGGTTTTCGTGTTTGTTTTCTCAGGTTTAACAGGTTATTTTGGACAAGGAGATGTTTTTGGAATCAAGCTTATGGCGATGCATTAGTCATGGAGCTTCAACATTCTCTTTGGAGGAAGATTTAACCGTGTAATTTCATTATCCACCAAGCGAATCAGGGGAGTATTTGATTTCATTCTTTTACTTTTTGCTTTTACATCTTATTATTTGAACATTGGGGACAATGTTCATCTTAAGTGTAAGGGGAGGGTAAAAGTACGATTTTTGAGAATACAATTGCGCTTGATTTTTGTTTGTTTAATAGTAGATGTGTAATAAAACTAAGATAAATACTTGTTAAGGTAATTTTAGTGCCAAATTTAAAATTTTTTACAACATATAGGAGTGAAACTTTGATCTTAATGAGCGTCTCACGGATAGGAGTTATATGACTAGCACAAAAACCGTACCACTAAAAAATTTTCCACCCCAAATATGTGAGGTTCGCCCCTAGAATTGGTAGGAAAAGCATTTATGCTATGATGTGTGTACCGGTAGCACTTAGATTCTAGAACTTGCGTTAGGACCATTCCGAGGCCACAAGTGAGACTACATTCGTGTAGTTAGATTTACTACATGATAAGAGGCATTAGGATTAACCCATTGTTTTACACCTGTGTTTTTGTTATAATTACTTTGGCTACATTGGTCAAGTAATTCTCCCACACCCTTTGCGTTGTACTCATTTTTAGTACACGATACCCCTAGTACACCCCTCAGAGCCTATCTTTTCGTTTCGACCTTTAAGCATTTTACTTAAAGGAAGAATTTGTTACACCCCACTTAAATGTACACCCAAATCGCCTTAGCCTACCTTGTATGCACTCATTTTTAGTGCATTATTGTTACAACATTTGTTTAAACCCAAGTTAATTATCTAGTTGATTACATGGTTGCTAAGTCGAGTCATATCCTTGTACATATTGTTTTGGGACGATTGGGACTCATGGGTAAAGTACTAGTGTAATGGAGTAATGGGGAAGAACATCATTTATTACCCCCATATGTGCTAAATGTTTTAAAAGTACTCCAAGTTTTTCAATTATCTTAATTCGAGTCATTAGAATAGTATTTGTAAAGTTATGTAAAAGTTCAAGTGTAAGGGGGATGCAATGCCCCTATGATGTATTATTTTGGATGGTAGGGCAAAAGTGTATGCAAAAAAAAAAAAAAAAAAAAAAAAAAAAAAAAAAAAAAAAAAAAAAGAAAAATAAAAAAAACATACGGACTACCATCCCGTTTCATTTTATGTTTATTTTTATGTTTTTGTTATTTTGTTATTTTGTTTCTAGCTTAAGATCGAGTCGAGTCTTGGCTTAGCAACATTGTATAGTACATGTAATTGATCAAGATTTTTAACTCGCCACCAGTAAAATATCCTTTATCCAACCAAACCGTGTTTTCCTTTTCCCTACACCTAACGTTATAACCCATGAAAAAGCCCTCTTTGATAGTTTATCTTAGGTGCTTACGCCTAGTGGAGGAGGTTTTCGATCCTTTCCCAAGCCTATGGTAATCTATTTGCTATGACAGGTAGTGAGAGATATTATCCGTTTTCATTTATGAGATTTATTTTGATGACACTTGAGAGATGTGAGTATCTAAACACTACTTGTGAGGTGCTAGTATGTAATCTCCGTGCTTATTATGATTGAAGTGGAACGATTATTTGTTGTAATTACTTTTATGTTAGCATTAAATGACCCCTAACTTGTATTTTGATTAGAATAAAAGCGCATTTGCTTGAGGACAAGCAAATCTCAAGTGTAAGGGTATTTGATGAAGCGAAAAGTGTACCGCTTTTAAGGGGTCATTTAAGCCTTAAATCGTATTTATTTGATCAAATATTGCCCTAAATCGTTCCTTTTGTCATTTTAGGTACTTTTGAGGAGAAATCTGGAAAAGGAGGCATTTTGGACGTTTTTGGAGCATAAAAGTGAAGAAAACGGCAAAGTCTCAAAAATCGGCTAAAAGTTACTCTTGACGGCGTCAAGATTTACTCTAGACGGCGTCATGACTTGGCAAGAAAAGTTGGATGTGAAATTTACTCATGACGGGCCAGTGAAAATAGCATGTGAATTCTGACGGCGTCACGCTTTAACTTGATCGAGGGCGTCACGGCTTAAATCATAAGGGGACGGCGTCACGTTCATGGTTCGACGGCGTCAAGCCTTGATAAGCCAGAATGGATTTTGGAAGAGCTAAAGAGGGACGGCGTCAAGATGGTCATCCGGGAACCCTAAAAGCGGCGAGGTGACGGCGTCACACTCCATAAGGTGACGCCGTCAGATCCAAAAATCTATATATAGTTTTCTAATTTTTTGTCATTAAAGAGAGCTTAGTGTGTGGAATTTTGGGAGAAAACCCTAAGACGATTTTAGCTACTTTTTCAGGGCTTTTTGCCTTGAGATCTTCCATGTTTCATTGAAAGATAAGTTATCAATTAATCATTCAATATGTCTATGTGTTGTTTGATTCTATCTTATTCTTGTCTTTTGTTTAACATGTTAGGCTAAATTTATCTTGTGTTTGCTTAGATCTAATGAAACCTAGCTATTGATTATTGGTTGTTAGTGTGTTATTAGTTGTATTGGATGATTGTTTATCTATGTTAGGCTTAAGAAAACTGGCTAACTTCCTATTCGGTAACTTGCTTGAACGTCTTAAGAAACATGAACCAAATGCGTACTAAAGATTTTTATGGTTGTATTTAATGCACAAGCGAATTCTAGTGATCCCATGTTAGGAGCTTCCTAGCCGGCTCGACATAGGAGTGAAGTAGGAGCTTGTAGAGTTGGGGAAGTAAGTACGCCACCCCACGAATGGTATTAAGGAATACACCCGTCATCCACGCGACTAATACACACTAATTAACCGGTAAAAGATAGTTAGGGAGTAAGGAAATCTAAGTAAACACATTTCTCTACACATAAGTTTCTCACCACATTTTATTTTCAGTTATTTGATTTTATTTGCATCCGTAGTAATTTTGGGTTAGTTGACTAGCAACTAATTCCGCCCACTCCTTCAAAACCGAGATTTTACTTGCTTTCATAAAAAATATAAAAACATAAAAAGAATCTTCCTCAACCTTTAGACCTAATTAGAGTAGCCTTTCACACCTAACGAACACTATTCCCTGTGGAGAACGATCAATCCCCCGTACTTACCACTACACTATACTACATCGGTCAGGTACACTGCCTGGTGGGGTTGTAAGCCTCTTGAGATCCCTCGAGAGGTAAAACCTGTTGTAAGGTTGCAAAACCACGCAATCAGCGTAGACATACCAATTTCACATGATATTCAATGAATTGAATATAGGACTTATCCCAACTACATGATTTTACTTTGTGGATCTTGTCAGTAAGTAAATCATGAATTTAGTTATCCTCAGACTTGAGATACCAGATAAGTGTCATGGATGTAGTGCATTTCTGTGAAGCAATTTACCGTTTACCGTAACTGGGAGTTATAAGGATTTTTTTCAGAAATGTTGCAAAGTCTATGGGTTATTCTTGTAGTCAAGAAAGAATTTGTTCCTTCAAATTCGTTTTGAAGTTTAATACTGCTGGGCCCCTCGTAGGGTTGACAAGGTGTTTGCGTGCGCACGCCCAAAGTCTATCTGGAATACGTTCAGATGTTTTGGTAATCTTGCTCAAATCATAAACAACGAGAAACAGAATTGTTGATTAAAGAATGACTGAGATCCATATCTTTAATTAACGTGGTATTAGAAACAAAAGGATAATAATAATGATGAATCATTAAAGGTTTTCCAGGAAACCTAGCTCGAGTTGAACTAGGGGCATTGGAGTGTTGCAAGACGCTAACCAATGTCATTGCACTATTAATAGATATCCAAGTGGGAGCTGTTGGTTTTATGGATAAATATTAATACGTGCATGTCTAGTATCGAACCCGAGACCTCGGGATTGCACACAATACAAACGAGAATAAAAGTATAATAATTATATATATTAAATGTTATGTATATATGTAATTATTTAAACACTTAACGGACTTAACGGTCGTTAGTTAGTAAGTGTACGGACTAACTATCGTTAAAAGGAAAAGAAAAGGACTAGAATGTAACTAGGAGCCAAGAAGGATCCAGAATCTCTTCTTGGACTCCATAACCGGTCGACAAGGGTAAGGGGTAACCCTAACCCACCCAAACTTGTCCTCCAAGTTACACATAGTATATATACAAGGCCTAGGGACATGCATTCACATCTTTTATGCACACACACTATCCCTAAAGTTTTCCTTGTTCTTTTCTTCCTTAAATCCGATCGTACAAAAACCCCTAGGGTTCTTGTCGATTTGTTTTTCATAAAACCACAAGTGTTTTGTTTTGATCTTGCAATCACTTTTATTCGATAGTAGTTTGTGTGTACAAGAACGAGGTAACAACTCACTATAGTTGTTGTCAAGGGATTGATTAACAAAACGGTAAGGGGTAAATCATTGATCCATATATAAACCCTAATTAGGGTTCATCCAATTGTTCAAGATTATTGAAGTTTGATTCTTGTTCTTGCTAGAGTCAAAAGGTACGTTCCTATTTAATTTATGTTAATCTATTATGTGTTATAATCGTTCCTACGCTTCCGCATATGTGAATACATGTTTTGTTAATTTATATGATTGTCATGGTTCTCATATTCTAACACTTACTAAGCGAAAGCTTATGGTTTAGTTGTCTAACCATTTTGTAGGTGGACATGTTGTTATGGATGGCTTGGAATATATGGATTAAGGATTTGATTATGCAATATCAAGGTAGTATGTGTTTAGGAGCTTAGGTAGAATACCGAGCTCAAGTGTAAAGTTTGTACTCCCGTTGGTCTTTTATTAGTTGGTAGAGTGTAGCCGTATGGCAAATTGTATGTTAAGGTTGTCCAAACGATTTGGTGGTCAACCGTTGTGTCAAAGTATGTTTTAGAAAAAATTACACGGATGGTCCTTGTGGTTTACACGGATTTCAAGTTTGGGTGCTATTTCATTTTATTTACGCCAGACATACCTAATTTGGCAAACGTTTCATGAGTTTGGTCCCTATCTTGGATGGGCGTTAACTTTGACCGTTAAGTGTATAAATATTATTTGCCCGTTAGTCCCTCCGTTAGTTTTGTTTGCATCGTTAGTCCTATTTTTTGCATCGTTAGTCCTATATGTTGGTCAAGGGTCAACTCAAATGGTCCATTTAGATATAATTTGACCTGCCATTTCAAGGAGTTTTGGACTGGTTCAAAAATATATAAAAATACCGTTGGACTCGTTTTTTCGTGCTCTTTCGTCCGATTCTTTACGTTTTCGTCCGACTTTTAACTTTTTCGTCCGATTCTTTACGTTTTCGTCCGATTTTTTTACGTTTTCGTCCGATTCTTTACGTTTTCGTCCGATTCTTTACGTTTTCGTAGGTTTTTTTTTACGTTTTCGTCCATTTTTTACGTTTTCTTAGGTTTTTTTTATGTTTTCGTCCGATTCTTTACGCTCGTCCGATTCTTTAGGTTTTCGTCCGATTCTTTATGTTTTCTTCCGATACTTTACGTTTTCGTCTGTTTTTTTACGTTTTGGTCTGAATTTTTACGTTTTCGTATGTCTTTTTACGATTTCGTCCGTTTTTTTTACGTTTTCGTCTGTTTTTTAAGGTTTTCATCAATATTTTTACGTTTTCGTCCGTTTTTTACATTTTCGTCCGTTGCAAAAAAATTATTTCGTCCGTTGTAAAAAAATTAATTTCGAAAAAAAAAATTAATTTTTCTAAAAAAATTAATTTCGAAAAAAAATTAATTTTTGTAAAAAAATTAATTTGTGTAAAAAAATTAATTTTTGTAAAAAAATTAATTTCGAAAAAAATAATAATTTTTTAAAAATTAATTTCGAAAAAAATAATTTTTCGAAAATTTTTCTAAAATAATTTTAAAATTAGTTTCGAAATTAATTTTTTTACAAAATTATTTTTTTTTGGAAAAAAATTATTCTTTCTAAAAAAATAGCAATTTTTGTAAAAAAAAAGTATTTTTTATAAAAAAAATTTATTTTTTTTAGAAAAATTAATTTTTGTTTTGAAATTAATTTTTTTTTCGAAATTAATTTTTTTACAAAAATTATTTTTTTTTCGAAATTAATTATTTTACAAAAATTAATTTTTTTTCGAAATTAATTTTTTTTCGAAATTTCTTAATTTTTTTTAGAAAAATTAATTTTTTTTTCGAAATTAATTTTTTTAGAAAAATTATTTTTTATTTTAGAAAATTTTTTTTTTGTTATGTGTTATTTTGTCTTGCATGTATAAGGGTTTGAAAAAAAAAGAGTGGACGAAAGCGTAAAAAAACAAAAAAGAAAGGAAAGATAATAAAACAGGCGAAAACGTAAAAAACGGACGAAAACGTAAAAAAACAAATGAAAATGTAAAAAACGGACGAAAACGTAAAAATATTGATGAAAACCTTAAAAAATAGACGAAAACGTAAAAAAAACGGACGAAATCGTAAAAAGACATACGAAAACGTAAAAATTCAGACCAAAACGTAAAAAAACAGACGAAAACGTAAAGTATCGGAAGAAAACATAAAGAATCGGACGAAAACCTAAAGAATCGGACGAAAACGTAAAGAATCAGACGAAAACGTAAAAATTCGGATGAAAACGTAAAAATTTGGACGAAAATGTAAAGAATCGGACGAAAACGTAAAAAATCGGACGAAAACGTAAAGAATCGGACGAAAAAGTTAAAAGTCGGACGAAAACGTAAAGAATCGGACGAAAGAGCACGAAAAAACGAGTCCAACGGTATTTTTATATATTTTTGAACCAGTCCAAAACTCCTTGAAATGGCAGGTCAAATTATATCTAAATGGACCATTTGAGTTGACCCTTGACCAACATATAGGACTAACGATGCAAAAAATAGGACTAACGATGCAAACAAAACTAACGGAGGGACTAACGGGCAAATAATATTTATACACTTAACGGTCAAAGTTAACGCCCATCCAAGATAGGGACCAAACTCGTGAAACGTTTACCAAATTAGGTATGTCTGGCGTAAATAAAATGAAATAGCACCCAAACTTGAAATCCGTGTAAACCACAAGGACCATCCGTGTAATTTTTTCTATGTTTTATGTGTTTATAGTTCAAGTTAAAGGGGCGTTTGGATTAAGTGTAAATATACCCATTTTGGGTTGTAAACGGGTCAAGTGATTGTGAAACAAATTTGATATGTTTAGTTAAGTTTGAGGTGTTGTGAAAGTCGTATGGGTTGTATATATTGAAAACGGGCTAGAAACGAAAAGTATTTTGAAGTTGCAGACCCCAACCGGCGGTTGGGACTTTCTGAGAAGCCCAACCGGTGGTTGAGATCTCAACCTGGGCGGTTGGGACTTTCTGAGGAGCCCAACCGGCGGTTGGGAGTGATTTCCAGATTTTTATGATTTTCGAAAAATCATATCTTTTAAACCGTAAGTCGTTACGGGTCGCGCCACCTGTCTTTTTGAAGGTATTTGAGTCTAGTTTCATTTAAAAATAGTCTCAAGGTCTGAATGTTTATGGATTTTTATAAATAGTCGAAAGAGTAACAAGATATCCGTAAAAGTCAAGCGTTTCCGCGTATAAAGTTTTATTTTTTGGTCTAAGCGGGCACGGGGTGTAACATTGTTGGTATTGGTGTCGTGAACAACTTGATAGATTTGAGAATTTAGATGGATTGTTATGTCTTTTAACATCCACCAAATAAACATACATTTTTATAAAAGAAAACTTATAAAATACTAATCATCAAATAAATTCAATCGTTGAATCATTTTGTAACGGATTCTTAGTTAAGGAAACTTAGTTAATTAAAATTAGAGTTAACTACATTTTTTGTCCTTGTGGTTTATCGGGTGTAACAATTTTGATCAAATAGTTTAAAAAGTAACGGATTCTGTCCAGAATCCCTGACCCATAACGGTTTTGGTCTAAATTTACTAACACCGTTAAGTTGACTGTTAAATGTGAGAGCATGTTTGTCTTTTCATCCATAGAAGTGAGTCACATCCGCACCTAAAACCCGCTCATTTATAAAAAATAATAATAATAATAATAAATAAAAAATAAAATAAAAATACACACACTTTTATATTACACTTCAAACACAAAAAAACACACTCTTAATCCTCTCTATCCAACCCGCTACCACCACGACATCACCACCAACCCACCAACACCCACTCACCAAACCACCACGACATCACCACTAACCCACCGAACCACCAACCCATCACCACCAACACCCCCTGCCACAAAATCACCACCTAACCTCCACCAAAACCACCTAACAGCCGGTTAAACACCCATCAAACACCAAAGTCTTCAATAAATTCCTTCAATTCAAACAAAAACTCAAAATCCCTAAAATTTACAAAGATTAAAAGCCCTAACCCTAATTTAGGGTGGTGGTTGTTTCACTAGTGATTGTTCCAGCGGTTGGGGGAGGTTATTGCAATTGTTGTTGCGACGCTATAAGGTGGTTAGATGGTACGATTTCTTTAAAAAAAAACAAAAACGGGTTAGGGATTTCGTTGGGTTTATGAGTGAGTTGATATTTTAAAGGAAAAAAACCCTTATTTCTATGTTGTACCATTCCTCACAAAGAATCTTTACTTCAATGTTGTGATGAGGTTGATCCAGTTGCAAAAGTAAGTTTCATTTTCCTAGAAACCTTAAAGCATTGAAGCTGATGTAAATTACGGCTTTTTATGTATTCTGTTATTTATTGTATGCTACAGTCAATAGGGGCTGTCAACTGCGCCATCAGGAGACCAAATGATGGGACGTTATATGATTGCAATACAGACCATGTAAAACCCTAAATTCTGAATACCTAATTTTACGTCTAATTTGAAACTTTCCTAAGTTATGAATGCGATTAGTTGTAACACCGAAAGTAACTAAACAAATAGACCGTAAATCCAAATAATTAAAAACTAAACTTCACAATTAATTTTTTTAAGATATTTGAATCTCAAAATATCTATGTAACATCAAATATAATACGAGGAATTAATTACGTTACACGAATCATTGTTTTGGGCCGTTTTCTTATGATACGCAAACAATAAACAATCAAAGGCCATGGACACTTAAGCCTACAAACCCACTCAGCCCTTTTGGCCCAACCCGAAGCCCACTAGAGAAGTAAAAGAAAAAAAAAAGGACCGGTATTCTTCCCCTCTTCATGTTCACGGCTCATCATAGAAAAATGAAATAAAAACCCTAACCCTAGCAACACAAATCTGCCGCCCCTCTTGTTCCTCCATTCGACTCGAACACAGCAGCAAAGGACGAGTTTTGGTGTTCTTCTTGGTGGGTTAACGTGGTACTACAGCAAGGTTCAAGTGGTGCCTCGCTAGTGAGTTTTTGGCAGCCCATTCGAAGGTGTAACTAAGGGTGTTCGGCTGAGAATTTATTGGTGGTTCGATTATGTTGTTCTCCCTCTTCTTTGATCACGCCACAAGGGTACGAGTATCTATCCTTGTTGATTATTACTCTTCTTGTTTAATCCTTGATGTATTCGATTCATCCTTGTTAAGTATTGTCGAGTTATACACATAAGATCTTAGAACAAAGTTACATAAAAATTATAAAACCTCTACATAAAATAACGAACTAAAAGAACCTATGAATCGAATCTGTGGAGATTGTGTTGCTTCAAGATGTTTGTACATGTTATCATCAGATATAAATCGACCTATATCTGTTTTAGAGTCACTCATAATCGTTTGGTGTCAAGAACTAATGAACGGGATGAAGAAAACCCTAAGTATATACATGATTCTGTGATAACTGCTACTGATCTGGAACTTTGCTCGACTTTAACCGGCTGTAAATAAATGATGGGGACGGGTATTTGGATGGTTTTCGAGTCTAAAACTAAGTTCAATGAAAGAGATACGTGGGAAAATTTAGTTTGTAATTTTTGGAGGCCTGGAAGGCATCTTTTTGATTTTCGTAAAATTATGTGTCTGATCGGATTTGTGAAGTCTGGGAAAACAGTCCGGGTTTTTCATTTATCATTTTAAAACCATAACGAATTAGGACATGTCCTTTTAACTGAGTAATATACCACATGTTAGCTAATTACTGGCATTTTTGTAGAATTTTATAAATTTTCTAGACTGGGTAAGCAGATGGATAATGGTCGGGTGTTTTTAATTGATCCGGTTCTGGAACAGGTTGGGGAAAAGGATTTTTAATTCGTACCTAGACAACTTAATAAAATCTGGAAAAATTATCTAAAATACTTAAGACCCTGGGGAACGTCTTTAAATTTTCTTAGATTTTATTTCGAAGATTTAATATGATTTATAAATTATGTAAAACGGGTCCAGATGATACTTAAAAACTGTCAAGACATGTAAAAGGTTGTAAATTGTTATTTTCCAAAACTAAAGGTTATAAATGGTAAATCATGAAACTTGAGGATGATTCGAGTAATAAATCATGTTTAAAGGGGTTTTGTGTCATCTTGATAATTAAAAGACCTAATATGTAATTATTAATAAATAAAAGATGGAAACATAAGTAAAGGAACCAAATATGTAAAAGTATTAATTTGGAGGACTTATCTTGTAAATTATACATGATGGAAGGTTAAACCGTACAACATATAAAGATGAGGATACATTATGTGATTTGGGAAACTAAGGGGCTTATTATGTATATATGAATATCATGGGGACTTAAAGTGTAACTTCCTTAATTTAAAGGACCAAAAGTGTAATTAGGGAATATCAAGGGTAAAAGTGTAACTTGGATAATGGATCATAACTTAACCAAATGAGACCTTGGGAAATATTACTAATTTCGGGAACCTTCTAAATAAGGAAACTTTCTAAAAGTGAAAACTTGCTAAATATGGAAACCTGCCTAAAATGGAAAGTTACTTAAAATGGAAAAGTGTTGTAATACTTCTCTACCCCTCTAGGTGTGAAGAAGGAGAGGAACTGAGTCCATTCCATCTTATTCATTGTGATTTGTGCTTTGCGTTGGTATAAGGTACAAATATTCTGATCTTCTCTGTAAGGTTTCCTGTGATCTCTTTCATGATTCTGATTTGTTTAGCCTCTGACTTGATACTCTGCCATGATTCCCTTGCTTTGAACCTTTGACATATGATATGAACCTAGACTGTGAAAACCTCTTTAATTCTTACCTGAAAATGATTTGAGAAAAAGATATTTTAAAATGATGACTACAAATGTGATACAATACTCTTTTAATTGGGATTTTACTAACTTTTATGAAAACCATTTTAAAAGGGTTATCTTTATGAAAAACCATTTTGAAAGATCATTTTTATGAAGACCGTTATTAAAAGATTCTTAAATGGACTCTTAATTAGAAACCTTTTTAAATGAACTGTTACTATGGAACTTGGATTATTGACCTCCTGATATTGACCTGCTGATATTGACCTTCTGATATTGAACCTTCTGATATGACACCCTGATTTTGATATGAACCTTTGACCTTTGACCTTTGACTCCCAGTTTGATACCCGAGCCAAATGTGTTCCCTAGCCATGAAGGTAACATGGCCGTGTCTGTGATGCGCCACTGGCATGACTAGTGTGTAGCCCTAGTGATTTGGTTACACCGTCCCCATCCTGATTCTGATATGTGCACACTCCTGTTATTATGGCCAATATGATTTGTTCTGGGGGGCGAATGGATGCATCATAGACCTGTTCTGTTTCTGATATGTGATCTGATATGTGGTGACTGATGATGGGTGCAATCCACGTCTTTCACAACCCTGGGAGCTCATGACTCCAACCCTGGAGGTATCCCCTCAACCCTGTCCCTGGTATGCTGAGGTCACCCCTCTATACACCCTGATATGTGATGTGATATGATATGTTCTGTTTCTGGGCTCGTGGTGGATTACTGTCCTAAACCTTTACTCTCTCTCTGTACCTTTACTTATCTATTTCATTATACTATATCTGTTCTTTTCCTTTTACTTTCATTTCTTTTGCTTTTGTTTCCGTTTATTATATATCTGTTCACTGGGCTTTTTAAGCTCAGCCGCGTTTCTTTTCCCGCGGCAGGTTTTAGTTGGAAGCTGGGTTATTAATAGAAAGGACCTTGGACTTAGAAGACCTTGTTAGCTATCCTGGAAGTAGAGATGATTAGAAGAGATCCTTATTTCAGACTTAGAAATTTTGTACCTTTCATTTGTAGCCTTGTAATATCAGATTTTCAGTTGTAACCCTTGGAATCCTATTGTATTATGTATGTCATATGCTTGTGTTTGTTCTGATAAGAATCCGTATTTGGGACACCTTTGCCCTTGTCGGGTTGGGGTGTTACAATTATGGTATCAGAGCCAGGTTGCGACTTGTAATACAATTACCCTTGACCTGTGCGTTTGGACCATTAGGCTTCTACTGTAAGAACATAGGAGAACACCTTGAGAATTTGCTTTAAGATTTCTTGATATGAACTTAAGTTTTGACCAGTGAGGAATGGGTAGACTATAAGGCGTTTGTTTAAGTAGTATTGCTTCCGCATCACTCTGATTCGTGCCTTGCTATGACATTTTCTTTTGTTGACCTCTGAGACTGTATAAGTACTAGGTGGATTAAGATAAGTCGTTCTGCTTACGACTCGAGATAAAGTATGATCATCATGAAGGCATCTTTATGTGGTGCTAGTATTATGACGCCTGATCAACGTGATAATACTTACACCATATAACGTGCCCTCATTGTGGCCATAGGATATCTTGGGGAGTACCTAAGAAGTTTAGAATTTGATCTCCGTTGGAGTATCCGTGATTAGTAAGACTTTAGGTTCATTCTACCTATACGTTTAATCTGCTTCCACCGTCATACGATTTGATACGTTTGGATTCTCGACACGCGTTTTGCTGACCTCTATACTCCCGATAAGAATCATAGGTCCCATTGTAGAGCTTTCGATATATTCTCATCTGATTAGCTAAATAAAATTCCACAGACGATATATCCGTCAAATCCTACGTATTTCCTGCGCCTCTTCCAAGAGAATACGATTATCATCTGTTACGTTGGCATATTATTCTTTTGATATGGATTCAGTATGATTTGTCTTTTCTGAGGGAACCGAAGCTTTGATCAACAAGATAGAGTCATGAGAAACTAGTCATTTCACAATTCCGTTCACTGTCCGTTATGTTTTCCGTTTCGTTTCACTTCAATTTTCGAGGACGAAAATTTTTTTTTAGAGGGGAAGAGTTGTAAAACCCTAAATTCTGAATACCTAATTTTACGTCTAATTTGAAACTTTCCTAAGTTATGAATGCGATTAGTTGTAACACCGAAAGTAACTAAACAAATAGACCGTAAATCCAAATAATTAAAAACTAAACTTCACAATTAATTTTTTTAAGATATTTGAATCTCAAAATATCTATGTAACATCAAATATAATACGAGGAATTAATTACGTTACACGAATCATTGTTTTGGGCCGTTTTCTTATGATACGCAAACAATAAACAATCAAAGGCCATGGACACTTAAGCCTACAAACCCACTCAGCCCTTTTGGCCCAACTCGAAGCCCACTAGAGAAGTAAAAGAAAAAAAAAGGGACCGGTATTCTTCCCCTCTTCATGTTCACGGCTCATCATAGAAAAATGAAATAAAAACCCTAACCCTAGCAACACAAATCTGCCGCCCCTCTTGTTCCTCCATTCGACTCGAACACAGCAGCAAAGGACGAGTTTTGGTGTTCTTCTTGGTGGGTTAACGTGGTACTACAGCAAGGTTCAAGTGGTGCCTCGCTAGTGAGTTTTTGGCAGCCCATTCGAAGGTGTAACTAAGGGTGTTCGGCTGAGAATTTATTGGTGGTTCGATTATGTTGTTCTCCCTCTTCTTTGATCACGCCACAAGGGTACGAGTATCTATCCTTGTTGATTATTACTCTTCTTGTTTAATCCTTGATGTATTCGATTCATCCTTGTTAAGTATTGTCGAGTTATACACATAAGATCTTAGAACAAAGTTACATAAAAATTATAAAACCTCTACATAAAATAACGAACTAAAAGAACCTATGAATCGAATCTGTGGAGATTGTGTTGCTTCAAGATGTTTGTACATGTTATCATCAGATATAAATCGACCTATATCTGTTTTAGAGTCACTCATAATCGTTTGGTGTCAAGAACTAATGAACGGGATGAAGAAAACCCTAAGTATATACATGATTCTGTGATAACTGCTACTGATCTGGAACTTTGCTCGACTTTAACCGGCTGTAAATAAATGATGGGGACGGGTATTTGGATGGTTTTCGAGTCTAAAACTAAGTTCAATGAAAGAGATACGTGGGAAAATTTAGTTTGTAATTTTTGGAGGCCTGGAAGGCATCTTTTTGATTTTCGTAAAATTATGTGTCTGATCGGATTTGTGAAGTCTGGGAAAACAGTCCGGGTTTTTCATTTATCATTTTAAAACCATAACGAATTAGGACATGTCCTTTTAACTGAGTAATATACCACATGTTAGCTAATTACTGGCATTTTTGTAGAATTTTTATAAATTTTCTAGACTGGGTAAGCAGATGGATAATGGTCGGGTGTTTTTAATTGATCCGGTTCTGGAACAGGTTGGGGAAAAGGATTTTTAATTCGTACCTAGACAACTTAATAAAATCTGGAAAAATTATCTAAAATACTTAAGACCCTGGGGAACGTCTTTAAATTTTCTTAGATTTTATTTCGAAGATTTAATATGATTTATAAATTATGTAAAACGGGTCCAGATGATACTTAAAAACTGTCAAGACATGTAAAAGGTTGTAAATTGTTATTTTCCAAAACTAAAGGTTATAAATGGTAAATCATGAAACTTGAGGATGATTCGAGTAATAAATCATGTTTAAAGGGGTTTTGTGTCATCTTGATAATTAAAAGACCTAATATGTAATTATTAATAAATAAAAGATGGAAACATAAGTAAAGGAACCAAATATGTAAAAGTATTAATTTGGAGGACTTATCTTGTAAATTATACATGATGGAAGGTTAAACCGTACAACATATAAAGATGAGGATACATTATGTGATTTGGGAAACTAAGGGGCTTATTATGTATATATGAATATCATGGGGACTTAAAGTGTAACTTCCTTAATTTAAAGGACCAAAAGTGTAATTAGGGAATATCAAGGGTAAAAGTGTAACTTGGATAATGGATCATAACTTAACCAAATGAGACCTTGGGAAATATTACTAATTTCGGGAACCTTCTAAATAAGGAAACTTTCTAAAAGTGAAAACTTGCTAAATATGAAAACCTGCCTAAAATGGAAAGTTACTTAAAATGGAAAAGTGTTGTAATACTTCTCTACCCCTCTAGGTGTGAAGAAGGAGAGGAACTGAGTCCATTCCATCTTATTCATTGTGATTTGTGCTTTGCGTTGGTATAAGGTACAAATATTCTGATCTTCTCTGTAAGGTTTCCTGCGATCTCTTTCATGATTCTGATCTGTTTAGCCTCTGACTTGATACTCCGCCATGATTCCCTTGCTTTGAACCTTTGACATATGATATGAACCTAGACTGTGAAAACCTCTTTAATTCTTACCTGAAAATGATTTGAGAAAAAGATATTTTAAAATGATGACTACAAATGTGATACAATACTCTTTTAATTGGGATTTTACTAACTTTTATGAAAACCATTTTAAAAGGGTTATCTTTATGAAAAACCATTTTGAAAGATCATTTTTATGAAGACCGTTATTAAAAGATTCTTAAATGGACTCTTAATTAGAAACCTTTTTAAATGAACTGTTACTATGGAACTTGGATTATTGACCTCCTGATATTGACCTGCTGATATTGACCTTCTGATATTGAACCTTCTGATATGACACCCTGATTATGATATGAACCTTTGACCTTTGACCTTTGACTCCCAGTTTGATACCCGAGCCAAATGTGTTCCCTAGCCATGAAGGTAACATGGCCGTGTCTGTGATGCACCACTGGCATGACTAGTGTGTAGCCCTAGTGATTTGGTTACACCGTCCCCATCCTGATTCTGATATGTGCACACTCCTGTTATTATGGCCAATATGATTTGTTCTGGGGCGAATGGATGCATCCTAGACCTGTTCTGTTTCTGATATATCTGATATGTGGTGACTGATGATGGGTGCAATCCACGTCTTTCACAACCCTGGGAGCTCATGACTCCAACCCCTGGAGGTATCCCCTCAACCCTGTCCTGGTATGCTGAGGTCACCCCTCCATACACCCTGATATGTGATGTGATATGATATGTTCTGTTTCTGGGCTCGTGGTGGATTACTGTCCTAAACCTTTACTCTCTCTCTCTGTACCTTTACTTATCTATTTCATTATACTATATCTGTTCTTTTCCTTTTACTTTCATTTCTTTTGCTTTTGTTTCCGTTTATTATATATCTGTTCACTGGGCTTTTTAAGCTCAGCCGCGTTTCTTTTCCCGCGGCAGGTTTTAGTTGAAAGCTGGATTATTAATAGAAAGGACCTTGGACGTAGAAGACCTTATTAGCTATCCTGGAAGTAGAGATGATTAGAAGAGATCCTTATTTCAGACTTAGAAATTTTGTACCTTTCATTTGTAGCCTTGTAATATCAGATTTTCAGTTGTAACCCTTGGAATCCTATTGTATTATGTATGTCATATGCTTGTGTTTGTTCTGATAAGAATCCGTATTTGGGACACCTTTTCCCTTGTCGGGTTGGGATGTTACATACCATGTAGGCGCTAATTCTGCTATCGAGGATAGTCTACGAGGTTTCTTTCTGGACATTCTAATTTCTATTAGAAGTGATTATATGGGCTGTTGGGTCAAAGCAGTGACTTTTGTTCAGTTATGAAAGTTTCAAATCATATTTCACGTGTAACTTCAACCCGTTCGACCCATTTGACCCATTTGAGATTTACTTACAACAAAGATTGGTATAACTGTCTACAGGTGCTGGCGGTGCTGGAAAAACTCTTGCTTATGGAGCAAAAGCGAAGGGTGCAAGGATTGTGATAGCCAATCGGACCTACGGTTAGATTCTACTAGCGTTCACATTACTATTCCTAGTACCCGTACTTGATTGCAAATAAAACATTATACTAGTTTTATTGTATTCTTATCAGTTGAGTGGATGAAAGCCAACTGCAAGGTTCTCGTCATATTTAGAGGGTGTTTCTTGATTAATCTAGTCCATATTACATGACGTTGTAACACTTTATCTTTCCCGAAAAGGTTTCTGATTATATGTTATTTTCTAGACCAACATGGGAAGGCCGTCAGTATGGCAGAGATGAGCAAAGTCGATTGGCTGCTCTTCGATTAGCAATGGAATTAGGAGCTGATCACATCGATGTTGAGCTTAAGGTTCCTTTCTTCTTGACATTTAATGCGTCTATTCATGCTCATAGGCTCGTCTAAAGTACTATTATTAGTGTTCTTACATAGTAAATTCCCGTTATACTATCAGACAGAATATTTCTATCAGATTTCTCATTTTAGTTATTCAAATGCAGGCCGTTGATGATTTCAACAACTTAATCCATGGAGATAAGCCTACAAAGTGCAAACTCATAGTTTCTTCCCACAATTATCAAAATACTCCTTCGATAGAAGAGCTTGGGAACCTTGTGGCCAAAATACAGTCAACAGGAGCTGACATTGTGAAGTTTGCAACAACCGCTGTAGATATAACTGATGTAGCACGAGTTTTTCACATTACTGCTGATTCTCAAGTAAGCGGCGTAAGTCATGGATCATTTATTTTAGAGATGGTATTTTTGTTTGCATGTAATAAAATTTGTTAATTAGATAAAAAAAATTTCACGGTTTTATTAGCCTACTTGGTTATTTAAGTACCTTAATTAATCATTTAGGTTCCAATAATAGCAATGGTGATGGGTGAAAAGGGTCTGATGTCTCAAGTACTCTGCCCCAAATTCGGTGGATATTTGACATTTGGCACCCTTGAGCGTGGAAAGGTATCGGCCCCTAGGGATCTTTTGGACTTGTTTAATTTCAGATAATTAGGACTTGACACAAAAGTATTCGGTATTATTGAGAAGCCAGTTGGACATAGCAAATCACCTTTGTTATATAATAAAGCTTTCCATTCAGTTGGTTTTAATGGAGTTTATGTACATTTGTTGGTGGACAACGTAAATACTTTTCTTGATACTTACTCATCTACAGATTTGGCGGGGTTCAGGTTGACTTTTGATCTATTTTTGGTTAGAGCCAGCGCTTCAGTTTCTAGGGGTTATCCATCAAACCAACATACTTTCACGTTTGTGCAGTGTTACTTTTTTTTTTTGTACATAAACGTGTCTTATAATGGATAATTTTTGACAGTTGGTTTTTGTGCTACCGAATGCCCAAACAGTCTACTGAGCGATCTTGTAATGAGTCGAATGTTATAAAAAAGTAGAATGGCTAAAGGGCACAAATGTGAAAGTACATTGATAATTTATGGAAAAAAACCCGTTTTTCTACTTATTGAGATTAGAAAAATGTATCATTTTTTGATGCAGTTGTACCATTCCTCACAAAGAATCTTTAGTTCAATGTTGTGATGAGGTTGATCCGGTTGCAAAGGTAATTTTCATTGTCATAAAAAGCTTTACCATCAAACAATATGCAGATAATGATAAAAGTATGGCGTTTAATGTTTTGTGTTATTGATTGTATGTTACAGTCAATAGGAGGAGCTGGTCAATTGTGCCATCAGGAGTCCAAATGATGGGACATTATATGGGTGTAATACAGACTATGTAGGCGCTATTTCTGCTATTGAGGAAAGTCTATGAGGTTTCTTTCTATACTTCCTAAAAGAAGTGATAATATGGGCGGTTGGGTCAAAACAGTGCCTTTTGTTCACTTATAAAAGTTTCATATGATTTCACATGTTACTTTCTGGCTGTTCGACCCATTTGACCCATTTGAGATTCACTTAAAGCACAAATTGTTGCAACTGTCTGCAGGTTCAGGTGTTCAAAATGGTGCAACAGGATCACCCTTGGCTGGTAGACTATTTGTGGTTATTGGTGCTGGCAGTGCTGGAAAAGCTCTTGCTTATGGAGCAAAAGCGAAGGGTGCAAGGATTGTGATAGCCAATCGTACCTACGGTTAGATTCTGCTAGCGTTCACATTACCATTCCTAGTGCTCGTACTTGATTGCAAATAAAACATTATACTAGCTTTATTGCATTCTTATCAGTTCAGTATGGTAGAAAGTCAACTGTATGGTTCTAGTCATATTTAGAGTGTGTTTGGATTTGAGTGGTTTATCAAAAATTGATTATAGCGACTTCAAGTCAGAGTAACCATATGATCAGTTGCAAAAATCAAAAATTGATTATAGTTCACATTACCTCTCACATGCATAGTTATTACACCAACTAAAGTTTTCTCTTACTGATACCACAGATCGTGCTAGAGAACTTGCTGACATAATTGTTGGAGAGGCTATATCTCTTGCCGATTTGAGCACTTCAGTCCAGAAGGTGGCATGATACTTGCAAACACTACATCAACTGGCATGCAGCCAAATATAGACGATACTCCTATTTCTAAGGTACGGTTATCTACCTTTTTCTGGTCATGTGTTTTAGTAATAATGCTATGCAGTTAGATCAGTTTTTCTATTTTTTATGGCAGGAAGCTTTAAAGTCGTATGCATTGGTATTTGATGCTGTGTACACACCAAAAATTACGAGATTACTTCGGGAAGCTGGAGAGTGTGGAGCCATAATTGTTACAGGGGTGGAGATGTTTATAGGACAGGCCTATGAACAATATGAGAGATTTACAGGGTTTAAATTGCATATAATGCTACTTTTCATGCCTCTCCACCATGCCTAAAATCTAACCGTCTCCCTTCTCTTATGAGTTTCACCTACTTTTCATTTGCAACACCTAAGGAATTATTTAGGGAGATTATGGAAAAATCTTAATTGTCTTGGGAGCTGCCGTAGGTATGTATTTTTTTCTATCCTATCTTCCTTTATCTTGAATTTTGAGTTTATGGGTACCGTGGAACAATAAACTAGGCAAAATGAGTTGGAAATGTTATTGCCATTGATACCGTTTCCAATCATATGAAGTTATGAAAAAAAGAAAAGATTTGATAGTCACATGCTCATATTCTTATTCTTGTATCTATCACATTGTTCACATCGTTTACGTATATTTTCATCAGATTACCTTATATATAGTTATTTTTTGTTAGACATGATCAGTATTCTGTGTCAAGTTGTTCTTCATGTCTTCTCTTGTCTCAAATTGACCAATTGTGTTCTGCAACTCGTAAAAATCTGAGGAATTTGATGTGATTACCACTTTTGCTCGAGTATGGAGTTAAAAAAAATATTATATTTCAGTTATTCTGAAAATAGATATAATGCTTCTTGAGTGTCTGTCCGAGATAGGTGTGGGTTAAGTAATGAGTCAACCTTCCTCTGTTGTGGAACTTTTTGATTTTTTTCCCTTTTGAATCATTGGCTCTCTTCTCACAGAAAACCCACTTTTATCTGATCATTAGCCTTAACATAATAATCTAATTATGGCTAAACAAATATTTCACTGAGTATAATCCCTTTACCAAAAAAAGAAAAATTATTGCTAAACAAAATGATTTAGGATTTTGACACACTTTGGGTGACTTGCATCTAATCAAACTATTATTAAACTTTACCCATTTGACCCATTGGAGATATGATATTACCCAAATCAGCCCAACTTCTAAGTAAATGGGTCAAAATTTCTACTGCTGCAGACTTTGACTTTGGATCAAAATTTATATAAAATTACGTAAAGCTGAAGTTTTTGTTACTTTGTATACAGAAGCAGGAGGCTCGAGAGTAACATTAGTATAGTTCTTGTTTTCTCCGTCATTTGTTATTGTATCATTAGTATTTTTGTTCGGACATAATAAGGAATTTTATATTTGACAGCCATTGTACTCATTTTTGTGATACTAAAATTAAATTTATTTTTATAAATGAAGTACTCATAGATCCTAGAAAACGAACGGCGTCATATTTATCTGGATAAATTGTGAGTTTGTAGGTTTTGCTGTCACGATAGTAAACTCTTGTATGCTGATGTTGTGAAAAACTAGATGCATGTCTTATAGAATTCTTTCCGAAAGCAGTCTTTTCTACAATTTTCTACCTTGAACATACGTCGCACATAAGTGCCCTTTGTTAGGTGGTCTTCACCATCAAACCATCACGAAATTCTCTTCACTCTGCGCGATGGTGGACACCCGTTATGGGAAACCACACGTGGAGAGTGCCTGCTGCGGGTGGTGGATGTTTCCATTATGCATGGTCTAAGAAATGTGACTTTTTGAAACAATCACCATAAAAGTTTTTTCAAAATAATAATAATAATAATAATAATAATAATAATAATAATAATAATAAAATAAAATAAAATAAAAATAAAAAAAATCTCAAAATATAAACGACAAAAAAGGAAACCACTCCCAAACACCCCTTTATAAACAACTTTTGATAAAGATAGTGGGGTTGAAAAATGTATGGTAAAATCCCTTAAACTCATGATGATGATAGGTTTGAAGAAGTTGATGAATAACTATATACTTTTCACTAGTTTAAATAAAACACCTTAGTGATAAGAAAGAATTTTCAAAAATACTAGTTTTTAGATATTGCTTGTGCATGGACTTTAAAGTTTAGACAATACCTTTTTTTTGGGTGCAAAAAGTGAATTATATTAATATCAAAACTGATTACAATCATAACACAAACTGATTTGAACAAACTCAAATCAGCATACCACCAACAAATTTAAGAACTACAGATATCGGACAAAACTACATAACTTCGTCTGATATGAGACAATACAACAGACCACTAATCTCTGATACAACCAGATCTCACAGCTGCAACTTTTGTATTCCTCAGCAAATAGCACCATAACCGAAATTCACCTTGTATGCGCCAACACCATAACTCCATGACTGCATTTCCCAATACATTTCCATCATAGATCATTCAACCATCATCCATAACGATTTATAATTTCATGTATCAGGCTTCATCATGTAAGTAATAGCACCCTGTCTCTAAAGTGAAGGGCTATACCCAACTAGCTACATTTCCTTAACATATACTCCTATGTTCAAAATAGCCGCCCACCTCACTAAATTAAACACAGAAAGCACAGAGGTCAAGGCATCACTAGCCAGGGAACACACACCCTCACCTAGAATCCATCCTAACCTCCTTTAGATAGTGTATTGCTAGGACCAAGTAGGTTCATCTTTCACTCTCACTATTCCTAGCATCATACACTATCTCACCAAGCATACTTACCCTCCACAGATGGATACCTACTTTATGGTAGTCTAATAGTCCATAACTGTCCAATAACCACTCACATTCCCAGCACCTAACAAAGGCCAACTGAGAAATCATGAGATGGATAAAAATAATAGACGTGGATTGCTGGGTGTTCGAGAAGGCTCGTTTCGAGGAGTTTTATTTGTCGTTTTTTACTCTAGTTATGCATTAGTTGGTTAGTTTGTTGCTAGAGTGTTGGTGATTATGGTATGTCATAATCTCCTATTATAGGTGTTTATCAAGCTTTTGCTTGAGGTTAATGTGGTACTTTCAGCCACATTCCATTTGTACTTAACATTTTTTGGTGATTCTAATATCTTTTACCTGGGTAACCCTTTACCCAAAAAACAGAATAGACTACAGACAACCAAGTTACAAGGCCATCTGTAGTATGCAAAATATGCTTCCAAGTTCCCACATTGATTGAAAACTTAAAAGAGTAGAATTAAATCTCTTTTTTGTGATGCAGAACCATGAAAATCACCTCTGCAAATACAATCCAGCTTTTTTGGACTACAAAGTGCACCACAGATCATGATACACCATTATATCAATCATACAGCTAGAATCCCATTCTGCATATTACTGAATGCTAATTCCAACTGATGCAATAGTAACCAGTCTTTAAGTTGGGACAGACTAATTACTATCAATGTAGGAAACTACCTTATCGGTGTATACCAAAACAACTAAGAGAGGACTAATAACCCCTTGTTAACTCCTAACAGATACACAAAGAGATATTAGGCTCTCTCAGCTTTTGATACTATACCGAAAATACAAGCCATCTGCATATTACCCTTAAACCAAACACTCCTTTAAACACCATTCTTCTGCCAATTCCCCATTCTTCTGCCACAACTCTGACTTGAATAGAGTTTTTAACTTGAATGCTTAACAACTGCAATTTCACACTATCTTCAATCTCTTTTATTATCACATTAGTACTTTTCCTCTCATTAGTAAATAGTCTTCCATTTCTTTCTCTCCATATAAAGTAAACACTTGTAGACAACACCATCTTCCTAACAACACTTCTGATATTGTTATTGCAAGGCAACTCAGTGAGCTTTTAAATCCTTTCCAATCCTAGAAGTTTATAAAAATGTTTCTAATCATATTAATTGCTGGACTAAAACAGGGTGAATGTGCTGCTATACCCTTGGTATAGATAGATGTCTGTTTGCATTGATGAAGCCTTGTTGGATGGCCACTCTGAATCAGACTTGGTGAGTCTAGAGTGGACTGCTACTCTTATCTGGCTTAAACTTTCAAGTTGGTGGTCGTCACATCCTCTTCATAGCCTGACATCAAAGGCCTACCACGCAACAAAATTCTCTATGCATCGGATGCGAAGGTTGGCTCAATCCGAAATGAATGTTAACCAATAACAAATTAGATTTACATAACTTGATTTCGCTAGGGAAAAATGAGAGCACAAGTGACTAAATAGAAAACTAACTTACAAAACTATGACGGGCTAACAAGCCTTTAGTAAGCTAACATCCCCTCAAACTCAAAAATGCTACATTAAGATGTATTGAGATGTTGACAAATAAAACTCAAAATAGAATTGAAAAATATACTAGATGGAAGCAGGGTAGCAGACACATGCACAAGCAAAATTAAGCATATGTGGACGAAACAGAATCAGACGGATGCAAACAGAATCCGAATCATATGGAATCCACAGTAAATCAGATGGAACATGGTAGAATCAGGTAGAGAACCATAACGTAACCAGAGCGAATGCACAGCCAGTGCAAATCAGAATTATCAGATGGAACATGGTAGAATAAGACATAACAAACCAGATGCAAAGCCATATAACCAGAGCAAAATTAAGTAGGATGGGATGCAGTACCATGCATAATCATAGCAAAATCGGACATACTTCTGTCATCTTTTCGTGTTTTTTAGACTGAATGTGTGGGTTTGGGAACTTCATATTGCAGCCTTTTCTTCTTTTCTCTTTGCCTTTGAATATCATTGCTGTTTCCAGAAAACATTGGTCGGAACTCGAGGCCACATACAATGAGGCCAGACATAGTTCCTTCAAGACTTGTAAATTTCATTTCAATAGAAAGAGAGTCATCTTTGAATTCATGAGTTGAGTTAAATTTCCATATTTGAATCTCCATCCATCCATCTTCCCTTTGTTTTGGAACCCGAGTGATACCATTTATGTTCAACGGGCTTGGGGTTATAAAATAAACAAATTCAGCCTCATTATTTTCTTTGTGGAGTACGTCTCGTACTTTTACTGGACAATGCAGCCCTTGGCAGTTTGCTGAAAGCTTGAACACAAGGTAACACACGTATTTTGTATCTTGTGACAACATTTGACTTTTGATCGTGCAATTAAGATGAAATATGTGTTGTGGTAAAAGCTCAATCACCTCTTGAAATCTACATGTAGGATAGATTAAGAATGAAGTTATTTATAAAGACAGGAAACTACATCCAAGAAGTGAAACTTTTGTCAACCATTGGTTCACGAAATTTTACTTGTGAACTACAAATAAAAAAACACTGGGTTAGAAAATCTAGTTTTTTTGTGTGACATCTATATATTTGGATGTGCAATAAAAAAAGTTTAGTTGTTAAAGGTAGGGCTGGCAATTCGTGTGGGGTTCGGGTTATTCCTCAACCCGAACATGACATGTTTAAGTAATTGGGTTAGACTTGTCAACCTGAACTTGTTTAAACATAACTTGAACACGACCCATTTAACTAGCTTATCTAACTTGGTTGGCGGTTTAGCAAGTTACATCAGTTAAATATATTAAATGGGTTGGCAAGTTGGCCCGTTTAACCAATTTAACCCATATAAACACCTTTTAACAACTATAAAATTAGTATTTTCATTAAAACAAACTTAAACGGGTTGTCCAGGTCGACCTATTTAACCCAACCCAACCCGAACACAGCCCGAAACCTGTTTACTCCCAAACATAACCCGTTTATGTTTGTATCGGTCTTGGTAGTGTTTCATGCAGTGTCCGAAATATCCGCCTCTAGTTAAAGGAAACTGTAATAAAAATAGCTATAATATATGAAGTAAACCTGGACTCGTCTAATGGTTTTGAAGTAAAAAGATCCACATTAGAGAATTTGTATATAGCTGCCTTTGCAGAAAGCACAAGAAGTTTCTTTTCGTCGACTTCCCCCAACCAGAACAACTCGTCGTAGTTTCTGCATATCTTGAATATATCTTCAAAGTTAGTTGGAAGTTGCTGCACCTGATCCACATTGATGTTTGATTTCAAGACTTGTTGGACTTCCATCAATTTTCCGATTTCATCATGTTTCACCTGTGTACAAAACTACAAATCATGTTAAATATGCAACATAGAACATGGGTTTAGTTTAATGTTTTGGCATGCATCCGACCTCTTGTTATAATATAAATAAAAAGAGTATATAATGGAACCAGGGATATAATTTCAAACTTACTTTGTCAATTGCTCGAAATTCAATGCCTTCAACATAAACCGCACTTTCTCCACAATAGTGTGATGAAAAACTCTCAAGTAGAAACTCAAAAACAACATCTTCGTTCTGATTCAAGAATTGGTACAACTCAATCATCATCCAGTCCTTGTCTCTCCATGTTGCGAAATATGCATGCAGACTTTCGAGTCCCTTTCTATACTTTAGGTTAACACACATTGGTTTACTTGAAAATTTTCTTGAATCACTAAGTTTGAATACTAAATAGACCCCATAAAAAACATTTGGAGATAGAAGTTGAGCGGTTGTCTTTATTTCGATGTTCAATTTGGAAATATCAAACATCTCCACTACTGTCTCAAACCTGCAAATATTACAGATATTCAAGATAAGTCTCTGTAGGTCATAGTGTCATAGCCTTTACCCCCCCCCCCCCCCCCCCCCCCCCCCCCCCCCCCCTTTTAAAAAAAAATAGACTTACAAATTTTAGTGTAGTGCATTTTGACCCAAAAATTCATTTTTCTAGGACAACAGTTTGATAATCAATTTTAAAATATATTTTATCAGCGAAAATATAAATAACTAAAGTAATGAAAAGAAATGTTTTTCTCCTCAAAATCATCTAATTTTGATAGGTAAAAATATGATATACTCCGTAATAGACTAGCAAGATGCTAAAATCAGTCATTAGAACAGAGGACCCAAAATAGGGGTATTGCCCTAATTCTCTACCCCCCGTTGAAAAGAAAATTCCAGCTACGAAACTTCAAACAGCAGCAAGTGATATCAAACATAATACCCATATAACAAATATGTGACTATTATAATTAGTCATGAAAACACTAAAACCTTGTTAGATATCTACCGTCTTCATGTAGGAGTCTAAGCAACAAAGAATTTGATGTTGTTCCACTCGATTTTATTTACCGTTTAATAGTATTATACAGATTAAGTTGACAAGAAAGGTAACATAAGGACTAAGAAATCCTTGACTTCTAGACATTTTGATGAGCGAAAAATGTACCCGTGTTGGAAAACTTTTTTAGTATATAATACACAACACTGCAAGAACAAAGAACCACACTGCAAGTTCAAAATATATAGGTAGGCTGTAAACTAATTATTATGCTCCCGTAAATAGCTTGTCATGCATAAACCGGTAAAGTAACTACATTTTTCAAAGAAAAAGAAATATGTAAATCTAACAGCAATGGATATGTACGCTTTATCAGTTATGTACTGATAAATTTAGAGAGGTTAAGAGAATAACCTTGATTCTTGAAGAGATTTCCACTCATGTGGACAACTGTTTATGTAGGAAAACATTGTGGCTGAAACCATTTTATTTCTTTCTCCATTACCATCGAATGACAGCAACTGTTACATAAAATAAAATATAAAGCAGACTCAATTTTTATCATGTGTAAACGCATGTGTGATCTCAAATATTATCCCTCAAAACGGAAAAGATATATAAAAAACAGGAAAACACCAAATGAACTGATTACCACTTTGTCTTGTTGAAGGAGGATTCCCTTAGAAAAAAAGTTGTAAAGATCCTCTTTCTTGATGGTAGAATAGATTTCAGGGCACTTTGACATCTGGATTATTTCTTCATAGTCTGTAGGCAATTTGGGCTCCCAATTCTCATAATCCTCCTGGATATACATTAATCAATTAATAAACTCATGGTTCATACAATTACTTTCTTACAGTTAATAAAACAGTTAAATGCCATAGTTGAGATATATATGAATCAAAAGTTAGCCAATTTTGTCAAAATATAGAAACTTACCTGAAATTCCAATGCTTTCTTGAGTTGTATGACCACTTCATGAGCTGTTGGTCGTCTTTCTCTCCTGTGATGTAAGCATTTAAGGGCAATCCTTGTAAAGGTAATATATGACTGTGGCACGATTTGTTCTTTGATACCCTCGAACACTAACTTATCAAGTTTTTCAACATAATAGTGGTGTTTAGCCAAAAAGGGCAAATAAAGATACTCATCATCTAGCTTTTCGGATGATAGTTTCCCACACAATATGTCAAATAAGACCGCACCCAATGAGAATATATCAGACTCTTTGGTTAAGAAGCCTGTTTTTGAGTACAGTGGGTCACGATAGCCAATTGTGCCTGTAACATTGTCGATGACATAGTCTACATCCTGATTTGTTGGACATACTAAGGAAAGCCCAAAATCACTAATTTTTGCTTTCCAATCATCAAGCAGTAGAATGTTGCTGCTGCTGATGTCCCTATGTATTACCATTTCTGGACTTGAAACAGTTCCATGAAGAAACTCCAACCCGATTGCAATATCGATGCATATTTTAAGCCGCATCACCCACGTAAGACTATCATCGCTCAAGTACTTATCAAGACTTCCTCTTGATGCATACTCATAGACAATAATTTTCTCATCCTCTTCATCACAGTAGCCTACAAGACCAATTACATTTTCATGTTTATACTGCATAAGGATTTCAAGTTCTGCCATAAATTCAGCTTCTCCTTCAGCAGATTTTCCTACCCAACCGCTTTGCAGCAATGAAGTTATGCCCATGAGTGTGACCCTTGTATACATTCCCAAAATCTCCATGTCCAATGAGATTGTCTTGATTGAAAGTTTTTGTGGCCAACTTTATGTCTTGAAGTGACAGTTTGAGGCTGTCCTTGTGGTTCTCCTGCGAATCATCGAACAATCAGTCAATTTGATAAGTAAAAATAACTGAATAATTTGGCATGTAAAACAATATGTCACAAAAGCTTCCCTCCGCCCCTGAATCAGGGTTACGGTTGTAAATCAAGCTTGGTAAAGTTTAAGATTAAAACAATATGTCACAAAAGTTAAGGACTAAAAAAGTTAAATGGTAAGATCGTTAATTCAGTAAAAGTTTGAGAATTAAAATATTAGTTTCACAAAGTAAAATGTATAAAATGTCACATACTACTATGAAGAATATATGAGGATTATTCAAAAAAATTGCGCACCTGACAGTATAGCGCTTTTTTAAGTTCGTTGATGACAACATCTATTGATGGACGTTCGACTTGAGTCACTGCTAGACACTGAAATGCAATTTTTGAAAATACGTCCAAAGACTCTTTATTGGGTCCTTTGGTAAGAGAAAAGACATGTTCATCGGTTTCTTCCTTTATCTTGTGATCAACAATTTCCATTAGTGTTCCCTTCTCAAAATGACGTCGTGCAATGGGTGCAACCCCGTTCCCATCAATGTCGGTGAAAATACGATCATAGGCCACCTTCCCGGTCAAGATCTCAAATAATACTACTCCAAAAGAGTAGATGTCTGATTTTTTATTTAATCTTCCATACCCTTGATATTCTGGATCCATATACATATTCGTACCTGCAATCGTATTGACATTGAGAGTACTGGCCTCTTGATCTGCTGGGTGGAATTTGGAGAGCCCGAAATCAGCAATCTTCGGTTCCAAATTTTCTCCCAATAGAATATTTGCACTCTTGATGTCACGGTGAATTATCTTTTGTTTGTCTTGATCTGTGTTGGTGTGAATGTAATTCAAGCCATGTGCAATACCAAGACATATTTTCAAGCGTTGCATCCAACTAAGATTAGTCATTTTTTCACTGTTTCCCAGATAATCCTCAAGACTCCCTTTAGAAGCAAGCTCATAGACAAGGATCATGTGATCACGATCTTCATCACAAAAACCAAGAAGAGAGATTATATTCTCATGTTTACAGCTAATCAGAACCTCAATTTCTGCAATGAACCCTTGTTCTCCTTCTCGATTGTGAATGCGTTTTATGGCTACCGTGCTACGTTTCTTCTTCTTTTTTTGGGTAAAAGGAAAAAATTTATAAGCCGTGCCACGTTTCTATGGTAGATGAATTACTGCTATCAAAATGATCGAGTTGTGCCTTGTATACCATACCATATCCGCCTGACCCAATGCAATATTTGTCCGCAAACTTCTCTGTTGCCTTCTTGATATCATTAAGTCTAATCTTCAAGTGTTCCAAGTTCTTCAACTGCAACATTGTGGACATTCAAAATACATCAACGTACTTAAATAAATTATTGAATGAAAAAAGATTCACAATCTGTACTAATTGTGATGTTAATAGAAAAGAGTGATACAACAACACTTTATTCTCAGCCAATGGATTCCGTTAGCTTCTATATCAGTTATTGTTTTATGCTTAAAAATGAATTGTGATTTGTGACTAGTGTGCAGGTCCATGGTAGTTGGTGCAGATGGAGTTTTGATTTCTGGTTTTTGGGTGTTACGTTGATCCTGGGTGTGGAGTTGGCCTGGTCATATCAATAAATTTGTTAACGGTCGTTTATCATTTTAGAGTGCCAGGATTAAGTAATAGGGATCAAATGTAATATGTAAAAGGCCCCTAACCACATAGACCATTCGTGTGATTTACTTTTTTGCTTATTAATTAGAATGACCAGCTTCGAACTAAAACTATAAAGAAATAAATTACCCTCAGGTGATTGGATGATGTAATGTCAACTGCATTCCTTGGAAGTTCCTAAAATAATATTTGCAAAACACGAGGACATTAGTAGATAAATATAAGAGTTATTATCATATAAAGTTGATAAGCAAGTTAATTTTCTTACCGGATTTTCATATATTGATTGAATTTTCAACGCTTTCTCAAGTCCTTTGACAACCTGATCTATATGTGGACGATCTGCTCTTTCCTCTTTTATGCAGCAATATACTGTTTCTGAGAAGATTTTTAATGCTTCTTGGTCCATCTGATTTCGTAAATGCGGCATGATCATTTCATCCAAATGAGATTTGGCCAGCTGACTTAATAACCCCTCTTTCAACTCATCTTCAAGTTCATTTTCGCCTTCGTCTTTGTCACCATTTGCACTCCTTCCGCACAAGACTTCTAGTAATACAACACCAAATGAATACACATCTGATTTGTGGGTTACCCCGCCAGTCTTTTCATATTTTGGATCCATGTATACATTCTTAACAATATCACGAGTAAGAAGAAGACGGGGCCTCCGAGCTAATGTATTTTTCAACGAAAGTTCGAAACCAGATAACTTGGGTTCCCATTTGTCATCTAGTAAAATATTCGAGCTCCTGATGTTGCAATGTATGACACTAAAATCCCGTCCAGGATCATAATGGATGTAACTCATTGCCTTCGCGACATCAACGCATATCTTCAACCTTTGCATCCATGTGAGGGTCTGGTCACTTAGATATTCGTTGAGACTTCGGCTGGCCTCCTTCTTGTATATGATAATCTTGTTGTAGTTGGACTCACAAAACCCAATAAGAGACACTAGATTCTTATGTTTGAGACTAGAAAGCATCGAAATCTCCGTCCAAATCTTTTTGCTCTCATCTTTTGCATAACTGGTATAGAACCTCTTTACAATAATATCGATGAATTGTTCAGAATGTACGAAACGGCCTTTGAGAATAATTCCAAACCTAAATGTTCTGATGATATTTTCTTGAGCAAAATTGTTGGTTGCTGATTTTATATCTTCCCAACTGAGTTTTAAGTGAGAAAGATCTTTGAGGAAAGACTTTGTCTCTTTGCTGACATGGGACTCAACACGTGTAGATATGGAGGGCAATGATCCCTATATGTACCAAACAAGACAACATTACCCAAAAATGACACGTGGATCTGAGTTCAGTTATCTAAAATCCAGTGACTTGCAACAATAGTAATAAAAGTAAATAATTACCTTTTCATGATTGGATGATGTATCTTCAACTTTGGCCGCAACTATTGATTGTTCCTTTAATATCATAAATACAGTAATAAGTAAATAATTTAATTTGTGTTAATATTATAAATAAATATAGATTATTTATAGAAGAAAGATGAAAGAAAAAGAAAAAAAAAATCCGGCTTACAACATTTTGACGTTCCATTTGAAGTTTCAACGCGTTCTCAAGTCTTGTGACAACCTCACTAATATCCGGGCGTAGAGATCTTTCTTCATTCAAGCAGTCATATGCTGTCTTCGCGAAAACTTTGAATGAGTCTGGATCCATTTGTTTCCTTAGAACTGGATCAATTATTTCATCTAGTATTTTCTTTTTATAATGAAAAAAAGCCAGTGTAGCCAAATACTTATTATCTGGATTCTCACTTATTGATTCCCTACCACACAATAGTTCAAACAATACTATCCCAAAGGAGTACATATCTGACTTGTGGTTCACACTTTTAGTCTCAATATATGTTGGGTCTCCAAACCCATTTGTATATTGAAGTTTATTAGTATGAAATGAATGGTGCCTTTTAGATGCTTTAATCTTCATGGAACATTGAAAATCACAAAACTTGGGTTCCCAGTCATCATTCAATAGAACAGTGGAGCTGTAAATTTTCCGGTGTATCACGCTAAAATCCCGCCGCTCATCATAATGAATGTAACTCAATGCATGCGCAACACCGACATATATCTCCAATCTTCGCACCCATGTCAACAACATCGGGTCACTTAGATAGTTGTCGAGACTTGCCCTGGTCTCAAGCTTGGTAATGATGATCTTCTCATCATTCTCATCACAAAACCCAACAAGAGAAACCAGATTTTTATGCTTGAGACTAGAAAGCATTGAAATCTCCATCCAAAACTTTTGTTCTACTCCAACCCGTTCTTTATTAAATCTCCGAGCACGGATATCAATCAACTCACCGGACCACGAGAGCTGTCCCTTGTATCTCTTTTCAAATCCATCTTCTAGGAAGAGATTTTGTTGAGCGAAGTTGTTGGTGGCAGATAGGATATTTTCAAGGGGGACTTTGAGATGAGCAAATTCATTCCTTATCTGTAAAATAGTCAAGTTAAAATGTGAGTTAGAAAAAGGGAGTATAATAATGCCTACAAAGTGTTTGATAAAATTCCTGAACCATGTCTAAGATATGTTAGGTCTAATTCTGCATAATATCTTGTAGTTTATAGTACTAGTTATTACGTTTGTGGATAGTAATTAATATAACATTCTTTACATGTTTAGGAAGTGAATGGTCCTATTAAGTTGAATTGTTTTGATTAGTGACTTCATGTTGTGATATAGTCTTGGTTAATGTAGTCAATATTTGCTCCTAAGGTGCTTTTAAAGCATTTGGTCCATAATCAGATGGTGTAAGTATGGACTACATGGGCGATACTTTGTCTACCCGATGCAGTTTTGATAGGATAATATGGATTGGAATTGTATTGTTTGGTTCCCTCGTTGCATTCAAAGACATGTTTTTGTCTTGTGGATAAGTTCATAAAGTGGTATTCATAAGAAAAAAAACTATGGCATGTGCTTTGTGTAACAGTAAATTGTTTAACGTTGCAAATACTTTTGTTTAGTGTTGATATTTAGTCATTTGATGTTTGAAGTTGCTTCCAGTGACATGTTTTCGTAGCTGTTGCAGGATACTTTATTTGACAATAGTGGAATTGGAGGATTTTTCAGGATACTGAAAGGAATGGAGAGACATTATTAAATGTTGTAATGGAAACTTTAAAAGACAAGTTGCTGATTTTGAAAGGGAAGAACTCTCCTGCTGTGGAAAGAAAAACTAGCAGTAAGATGCTGGTATTCATGGGTTGACAAGTTTAATATCAAGATGAGTGTATATGAAATTGAAGAGGAGTGAGACACATGAATATGTTGGAAAGTATATTGGAGTACAAGGTATTAATGATAAAGACTGCTGGCACAAAAGAGTACTAAGCTTAAAGTATTTTTGAAAATGTTTTCGTAGTTGTTGCAGGATACTTTATTTGGCAAAAAAGGAATTGGAGGATTTTTGAAAATGTTTAACGGAATGGAGAGACATTATTGGATAGTTTAAAAGCCAAACTGTTGGCTTTGAAAGTTAAGAACTTTCCTGTGGGTAAAAGTTTCGGAAACACGTTGCATCAGCTCAAGGTTGATACTAGTATACAGAAAAAATATCAAGTTGATTGTCCAACTTGTGAATGAAACTGGAGAACACTAAGACACATGAGTATGTTGGAAAGTATTTTGCAGTACAAGGTATTAGTGATGAAGACTTGGTTACTATTTAATAATTTCCATCCTATGTAAAAATATAGGCAACTTCCGCCAACCGTCCTCTTTTCTAAAATCCTAACTAGATCTACAACATTTGCTATGATTATTAATATTTTAAATATGGTTTTTCTCACATAATTCGATATCCTTAACAACTACTTGTTGGAAAATTTAGTGCACTTGAGGGATTAATTCACACCTGTAATGGGTTTGGAGGTACGGAGTGTACACCCATCAGGTCAATGTTTACCCTGACTCAAATTAAGTGGTTTGTGGTTCTGCTGCTAGTGTAAATGATAATACTGCTGATGCAGTTCATACTGCTGCTAGTATTATCATTGTACTGCTGATCAGAACATTCTGCTGCTAGCTTTATTGTTCCTGTTGCTCGTACGTTGTTCCTGCTGCTAGTTCAATAATGTTGCTGCTGGTCTGCTAGGCGACAGATTCTGCTGCTAGCACAATTTATTGTGCTGCTAGGCAGAGATTCTGCTGCTGGTACGCAGAATAGAATTTGTAACTAACTTTGATCTATTTTGGGAAGTTCAAATTCGTAATTAAGGCCATGATCTTCTGGTCTTGTAACCACTTTGGCTAGTATTAAGGAAAATATATTGAGAATATTTGGCCGATATTTTCTAGATTTCCTTGGACTAGGGTTTTGAGTATATCTCTATTATATATAGAGATTAACACAGCCGCATGAAGAGACAGACAGAAAACCTAAACACTTGAAAGCATTGGTTCTTGATTTGTGCCTAAAACAAGAACATCATTTAGTCTTATCCCATAGAGATATTCGTGTAACCCAGACATAGGGTCGAATAGTATCTATTGGAAAGTGATTACACGATTTCAAGTGAATATCCGGTACCTTGATTATTGATTATCTTAACCCTGTTCTGGGAACACAACAGCAAACAAACCGAAACCAACACTACTGATCGACAATAAAATTAGCCTGCGACGATTGTTTCTTAAGTTTTAGTGAGTTACAGTATTTTATTTACATTTATTATCTGCAACTAAATTGTAATATCAAATTGATTTGTATTTGAGTTTCTCCTTTTCGTTGATAGTTTCATATGAACAGTATTTCCTTCTATAATCAATTAATTGCAAAATTAAAATTTAGGGGTTGAATGGCCCCAAAAGTCAAATTCAAGCTAAAATGTAATAGGTTGGTTATTTTCACTATCCGACACTTGTATAAATTATACCATCTTATTGTTCATAATGGCATAAAGACGTTTTTGGCATATCAAGGTGCTACTTGGGCTCCTGATTGTTTTACTTTGTGGTTATTTTTCATTAGTTTCTTGTTGGTTTCTATTGGTCTACCTGCAAGCCCATTCGTATTGTAGTATTATATGTAGGCTAATTTGGTTAACTTTTTAGTGGGAAATCAACTATATCTCATTCAAAACTCCCAATTATATGTTTATAAAAATTTGTCGTGGTAAATATACTCTTTTTTCCAAAACAAATGACATCTCAAATGTGCTACTTTTATTCATCATTTTTATTAAAAGGAAATTTTGAAGTGAAAATAGTCATATCATACACCTTCACTAAATTTTGTCAAAAGAGAACTATATTTTGAATTGGCTCCTACCTTTAAAGAAAATGTTGATTGTCCTTGCGCATATGATTTAAGTACACTTTGGTCAATACATCAAGTATGTACAGGTATATTGGTATAAAAGAATTAATAATAGAAAGCCATTTGATGTAGCAATCGAAAAAATAGAACAATCTATTGACATATCAGATTCTTTAGTTTACCTTCGTGAGTAATAAATAAAAAAATAAGAAATTTTATGGCGAACAACTTTTAATCTTAAATTCAAATTCTGTACAAAACATGTATTTTTTAAAAGATATAGGCAAGCAAGCACTAATATAAAAGGTCTTACGTTTATCGTTTTGTCCTTAAGCGTAAAAAGTAAAAACAATCAATATGTGCTACTGGCCGAGTGGCAAATTTGTTTTCATTAAGGTTGCTTAAAGCTTTTCACCCAAGTTCAAATCACAACACGGTCAACGCCTGCATTTAGTCTTCGTGTGCAATAGATGAAAAATAAGAAATTTTACGGCCAACAACTTTTAGTGTTAAATTCAAATTCTGTACAAATCATGTACTATTACTATTACTATTACTATTACTATTACTATTACTATTACTATTACTAATATATTGGCAAGCAAGTACTAAAAGGTCTTACGTTTGGGTTGTGTTATACAAACACTCCATATATTGTCACATCAGGGGGGATTTGGTCAAACCGTACAACCCGCGATACACACCGTACAAACCGGCGATGCGTGCAATGATTGGAAACCTCCCTATGGGAGGGTCCAAATAACTTGCCCCCTTACGTTTATCGTTTTGTCCTTAAAGTGTAAAAACCATGAATATGTGCTAATGGCCAGTGGCAAATTTGTCTTCATCAAGGTCGCTTAAAGCTTCTCACTGAAGTTCAAATCACAACACCTGCGTTTTTTGTGCTTTAAGCTAGTTGCTAAGCCGTTGTTTTTAGAGTTAAATGCATAAATGGTCCCTGTGGTTTGCCCAAATTGCAGGTTTAGTCCCTATGGTTTCGAAAGTGCAGGCGGCCTCCCTGTGGGGAAACCTTGGTTCCGTTTTGGTCCCTGGCCGTTCCATTTTGGTCCCTGGCCAGGGACTAAACGTGCAATTATGAGCAAACCACAGGGACCATTTCTGCAACGGCCAGGGACCAAAACGGAACCAAGGTTTTCCCACAGGGAGGCCGCCTGCACTTTCGAAACCATAGGGACTAAACTTGCAATTTGGGCAAACCACAGGGACCATTTATGCATTTAACTCTTGTTTTTATATAAGTCATTGTTAATTTAAATAAATTAAAAGCTTGTTACGGGTGGCGAATCGAATAACGTGAATTTTAATTACGTTAAGGCTGAAGGGTATGGGGCAACTTCTCAGGCTACTTCACCTTGGAACGCCCCAACTTTGCAAAAAAAAAATTTTGTTACCCACTTATTGTTTGACACGTGTACAAGGTTTATATTACTCCACTTATTGTCTGCCACGTGTCGTGAGTCGCCCCACCCTCCTAAGTAGCCCCACTCCCCCTTTTTTTTGAGGCTACCCAACATGCTGACTAGGCGCCACGTGTCGCGAGTCGCCCCTTAGTTGGGTAGCCTCACTCCCTTCAGTCTAATAACCCACAAAAATATCTAAAAACCGTTTTTATCACATACTTAATGCGTCAATAATGATTACAAAACTTGGATTTATATAAAATTCTCGCTATCATTTATTTATTGATCAGTGACTAAGTACTGTTGATAAAATATAAACTTATTAACCTTACTATATGCATGTAAGTGAAAAGGATATAGGAACTGAGCAAACATGGTCTCTTTGGTAACCTTGAGCTTTAGCAATTGAAGACATGATATCAAAGGGCTACCAGTTATGCATATCAGACGTATGGGGTCTATCTAAAGTACAAATTGATGGAGGTGAAAGTGTATATACTCAAACAAATATAGAGTTGTACTTATTATTATTATAGAAAGATGGAAGAGGAAAAACCGTCTTACCGCATTTTGATGTTCGAGTTGAAGTTCCAACGCTCTCTCAAGTCTCGTGACTATCTCATCAATATTTGGGCGCTGCGATCGTTCTTCCTTCAAGCAGTCATACGCTGTTTCCGCGAAAATGTTAAATGATTGAGAGTCCATTTGAATCCATAGATCCCAATCAATTATTTCACTGAGTTTCTTCTCCCTATAATGGGTAACAGCCACCGAAGCCAAGTACTTATTATCATGGTCGTCGTTGATTACTGCTTTCCTACCACACAGTAGTTCAAACATTACTATCCCAAAGGAGTAAATATCTGACTTGTGGCTAACACTCTTTGGGCACGTTTGGTACAGAGAATTTCAGAGAATAGAAATGAAGTAGAGAATAGAATTCAGAGAATAGAAATGGGTAGAGAAATTAAAGTCAATTCTAGTGTTTGGTAACATGAGAAATAAACTCGAGAATTGGCAAAAAAAAAAAAAAAAACTTTTTATTGAAAGAATTAGAACTTTTGTTTGTTGATTTAAAAAAAAAATTTTTTTTCTAAATAACAATTCTAAAAAATATATATTTAAAAAAAATATTTTTTTTTTAAATTATTATTTTTTTTATTTTTTTTATTTTATTTTTTAAAAAAACTTATTTAAAAAAAAAATTTTATTTTTTTTAATTTATTTTAAATTTTTTTTTATAAAATTAATGATTATTTTTTTATTTTTTAAAAAAAAAAAAAAACTTATTTAAAAAAAATTATTTTTTTTAATTTTTTTTATAAAATTAATTATTTTTTTTATTTTTTTTAAAAAAAAACTTATTTAAAAATTTTTTTTTAATTTATTTTAAAATTTATTTTTTATAAAATTAATTAAAAAAATTATTTAAAAAAAATTATTTTTTTAATTTATTTTAAAATTATTTTTTTTATAAAATTAATTATTTTTTTAAAAAAAAAATTATTAAAAAAAAATTATTTTTTTAAATTATTATAAATTTTTTTTTATAAAATTAATTATTTTTTTTATTTTTAAAAAAAACTTATTTTAAAAAAAAAAATTATTTTTTTTAAATTTATTTTAAAATTTATTTTTTATAAAATTAATTAAAAAAAATTATTTAAAAAAAATTATTTTTTCTAAATAACAATTCTATAAAAAATATATTTTAAAAAAATATATTTTTTTAAATTATTTTTTATAAAAAATTTATTTTAATTTTTTTTTAAAAACTTATTTTATAAAAAATTTATTTTAAAAAAAATTATTAATTTTTTTTATAAAAAATATATTTACGTAAATCGGTTTGCAACTAAAAAAAAATGAAAAGAAAAAAAAAAAAAAAACTTTCTCTAACATACCAATTCTCCACCAATTCTCCCATTTCCATACTAAAACTAGTGGAAATCAAACTCAAAAATTTACACTACCAATTCTCCACCAATTCCCCACAATTCTCCACCTTTTTATTTCTCTAACATACCAAACAAGAGAATTCTTGAGAAATCTGAGAAATCTTGGCCCATTTCTCTTGGCCCATTTCTTTGTACCAAACATGGGAATTTGAATCATTTCCATTTCTTTGGCTTGAACTCCCGGTACCAAACATGCCCTTTGTCTCTATATATGTCGGGTCTGTATACCCCTCCCTATCCCAAACTTTGTTAACACAGAATGAATGATGCCTCTGAGATGCTTCAATCTTCATGGAAAGTCTAAATTCAGATAACTTGGGTTCAAAGTCATCATTTAATAGGACATTCAAACTGTCGATGTTTCGATGGATAACGCTAAATTTGCGTGTCTCATCATAATGGATGTAACTCAATGCATGTGCAAGACCAACACATATCTCTAATCTTCGCACCCAGGTCAAAAACATCGAGTTACTTAAATAGTTATCAAGACTTAACCAGCTCTCAAACTTGATAATGATGATTTTCTCATCATTCTCATCACAAAACCCAACAAGAGAAACCAGATTTTTGTGCTTGAGACTAGAAAGCATTGAAATCTCCATCCAAAACTCTTGTTCTCCTCCATCCCATTGTTTATTAAACCTCCGAACAAGGATTTTAATCAACTCACCAGACCACAAGAGTTGACCCTCGTAACCATTTCCAAACTCAGCTATTTCGGTGAGCTTTTTTTCAGAAAAGTTGTTGGTGGCGGTTAGTACATCTGCAAGGGGGATTCTTAGGTGAGCGAAGTCGTCATGATTGACTGAAGACATCATGTTTGTATCTGTTTGTTTATCTGAACAAAAAAGGGTGTGTGGGTTGTTACAAAAAAGAAGTGAAGGAGTCTTTGGGTGATATACATAAATATGTTCTGTTTGTGTTTGCATATATAGAAGATGTTGATAAGCGTGTGGGTCCTCGTTATCTTTAATGTATGGACTATGGAGGCCTGGTAGCAGCATTAATAGATAGTAGACTATTGACTTTTTGACCATTACACAAATTTTCTCTACCGTATAAGAAACTTCCTTTTAAAAGTTTGAAATTAATATATAACAAAACAACAAACACTGAAAGTAAATAATTTGAAGAGTAAACTACATTTTTGGTCCTCGTGGTTTATCGGGTATAACGATTTTGGTCCAATAGTTTCATTTGTAACGGATCTTGTCCTATTTTCTCTGACCCGTAACGGGTTTGGTCCAATTTTCGTTGACCGTAAGTTTGACTAGTTAAAAAAACGTGATATGACTAGAATACCCTCGAATTTACACCCAGAAATTGCACCATTCGTCCCTGAGCTAACGGCCGTCAGTTCTGTTAGTTATCATGTGACAACGTTAGTCCATTTAGCCAACGATTATTTGCAACGTTAGTCCTTTATACATTTTTGTCCGTTTTTCTTACGTTTTCATAAGGTTTTGTCCGTTTTTATACGTTTTCGTCCGTTTTTAGTCGTTTTCATCCGTTTTTCTTACGTTTTCATACGGTTTTGTCCGTTTTTATACGTTTTCGTCCGTTTTTCTTACGTTTCATACGTTTTTGTCCGTTTTTATACGTTTTTGTTCGTTTTTATTCGTTTTCGTCCGTTTTTCTTAAGTACGAAAAAAAAATAAAAAACAAATTCAAAAATTCAAAAAAAATTAAAAAAAATAAAAATAAAATAAAAACAAATTATAAAATTAAAAAAATACTTTTTTTTTTTCAAAATTTTTTTTTCCGAATTTAAAAAAAAATTATTTTTTTTTCTGAAAATATTTTTGAAAATTTTTGCGAAAAAAATTATTTTTGAAAATATTAAAAAATTATAAAAAAAATATTTTGCGAAAAAAAAGTTATAACAAAAATTTTTGAAATTTTTTTTTTTTTTTTAATTCGGAAAAAAATTTTTGATAAAAAAAGTATTTTTTTAATTTTTTAATTTTTTTTATTTTTTAATTTGTTTTTAATTTTTTAATTTTTTTTAATTTTTTAATTTTTTAATTGTTTTTTAATTTGTTTTTAATTTTTAATTTGATTTTAATTTTTTAATTTTTTAATTTTTTTTTCATACTTAAGAAAAACGGACGAAAACGAATAAAAATGAATAAAAACGTATGAAACATAAGAAAAACGGATGAAAACGTATAAAAACGGACAAAACCGAATGAAAACGGACAAAAATGTATAAAGGACTAACGTTGCAAATAATCGTTGGCTAAATTGACTAACGTTGTCACATGATAACTAACAGAACTGACGGCCGTTAGCTCAGGACGAATGGTGCAATTTCTGGGTGTAAATTCGAGGGTATTCTAGTCCTATCACGTTTTTTTAACTAGTCAAACTTACGGTCAACGAAAATTGGACCAAACCCGTTACGGGTCAGAGAAAATAAGACAAGATCCGTTACAAATGAAACTATTGGACTAAAATTATTACACCCGATAAACCACGAGGACCAAAAATGTAGTTTACTCTAATTTGAATTCGTAACTGAAACATTAATACACCACACAACAAACACCGAAGGTAAATAATTTGAATTTATAACTAAAACATTAATACACCACAAGTGGAAAACTAAATGTACATGATGAGAAACTTCTCAACAATTTCTATGAAATGTCAATAAATAATATGAAACCTGACTTTCAAAAATTCGGATAGAGATTACATGAACAATCCAATGACTATTAATTAATGTTCGTGATTTGAAAAAAAGCACACACAGACATTGAGATAATGATCAATGATGAGTTGGTCCAGTGGTAAGATCTTGGCTTGGTGACCGTGAGGTCTCAAGTTCAAACCTCACTCAGGCCATCTTTGAGATATTAGAAAGTCCCTCTATGAGGGCTTGGCTTGGGAATACTCAAGTCAAGTCTGAGGGGGCAGGGTTTACCCCTATTAATCATCGTGCCTTTAGGCGGATTAGTAGGGGGTTCTCCCCCCATCGGGTATTTGAACAAGGCTTTCCACTTCGAGGGAGCTCTCTAGCGCGGGCCCGGTTAAGACAACGTAAGCTAGACCTCCCGCTGTCGAATCGCGACACGAAGTTTCAAAGAAATTCACCTTTAAAAAAAAAGAAGATATTGAGATAATGATATGATAAAGATAATAACATGAAAATGCTTTCTTGAGATTTTATTAATCACAGATTAATCTATACTATATATAATATATAAAGCACTCTCTCTCTAAATTTTAAAACTTACAAGAAAATAAGCATAGTGTACACCACTTTAATGCACATAATTTTCAGACTTACAAGACAAGAAGCATAGTGTACACCACTTTAATTCACATATTAAAAAAACAAAACACCATATTAATGCTATTTAATTTAGTCAATTAATTAACTGAGCAATAAATACAATTAATACAGTTATTAAAACACCCCTTACATAAAAAATACAAATTATCAAGCATATTGTACAACCAAATTAAACACAATTTCTGCATTAAATGTCACTAATACAAATAATAAAGCACATTATACAAATATTCAAGCCCGAACAGGCAATGGGCCAAATGGGCTCGAGCCCGAACGGGCGCGGGCTAAACGAAATTCTTTATATCCGTAAAATTGTCAAAAAGAACATAATAAACTAAAATACATGATTCACCGAAAAATTTTATTTCAGGGTACCCGCCGCCGCAACGCGCGGGTACTCTGCTAGTATGTAATAAAGGGAATGAAATAAATTCAAATAATGTAAGCGTGTGACGTACTATCAATTACAAGTTAAACCAGTTGGCATACAGCCATACAACCCAATTCTTATAACGCAATAAGCACGTTGGAACCTTATACTCTATGAGTATTCAGTTATTTAGATATCTTGATTACTACTAATGTTGATTAAAATATAAACACTATGTAAAAAAATATTTTGCATGATCATGACATTTGATGCTCCTTTCTTTAATAAAGAGGTTTCAAGAGTGATGCTGGTTTATACGAGGTGGTAATAGCTTAAATAGTGTGGTAAATCATCTAGCAGCAAGTCCTCTAAAGAACAACATTTGGCAAATTGTGTGACAAGCTTATTCTATTTGGAATGAAGGGAACAAAAGAACATTTCAAAATGTCATGAGAACCGAAGATGAACTACTGGTGGCAATCACTAGTATTAGTTGTTGGAATTAATGTCCAAGTTCATAACTAATTGGTGAGACTATCGTCAAAAGTAGAGTCCTTTTTGGGTCGCCATCGATGAACCGTAAAAGAGAAAATCTATTCGGAGAATAAGGCATGGTTTTTTTTTGTTGTTGTTGTGGTTATCCCACATCGCCCAAAAAGGTAAACCAACTCCCTCTATTGCCTTATATATAGAGGGAGCATGCCAAAGTTTTAACTACGAATCTCCTCATTCTATTTCCTACTCCTTATAAGAGTCTTTCGTGTATCGGGACCTTAGGAGTTTGAAAGAATAGTTTCTTTTTGGTTCGTGGGTGTGAGCTATTAGAGGTACTCTCGTTTGGGTACTCGCCTCCAAGTTCGACCAAGGTGGTCTGCGTGTGAGAAATTCGATTTTCTCAAAGGTTAGTAATTTTCTTATTTCTTATTTATTTAATTATTTCTTTTAAGTTGCTTTTAGTTAATTGGGTTTAGATCCTTTAGGGTTTAGTTCCCTTCTTGCTCTAGATTATTATTTCCGCTGCGTATTAATCTAGTTAGGGAATAGAAAACCCAACAGTGGTATCAAGAGCTTTAGCCTAATTCTATTAGCACTTAAAAAGTAAATTGTTAACATGTGATAAGTGTAAATAATAATTGTATATTATGTTATTGTCTTATGATCATTGAATGTTAATATGAATTTACATTTTGAACCTTATATTTTAAAATGTTTAAAATAGAACCCAAAAGTTTAAAATGTTTAAATGAAACCTTATATATAATTGTTATATTATATGTATCACTAAAGCTAAGTACGTCGTTAGTCAATTTGAATGAGATCGGCTCACCCATAGTGAACAAACTATAAGAGAGGTATAAGGCGGGTCGCTGACCTGCTTCTCTACTTCTTTGTGCGTTCAATGGAGCTACCGAGAACTTTTGATAGGATGATGTCTATATATTAAAAGTGTTAATATAAAAGTACTAAAACAAAATTCCCGTTTTAGATATATAGAAAATATGAATAGTATGCTAACCCATGAAAACCGCACATCTGTCATATGGGCTATTAATGGAGCGTGTGTGGTTTACCGGCACATTAATAAGAGAACATAAGTGAAAGGTGATGTGGGTCTCGCGATTCTCGAGCTGACTCGAGCCGGGTACCACGCGGGTTTTGCATGGTTAATTTCACCATCTTATTCATGATCCTCGGCAACCCAGTCATGAATAGTAGATGAGCATATTCGAGATTAACATGCCATTGATCAGAATCAATGAATCTCAAAAGAACTAGGAATTTCATAGAGAATGAAATTGACAAAGACATTGTCTACCTAAAATAAATTCGTGATGTGATTACGGCAACCCTCTTCACAAACGAATCAAAAATATGGATCCTAGCCTTAATATAAAATTGTGTAATTGATTAAGGAATATTCATGCTAAACTAAAAGTGTTTTTATCTTATAGATGTCTACAGAAAATGGTGTCAATCCTCCCGTTCCCAATCCCACACATAACTCGAACTTCTCATTACTCTCAGTTCTTGGGAGGGAAAGACTCACCGGTCCTAACTATATGGACTGGATGCGAAACCTTAGGTTCACCCTAAGGTACGAGAACAAAGAGTATGTTCTCGATGAGCAAATTCCAAAAATCGATGATGATTCAACCCAAGAAGAGATTGAAGCTCACCGAAAGCACTATGATGATGCGAACAAAGTGTCATGCATCATGGCATCTTCCATGAGCCCTGAACTGCAAAAGACTTTTGAGAACACTTGGGCTTATGAAATGAACCAACAGCTCAAAGAAATGTTTCAGGCAAAGGCAAGCAAGGAACGCCTTGATGTTGTTAAATCCATCATGGCTTGCAAACCGAAACCTGGAGCCTCTATTTGTGCTTTTGTCTTAGAGATGAAAGGGTACTTTGACAGATTGGAATCTCTGAACATGGTATTCGATACTGAGCTTTCTATCAACATAATCCTATCTGGTCTGCCAGCTGATTACAATCAGTTTGTGCTCTCGTATCAAATGAACGGGAAAGAGACCTCAATAATGGAACTCCATAGCTTGTTGCAAACCGCTGAGCAAGGGATCAAGAAGATTGATGTGCCCTCTACTTCAGCGGCTCCTGTGTTGACTGTAGGTCATAATGCAAAGAAAAGAAAGACTTCTCATTCCAACTGGAAAGGAAAGGCCACAAAAGGAAAGTCCGATCATGGGTCTAAGAGAAAGGCTGAATCTGAGATTGCACCAATAAGTGATCCAAAGGAAGCAGTGTGCTTCTACTGCAACACAAAGGGACATTGGAAGCGTAGCTGCCCAAAATATCTGAAGGACCTCAAAGACGGAAAGGTCGAAAAGGGTAGTCACTCAGGTATGTTTATGATCGAACTCCACAATACTACAACTTCTGATTCATGGGTCTTGGATACAGGGTGTGGTACTCACATTTGCACTGTATTGCAGGGTCTAAAGGAAAGTAGGAAGTTGAAGCATGGAGAGCTCAACTTAGTCATGGGAAACAGGAAAATCACACCTGTGACGAAGATTGGAAAGTTCGAGCTCATGCTAAAGTCTGGAGTTAGGATAAATTTAAATAATTGTTGTTATTCGTCAGAAATGACAAGAAACATTATTTCATTTCATGCTTTGTTTAAAGATGGTTATCAATTTTCATTTGACAATGAGAATGGAGATATTTTGGCTTATTCAAATGATTGTTTTATATTTAAAGCTTCTCCTTGCAAAGGCATATATGAAACTGTTGAATGTATTAGTAATAATGGCAATGTGATTTTAAATGTTGGTTCGTCTAATGAGCTTGATAAATCAAAATTGTGGCATTCTCGTCTTGGGCACATAAACAAGAAACGCATCGCCCAACTCCAAAAGGATGGAGTGTTGGAATCATTCGATTTCAAATCGGATGATGTATGCGAGTCTTGCTTATTGGGAAAGATGACTAAATCACCATTCACAGGAACATGTGAAAGAGGTGAAGGATTATTGGACTTAGTACACACGGATGTGTGTGGACAATTCCGATCAGCCACAAAAGATGGAAACCGCTACTACGTTACATTTACTGATGATTTCAGTAGATATGGATATGTTTATCTGATTAAACATAAGTCGGATACTTTTGAAGTATTCAAAAGGTATCAAAACGAAGTAGAGAACCAACTGGGCAGAAAGATAAAGGTACTCTGATCCGACAGGGGAGGAGAATACCTTAGTATCGAGTTTTTCGATCATCTTAGAAACTGTGGTATAGTTTCACAATTAACTCCTCCTAGAACACCACAACTGAATGGTGTTGCTGAGAGGAGAAATAGAACCTTGTTAGACATGGTTCGATCTATGATGTGTCGAGCAACACTTCCAATAAGCTTCTGGGGTTACGCATTAGAAACAGCCGCCCATATCTTAAATCTTGTACCCACTAAGAAGGTTTCGAAGACACCTTTTGAGATGTGGAAGGGAAAACGTCCTTCCCTTGGGCACATCAAAATCTGGGGTTGTGAGGTTTTCGTTAGACGAGAAGCTCAAGACAAACTAGAAACCAGATCTGAAAAGTGTATTTTTGTCGGTTATCCGAAAGAGTCATTTGGATATTTGTTTTACAGACCCAAGGATAATGTGGTGTTTGTAGCTCGAAGAGGAACATTCCTCGAGAGAGAAATGATATCCAAAGAGGACAGTGGGAGTAAAATAGACCTTGAAGAAATACAAGATTCTGCCGATGAAGAACCTATAGTAAACACTGACACTCAACAAGAGGTGGTGACACCTGTTGAACCTGATGATATATCCTTACCCATTCGCAGAACAAGTAGTAGAGTAAGCAAGGCTTCTCAGGATCCTCAATTCTATTATGGTTTCCATATTGAAGAGGACAAGATTAGTGATAGTACACTAATTGATTTGAATGAGCCTGATAACTACAAGGAAGCGATGGCAAGCCCTGAGGCTGCTAAGTGGAAGGAAACTATGAAAAGCGAGATTCAATCTATGTATGACAACCAAGTTTGGAATTTGGTTGACACTACACCTGGTCTTAAGACGGTGGGATGTAAGTGGATCTTCAAAAAGAAGACAGACATGGATGGGAAAGTACACACTTATAAAGCTAGGTTGGTTGCGAAGGGTTATACTCAAACCCACGGGATTGATTATGAGGAAACCTTCTCACCAGTAGCTAAAATAAAGTCAATTAGGATAATGCTTGCCATAGCTGCGTTTCATGATTATGAAATATGGCAGATGGATGTCAAGACCGCTTTCCTTAACGGAAAACTAACAGAGGATGTGTTTATGGCACAACCAGAAGGTTTTGAAAATGCTAAGTATCCTAAAAGAGTGTGCAAGCTTCAAAAGGCCATTTATGGACTTAAACAGGCTTCTCGTAGCTGGAATCTATGCTTCCATGAGAAAGTCACACAGTTTGGATTTTCTAGAAGTGAAGATGAGTCATGTATATATATCAAAGTCATTGGGAGTGTTGTAGTCTTCCTGGTATTATATGTGGATGATATACTACTCATAGGAAACGATATCCCAACGTTACAAAGTGTAAAAGAATGGTTGGGGAAATGTTTCGCTATGAAAGATTTGGGAGATGCAACATTTGTTCTTGGTATAAAGATTTATAGAGATAGGACAAGACGTCTTATAGGACTTAGTCAGGACACGTACTTAGATAAAATTTTGAAAAGATTCAAAATGGAGAATTCTAAGAAAGGGAATCTACCCTTACATCATGGTATGTGCTTAAACACATACCTTTATTTGACCAAAACCGGACCCAAAATGACCAAAAACCCGACCATAATGCCAAAAGATATTGTGTTTTTGTGTTTTTTTGTATATGCAGGGACGGATATCTTGAAAATTGAAGAAAGACACAAGAAATCCGGGAAAACGAGCACGAGAAACGGAAAGGCTCAGAACCGGAACCGGGAACAAAGAAAATGGTCAAAAAGGCATCCGAGGTCCTCCCTCTATCAAAGTTTGTCAACTCCAACCCTTAGATCATCTTTTAAAATATGGCAGCAAAGGTCCCTTGAAAATCCAGAAAATACACATTTAGTCCCCATTAACTAAACTCTTAAACCTAAACTAACTCTTAAACCCGGATATTAAATAAACCCATCCCAACCTTTAGCCCAATCCACCTATCCTAATGATCCACCCAGTCCAACCATTTTTAGATCCAATCCAGCTTATACCCGATCCACCCCACTTTAAAATAAAAACCCGATCCAAAACACTTAAAAAAAACCCGAGGTCAAACCTTTTTAAGCGGTCAAAGGAAAATAAAATAAAACACACCCTTTCTCTCAAACGCGCCCAAATTCACCCCTAACCCACCATAATTTACTGTTCACCCAAACCCTAGTTCCTTTACCGTACGTTTTTACGGCAATTAAGGGTAGATTGGACAATCATTGGCTATTCTAGAAGATCCTGACAATAGGAATGACACATGGCAGCTGCTGATTGGACCGAACACCGCATCATGTTGATCATACGGCTGGAAATAAAGGAGTAGTGACCAAGGCATGATCTAAGGGTGATGGATAGCTCGAGAGCACGAGGATCGCCAGCGTGGACAGCCCAGAAGGTTCCCTGAATGCCTATAAATAGAGCCCTCCTCCTTCCAGTGTAGATGTCCAAATTTTATGTCTTAAAAATTTGTAACCACTTTAATTTTCTGTCATTTAAATGTTTTTCGTAGTGTAATTTTTGATTTCAAGTTGTATTTTCATTTCCATTCAAGTTTGTATTCGGATCTTTAAGTTTAATAAAAGTAAAATTTTGGTCAACGACAGTGTTCATCAGCTTATTTTCATTTTATTGCTTAATTTTGAACTTTTCTGCTTCTTAGATATTTTTTTTTATGTCAGTTTTTGGTTTATGAGCTTCTGTTTCTTAATTATCTTCATTATTGCTTAAAGTCAAAGAAAAGTCAACTTCAGCTTATTTTAGAATTACAGCTTATTTGCTTGTGAAAATTGTTTTCAGATTAAAATTAGTTTTGTGAACCTGTTTTTAAGTTTTAAAAAGTTAATTTCACTTGAGAATTTGCATAATCTAATCAGTAAGGGAGTGTTTGGTTTGCAAACAATTCATGGGTCAAAATGGTTGGATTCTTGTTTTTACTTTTCATTTGAAGTTCCTGAGTTTAGAATCAAGCTTAATTTAGGAGAGAATAGTAGATTATAGTAGCACTTGAGTTAGTTTGATTCATTGAGTGGTTTTTAATTCAATAGAATAATCATGGGATCTAGCTTATTTAGGTTAGTGTTTTTGTCAAATTTAAAGTTCATTTTAGTGATTTAAAGAACTGGTTTGGGTTTTGAGTAGTTTTGCGCCACATTTGATGTTCTGCTGTCACTAGTAATTTTGCGCAGAATTAAGCTTTTAGAGCTGCTGATCTGAGCCTTCCTGTGGCTTATTCCATTAAGCTCAGACCTTCATTTTTGGTTTTCAGATAGCTCACATAATAAGGTTTAAGCTCACCATCTGGGATTCACCATTAGAGCTTATTTAGATATCTTTTTCTAGGTCTAAAGTAGCCCCATCAGACCTGCTGTTTGAGCTTGTTTCCATTTTCAGTCAATAAGCACCTTTTCTAGGCCTTATTTAGACAAGCTAATGATGTTGGAAGTTGGATTTTGAAGTATCTTTGGATAGCCAGTAGTACTAGCTTCTTTTTGCCCCCATTAGGTTTTACTTTAAGAGCTTATTAGACTGCTTAATTAGTGGCTGCAAGTAGGGTAGATTTACATGTTAAATCTATTTTGGTACCAAATCTGTTCAGCTTATATTGTGCTTTTTCTGTGTGCTTATTTCTTCATTTTCAATATTTTCTAGTTTCTAGTAGTTAGCATAACCTGTCTTTAGCTTTTGATAATTTTTGGCTTATGTTTGCTTAATTTTAAGCTTATTTCCATTAGCTTATTGCACTGTTTTAGCTTATTCAGACTTATTCAGCTTTTGAAATTATTTTTCCTAGATTTCTTATTTAAAATTAGAATTACTCAAAAATTTTCAGATTTTTTCTGATTAGTTTTAATATTTTTAAAGTATTTAATTAGATTTAAATTAGTTTTAAATTCATAAAAAATTATTAAAAAGTCAAAAAAATATTTTTCTTTTTCCAAAAATTTTCTTTTATCAGTTTTAATATAGGAAAATTGTTTTTATATTTTTAGGTTTTAAATTTTAGAAAATCACTTTTTATTTACGTTTTTAAAATTTCGTCGCGTTAGTTTTTAAAATCCAATTTTCGTTTTCATGCTTAGCTTAGTTGTTTTCTTAGCTTAATTAGTTGTTTATCTTTATTATTTTATTGTTCGTAGTGTAAAATCACAAATCACCACTCTTTTTCTCATTCACTACACGAATCACGTCCCGGGAACACAAATTCCATTCGATCTTCGTCGGGACAAACGACTCGGGTTTTGCATATTTCCTTTGCAATTCCTTGGACTATAATTGACACGAATCAGTTTTTGGCGCCGCTGCCGGGGAAGATTGAAGTGAGTTCGTGATTTCGTTCGTCGAATCGTGTTTTGAAGACCCTTCCTCGGAAGTTATCGTTTTTATAAAAAAAAATAAAAAAATAAAAATACAAAAAGAAAATAATTAAAAAAAAAAAAAAAAAAAAAAAACACTTTTCCTAAAGTGTTTTCATCTTAATAAACATCCTCGGTCTTCCGTTGAAGGAGGGCGGTTGTAAACCATTCCGAATAAACAACAAAAGAGATCGTGAAATTAAACGTTTCTTGGATTATTTCTTTACTACAACCTAATTACGGGGTTTAAGGAAGTCTTGACATTAAATTGCAGACTGAAGAGAGATCCATTCTTCTCTCCCGCCACGCTGCGCGTAGTTTTGAAAGAAACGAGTACGGTTGATCAACGATCACCAAAAATATAATAATTCTAATTTTTCCTTTAATATAAAAATCCTAAAAGATTTTTCTTTTCAAATTTATTTTCCATTTTTCTTTTGAGATTTTCCATGTTTCTAAAATTTAAAAATCCAAAAATATTCTTCTTAATCCTCTTATCCATTTGATTCTTTATCTCTATCCCTCTATCCGTTTAATTCCTCTTCTTCATGTCTTCATCTTACCCGTATTCTTGTGAATGGTGTGGGGGTCCTCCAAATGGCGGGAATTGTTCCGGTTGTAGCATGGTGGAATCGGGAAACGGGTTTGTCTATGACCAAAATCCTTATTCCTACCATGAAACAACCGACTTTTTCAACCAGCCCCCACAACATCAGATGGAGACATACTTGTGTGAATTTTGTGGAGGTCCCCATTATGGTTCTGATTGTCAAACCGAGAACATGCACTATGAGCATATTCCTTATAACAATCATGACTTATCCGGTTTTGACCAACCTTCACAATACACAACCCCTCATGACCTTCTTCTTCAAAGGTTTTTAACTACTAGAGCTGAACAGATAAATGCTCAAAATGAATTCAACATGTACATTCAAACTGAAATAAACAAGCTTAATGAGTTGATTCGAAGAAGACAAAATCCTCCCATTGACTTGTCATATTCAGAGGAGAGTGATGAGGAGGAAGAAGAGAATTCAGAGATCAATCCGCTTATTGAAGACCCTTCAGATACCTTTTTAATGGGGGACAAGGAAATCGAAATCAATCCTCTTAAGGATGTTGATGACCTTGTTCCAATCCCAAGGGTATTCGAGGAACCTTTCGATCTTCCTGATTCTACTTCACGAACTTTCAATATGACTATCACAAATCCTTTGTTTGATTTTGATTCTGAATATCCTCTAATTTCAGACAATCAAATCTTTGATGTTCATAACAAGGAAAGTGATGAGTCAGATACGGAGACAATAATGGACGAGGTGCAAACTTCTAGCACACAAAGTACAGCACATGTCCCACCTCCGTATATCTTTTCAGAGCTCAAGCTCAAAGACGAACTTCATAAGAATCATATCATATCTCCTCCAGAGTATGATTTCTATGATTTTGAGGAAGATCATGACCCGGGGGGAGATGTACTCTATCCTAAGAGTTTGATTATCAATGATTTCATCCCAACCCTCCCTCCCGAGGTCTTTGTTGATGAAGAATGGATTTCCATTCTGATAAAGATCTTTCTCCCTTTCTTCACTTATCCAGTGACTTCTCTTCTCCTTCACTCCTTCGGGAGTGAAGACACAATCTTTGACCCCGGCATCTCTCCTTCTTCTAAGCCATGGGTATCTCATCGGAGTGGAACTTTCGTATGCTTCAATGTTTATCCAAACATCTTGAACGAAAGTCCGATTGAGATTATCTCTTCCACTTGCTCCCCCAAGGACAAATAAATTCGGGGTCGAGTCAAGCTCATGTGACTCGGTTAACAAAAACAAGCGCTTCGTGGGAGGCACCCCATGCTTATCCATCTATCTTCTTATCTATTTTCTAATAAAGTGAGTGAGGAGGGCTACCTCTTCCGTATCTTGTGTTTCGTGTTTCCGTGACATGTCCAGGAATGCCCGATGATGAAGACTCTCGTGCTCGTAGTTTCCTTCACGCTACTCGAGTTTCATCATTCGTTGCTTATCGATATCCTAAAATCTTATCGTTTTGCATCTATCTTTCGGCATAATTAATAAACGACCTTAGATTTATGTAGGAGAACCCTTACCTTTAAGACATTGAGGACAATGTCTCGTTTTAGTCTGGGGGGTAATCTTGCGATTTGATTTTTGCCTTGCATTTTTTGCCGTTTTCTCATGCAATCCCGTTTTTCCTCCAAAATTTGAAAAAATCCAAAAAATGAGAAAAATTTAAAACTTTTGCAAAAATATAATAAATTTTGACATTTTTGTTGATTTTCCGCTGGAGAGAGTAGGAATAAAATTCTGACTTGACCGGGCGTGTTGAGCCCTAGCTTGTCTCCTTAACCGTTTATAATCTATAAGCTCGTGCTAGTCTTTTACACAAGGAGCTAGAAAACGCGAATTCTTTTTAAGAATTTGCAAGTTCCCGTATTTGACTTTATATATGCATGGCTTGATTATAAGGCTAAGCATTCGCGGATCTTATTATTTAAGATTTTAAATTTGCGAAGAACGAGAAATGATAGAGTTGTTTATAAGTTAGATTGCTAAACGTGGAGTAGTTGGATCTCTTTAGAGCTCATCGAAGTTATTTGTGGCTTTTTGTTCCCATAAGCTTGTTTCACCTTAAAAATAGAAATCTAGGAATAATTAAAGCTATTTTAGTTTTGGCGATAATTAGTTTCTATTTCTTCCTTAGAGAATTCTTGCTTATGAAAGTTGGGTACACATCAAGGTACTGTCAGTGTTACGGTGTAATAGACTATTCCATCTTGCCGGCTCACAACCGATGTTGGGATTGTTATAAAAGCCGTAGGACTCGGAATTTGGCAAAAATATAAAGAAGAATAATAATAATAATCCAAAGCCATAAAAAGTTTTCTGCATCTTGCCGGTTCGCAGCCGATGTTGTAGACTTCTAATAAAGGCAGAGGAAAAATTCCAAGGTCATAATAGACTATCACATCTTGCCGGTTCGCAGCCGATGTTGTGATTGTTATAAAGGGCCAAGGATCAATAATAATATGTGCTTAATAATGTTAAAAATGCCAAATTTCGACTCCGGGGGTATCCTAATAAAGGCTTCTGTCTCTGGACTCGTAGATGAGTTGTTTCGGTCGCAAATAAAAGGGATATCCTCAAAATCGTGTTAAATCAGAGACCTTGATGTGGACCTTATTTTTGTATGCAACGGTTTTCAAGGGAAGGTTTGGAAACTACTTAGCGTCTAAACTAAGGTATCTTTATCGGCTTAAAAAAATTATCGAAACGAGAATTTGAAGAAATTCATTTCTCACCAAAAATAAAATAAATAGAGGAAAAATAGGAATTTGGGAACAAAGAGTCCACAATTAGCTTTTCTGAGTAGTGTTGGCAATCTAACTTGTAAATGACAATGATTTCGTTTTTAAGCTTAGCTTGGGGACGTGTGAAAAATCAGGGACGAAGAATTTTATCCGTATGGTCACTTCTTTATGAGTCGTGTTTCCTGCTCGATGACCCTAAAAGTTATCGTTAGATAATGATTGTCGACAAAACCGTCACGTGTAATAAAGAAAAATACAAAAATAGAATAAAAGGAAAAATGGGGAGTTTTTATAACATTGCATGAGGACATTGCAATAGCTTAGTCTGGGGGATTTTGGTATGTGCTTAAACACATACCTTTATTTGACCAAAACCGGACCCAAAATGACCAAAAACCCGACCATAATGCCAAAAGATATTGTGTTTTTGTGTTTTTTTGTATATGCAGGGACGGATATCTTGAAAATTGAAGAAAGACACAAGAAATCCAGGAAAACGAGCACGAGAAACGGAAAGGCTCAGAACCGGAACCGGGAACAAAGAAAATGGTCAAAAAGGCATCCGAGGTCCTCCCTCTATCAAAGTTTGTCAACTCCAACCCTTAGATCATCTTTTAAAATATGGCAGCAAAGGTCCCTTGAAAATCCAGAAAATACACATTTAGTCCCCATTAACTAAACTCTTAAACCTAAACTAACTCTTAAACCCGGATATTAAATAAACCCATCCCAACCTTTAGCCCAATCCACCTATCCTAATGATCCACCCAGTCCAACCATTTTTAGATCCAATCCAGCTTATACCCGATCCACCCCACTTTAAAATAAAAACCCGATCCAAAACACTTAAAAAAACCCGGGGTGAAACCTTTTTAAGCGGTCAAAGGAAAATAAAATAAAACACACCCTTTCTCTCAAACGCGCCCAAATTCACCCCTAACCCACCATAATTTACTGTTCACCCAAACCCTAGTTCCTTTACCGTACGTTTTTACGGCAATTAAGGGTAGATTGGACAATCATTGGCTATTCTAGAAGATCCTGACAATAGGAATGACACATGGCAGCTGCTGATTGGACCGAACACCGCATCATGTTGATCATACGGCTGGAAATAAAAGAGTAGTGACCAAGGCATGATCTAAGGGTGATGGATAGCTCGAGAGCACGAGGATCGCCAGCGTGGACAGCCCAGAAGGTTCCCTGAATGCCTATAAATAGAGCCCTCCTCCTTCCAGTGTAGATGTCCAAATTTTATGTCTTAAAAATTTGTAACCACTTTAATTTTCTGTCATTTAAATGTTTTTCGTAGTGTAATTTTTGATTTCAAGTTGTATTTTCATTTCCATTCAAGTTTGTATTCGGATCTTTAAGTTTAATAAAAGTAAAATTTTGGTCAACGACAGTGTTCATCAGCTTATTTTCATTTTATTGCTTAATTTTGAACTTTTCTGCTTCTTAGGTATTTTTTTTTATGTCAGTTTTTGGTTTATGAGCTTCTGTTTCTTAATTATCTTCATTATTGCTTAAAGTCAAAGAAAAGTCAACTTCAGCTTATTTTAGAATTACAGCTTATTTGCTTGTGAAAATTGTTTTCAGATTAAAATTAGTTTTGTGAACCTGTTTTTCAGTTTTAAAAAGTTAATTTCACTTGAGAATTTGCATAATCTAATCAGTAAGGGAGTGTTTGGTTTGCAAACAATTCATGGGTCAAAATGGTCGGATTCTTGTTTTTACTTTTCATTTGAAGTTCCTGAGTTTAGAATCAAGCTTAATTTAGGAGTGAATAGTAGATTATAGTAGCACTTGAGTTAGTTTGATTCATTGAGTGGTTTTTAATTCAATAGAATAATCATGGGATCTAGCTTATTTAGGTTAGTGTTTTTGTCAAATTTAAAGTTCATTTTAGTGATTTAAAGAACTGGTTTGGGTTTTGAGTAGTTTTGCGCCACATTTGATGTTCTGCTGTCACTAGTAATTTTGCGCAGAATTAAGCTTTTAGAGCTGCTGATCTGAGCCTTCCTGTGGCTTATTCCATTAAGCTCAGACCTTCATTTTTGGTTTTCAGATAGCTCACATAATAAGGTTTAAGCTCACCATCTGGGATTCACCATTAGAGCTTATTTAGATAGCTTTTTCTAGGTCTAAAGTAGCCCCATCAGACCTGCTGTTTGAGCTTGTTTCCATTTTCAGTCAATAAGCACCTTTTCTAGGCCTTATTTAGACAAGCTAATGATGTTGGAAGTTGGATTTTGAAGTATCTTTGGATAGCCAGTAGTATTAGCTTCTTTTTTCCCCCATTAGGTTTTACTTTAAGAGCTTATTAGACTGCTTAATTAGTGGCTGCAAGTAGGGTAGATTTACATGTTAAATCTATTTTGGTACCAAATCTGTTCAGCTTATATTGTGCTTTTTCTGTGTGCTTATTTCTTCATTTTCAATATTTTCTAGTTTCTAGTAGTTAGCATAACCTGTCTTTAGCTTTTGATAATTTTTGGCTTATGTTTGCTTAATTTTAAGCTTATTTCCATTAGCTTATTGCACTGTTTTAGCTTATTCAGACTTATTCAGCTTTTGAAATTATTTTTCCTAGATTTCTTATTTAAAATTAGAATTACTCAAAAATTTTCAGATTTTTTCTGATTAGTTTTAATATTTTTAAAGTATTTAATTAGATTTAAATTAGTTTTAAATTCATAAAAAATTACTAAAAAGTCAAAAAAATATTTTTCTTTTTCCAAAAATTTTCTTTTATCAGTTTTAATATAGGAAAATTGTTTTTATATTTTTAGGTTTTAAATTTTAGAAAATCACTTTTTATTTACGTTTTTAAAATTTCGTCGCGTTAGTTTTTAAAATCCAATTTTCGTTTTCATGCTTAGCTTAGTTGTTTTCTTAGCTTAATTAGTTGTTTATCTTTATTATTTTATTGTTCGTAGTGTAAAATCACAAATCACCACTCTTTTTCTCATTCACTACACGAATCACGTCCCGGGAACACAAATTCTATTCGATCTTCGTCGGGACAAACGACTCGGGTTTTGCATATTTCCTTTGCAATTCCTTGGACTATAATTGACACGAATCATAAGAAAGGGAATCTACCCTTACATCATGGCATAAAGATTAGTAAGGATCTATGTCCGAAAACTGATGAAGAACTGGACAGAATGAGTCGAGTCCCATATGCTTCGGCTGTAGGATCGATCATGTATGCCATGACGTGTACAAGGCCTGATGTCTCCTTTGCTTTGAGCATGGTAAGTCGACATCAGCAGAATCCTGGTGAAGGTCATTGGACAGCTGTAAAGAACATTCTTAAGTATCTAAGAAATACTAAAGACAGGTTCTTAGTTTATGGTGGAGAAGAAGAACTCAGAGTGACTGGTTATAGTGATGCAAGTTTCCAAACAGATAAAGATGATAGTCGTTCACAGTCTGGTTGGGTATTTTTGCTAAATGGGGGAGCGGTGACGTGGAAAAGTTCAAAGCAAGATATTGTGGCAGACTCCACATGCGAGTCCGAGTATATTGCAGCTTGTGAGGCTTCTAAGGAAGCTATCTGGATGAGGAATTTCATTGGAGATCTTGGAGTTGTTCCAACAGTACAAGACCCGATTGAAATATTTTGTGATAATGAGAGTGCAGTCGCCTTGACTAAAGAACCCAAGGATCACGGAAAGTCAAAGCACATTGAAAGAAAATACCATTTTGTTCGAAGCAAAGTAGAAGAAGGACACGTGATTGTGAAGCACATACGATCAGAGGATAATCCAGCTGATCCATTCACAAAGGCATTGGCTAAGTCCAGACACGATGAACATGCTTGGAGCATTGGATTGAAAGATAATATAAAGTTTTAGTTGTTAGTTTGAATTTGAAACATTGTAAACAATGATTGAAATCGTAATAGATTTGGTGATTAAATAATGGAGATTTGTTTATTTGCAAGTGTACTACCATTTACTATTGTTTATCATTGTGTTTCATTTTTGCATGTTTAGAATCCACTTCCTGAGTACTTAGTTTACTCAAACCTCCTCAGTCGTTCATACTACAGGAAGTAAGTATTGATTTAAGACTGTCATGGAGTGTTAGTAGATTGTCTATAGAGATTAGACATGGCATAGAGAATGCTGCAACACTCATGAGTACTTAGCGTGTTGTACTTTCTCACCTAACTTTGTTATTGTGTGGTTGGGATTGTGTTTGAGGTACGCTACATATACACATGTGCTTTACCTGCATATCAGTCTTCTCTGCACACATTGTCATCGAGTTAAAAAAATATATATATATACAAATATATATACAAATATATATATATATATATATATATATATATATATATATATATATATATTATATATATATATATATTCTGATAAAAAGAAGGGGAGGAGGTTGGTGGGTGCTTTATCATTTTTTTTTACGTATGTGTTATGTGTTTTTGTTGTGTCTATATTTTGACGCCTGTGCTTTTGAGTCTGCAGGTGAGCTGCGCGTTTCGGCTTGCTGCAGAGGTATACTCAAATACCTATGGAGTTGCTTATTACATTTGTGAACTTTGTTATGGTGTTAATCTTTTCAGTTACAGGCACATTTCATTTGCATGTGTATCATGACAATGCCTTATATTTATGTTTCCTTTTAACAATTGCATGGAATTCCTTTGTGTATCATGCTGGTCGTTTGCTTTTATGTGACTGCTATTGCTATCGCGTTCCCTTTTTTTTTACGCCTGCCTTTGTATTTGCTTTGTTAGCAAACGAGCCATTTCCTTTTGCATTAAAAACTTTCTCCTTTAGTATTATTAGTATGCGTACGAAAGATAAGGCTAGGCGTAGGGTTGCATCTCCTAGGCCTTTAGAATCTGCGTCTGCTGAAGGAACGCAGACTCAGGATGTGACTATGCTAGGTAAGAGGCCATTCAGTTGTGTAGATGAAACTGGTGCATGTTTAGCTTCTGTTGTTAAGGAGCTTCGTAGTTGTGAGTGTGTGCCAAATAGAAAGCCAAGCGAAATTTTACACCATGATTTGCCGGGAGGACCTTTGGAAGATTTCAATGCTGGTGTGGACTTAACTCGCACACGAGAACGGCCAGCATCACAAGTTTATGGATTAGTTGAAATGCCGTTGAAGAAACCTGATATACTTTCATCTGAAATTGGCGTTGCTGATGTGCGTCATAGCCAGCAAACAATTAATGCCGCTTATACCAAAGGCTGTGTTAGTGGGTTGTTGCTTTGCTCGCCGCCCAAAAACACATGTACATATACTCATCCTTTCGTACTTTTTCTGCTTTTATCTTTGCCGTTGCTTTTGATAGGTTGTCTGAGTATGAGTTGTTATGATTGTTGTTATTTCAGCGCATACCAGTATGGTCGCTGGCCAATATACAGATATAGTATATTCGGCTCATGTCGACTCATCTGGTCCCATAACTCCAATACCAGTTGATAAAGGAAAGCGGAAACTTTTTGAACGCAATGATACAGATGCCTACATTCAGCAGAGGAAGAAAATGGCTTCAGAATCTGGTATTGGTTTCCTATTTCTTCGTTTTATGCCCTTTTTTTTTTTTTTTTTTTTTTTTTTTTTTTAATTTGTCGCTAACGTCGCTTTACTTGCATTGTTTATGGAGCATGCATATTTCTTATCCTCTGCATCCGTATTACAGGTAACCGATGTTCTCCATCCGTTGCCAGTGACCGTGCAGGTGAGCTTTTTCTTACTGTTTAATTAAACAATCTTTGCACTATACATATTCTTTTGTGTATGCATTGACATAACGGTTCACAAGCTTTCGTATGTTACGGGCCTTATTTTCAACTGCTGCTATATTTGCTCTTTATCGTATGATCGGATGCTCTTTTACTTTCTTATCAACATTTTGTCCTTTTTTTTATAGTGCATTTACCTTCTTCTGCAGGAACTGAGCCGTCAACGTATACCAGGAACAATGCATCAGCACGTGTTGCACAGGGTTTGTGTTTACCCTTCATCATATGTTCATATATTTTTTTAGCTTTCTTAAGAACATTTTCTGTGTTTTGTTACAGCTACTACGCCTTTTTCAAAGACAGCAGATCTGGCTGCACATGCCAGGACAGTGTTGCCGCTTTCTGCTCCTGGTATTGCTTTGCTATTGGTTCATTCTTCTGTTTTTTGTTGATTTCCATTTGTAAAACCCGTTGCTTTTTCTTTTTACCTTTTATCATATGGCCGGCCACTTTTTCACTTTCCTAATAACATTTTCGTGTTTTTTCACATTTCCAGTAGTTTCTTCAGACCCTCCCGAGTTGCCTGCGCATCGCGCCGTCGTATTGGGCCTTGCATCTTCTGGTATTGCTTTCTTATTTTTGCATTTTACCAGTTTTTTTTCCTCCCTTGGTTTTTTACATCTTATTTACCAGCTGCATTTCCTCCATTTCTACAGTTACATTCCTCTTCTTTTGTATACTTGCTAATATTTATTTGATTTTTCTTTCAGGTGGCGCACGTCCTTTGCCACCAAACGCGACCATTGCACGCAGACCACCACGTGCCTCGGTCCGTCGTATGCGAGGTTTGCTGATTTTTGATAAACTTTCTTGGTGCATTACAACTATCTATTATCATCTAATTACATTATCATTTATGGGCCATACATATTTTTTTAGTGTATGCATCCCTGTTACAGGTAACGCATCCTTTCCATCGGCTGCCAGTAAAGATGCAGGTAAACTATCTATTGCTATTTAATTACATATTCTATAAACTATGCATATTTCTTGATGTATGTATCCCTGGTACAGGTGATCCATGTTCTTTTTCGTCTGCCGCTAACCATGCAGGTGTCCAGGCAAATTGACAGTCCCGTTGTTTGCAAGGTTCCAGTTTTCCTTTTTGCCTTTTTTTTCCCACATGCTTTGTTCAGTTTAAATGATTCTTATGTTGTCATATGACAAAGGCCTCTTTCATTTTCTTAACAGTATTTGACTTTTCTTACAGCCAGTTTGCCTTCTTCATTGGGCCTGCAACGTCGCACAGATACCATGCCAAATAGAAGGGTGCGTGCCAGGCAAGGTTTGTATAGTCTTACTTATTTCCACCTTATTTAGCTAATGTGTTTCCGCCAATTTCTAATAAACTCAGATTCTATACGCAGGACCTCCAACCACATACATGTCTATGGGTCCCTGTAATAACAAATGTAATTATTGCAATGCTCTTTTTTGGTGTGACGAAAGCATTACACGCAGTTTGGCCCGCCATCCACAGTACCACAGGTGTTGCAACAAAGGTCAGGTGCGACTGCCTCTACACGGTGACTACCCAGAATATATAAAACAACTATTTGCTGACAGACATTTTATGGAGAACATTAGAGCTTACAATCAGATGTTTGCAATGACGTCTTTAGGTGCTGAGGTCGATAAGTCTGTTAACAACGGTCGCGGTCCTTATGTCTTCAAAATTTCAGGCCAGATTTACCATTGGATAGGAAGTATGTGTCCAGAGCCAGGCAAAGATCCTAAATTTTTACAGCTTTATATATACGACACAGATAATGAAGTTGCCAATCGTTTGGAAAATTTCCGCAGAAATGGTGAAGGCCTGCAGCCAGAAATTGTAGAGGGCTTGATACATTTTTTAGACAGTCACAATGAATTGGTCCAGGTGTTTAGAACCGCAAGGAACAAGATGGCAGAGGCTGATATCCCTGACTTTAAAATCAGGCTGTTTGGTGTTGTTGGTTCAAGGCAATATGAGTTACCTTCAGGAGATACAATTGCCGCGATAGTATTCGAAAGTGGACCGGAAGTGGCAACTGACTATGATGTTATTGTTGAGAAACACAATAGTCCTCCACAACGAGTCAACAAACTACATCCTTTATACATGTCATTACACTTCCCACTCCTTTTTATCTACGGCGAGCAGGGGTACCATTTGGGTCTTACATTAGCCAATACAACCAATGAAACATCTGACACCCCAAGGAAGATGTCAATGAAAATGTACTATGCCTACCAGCTTCATGACCGACAAAACCAGTATAGTTTAATAACAAGAGGTGGTCGCCTGTTTCAGGAATATGTTGTGACAGCGTATTGCAACATTGAACAGTCACGGTTAGACTATATTCGAGAGAAGCAGAACGACATAAGGAATGACTACATGGCAGGTTTGTACGATGCCATCTCACGTGGTGACTCTAATGGTTCGGATGCAGGCTCACGGACAATACTTCCTTCATCTTTCACCGGAGGCCCGCGATACATGTATAGCCACTATTTATATGCACTAGCTATATGTCGTGTTCATGGTAACCCGGCCTTCTTTATTACATTCACATGCAACGTAGGCTGGCCAGAAATCGAAGAATACATGCAAAATTTCCCCCACGTGACAGTCGCAGACAGGCCTGACGTAGTCGATCGCGTTTTTGAGAGAAAGGTACATGACTTGATAAAATTCTTATGAGACCGCAGACCTTTTGGTGATGTGGAAGCAGGTATTGCTCATATTACCTATAAGTGTGTGCGTTTACTACCATTCTATATTCTGCAAACGTCTAATTTAATACTCTTTTATTGCAGTTTTGTATACAGTCGAATTCCAGAAAAGAGGTTTACCGCATTGTCATTTATTATTGTGGGTCAAAGAAAGCTTGCGTGTCCAAAGAAATGAAGATATAGATACATATGTATCTGTAGAATTTCCAGACCCAGCAACTGATCCTGAAGGCTATCGAATTATTTCAGAGTTCATGATCCATGGCCCTTGCGGGTTGGTCAATAAGTCAGCACCGTGTATGAAGCGCGGGGACGAATGTAGCAAGTCGTTTCCAAAACCATTTTGTCCCGCTACATTTATTGACAAAAAAGGTTTTGTTCATTACCGTAGAAGAGATACTGGCATAACAACAATGCGGCAAAATGTTGAACTTGACAATGGCTACGTTGTTCCACACAATCGTTTATTGTGTATGCATTTCTATGCCCACATCAATGTTGAGTATTGCGAATGGACAATGCTTATAAAATATCTCTTCAAGTACATTTCCAAAGGTACTGACCGAATAATGACTCAAATCACAAGAAGCCTAGGAGATGGAGAGGCAAGTACCAGCCGCAGTGCAACACAGGTCGATGAAATAAAAAACTTCCAGGATGCTAGATATGTTGGTCCGCACGAAGCATGTTGGAGGATTCTTGGTTTTAGTATACACAACAGAGATCCGCCTGTTCAGATACTCGCAGTACATCTTCAGAACATGCAACGTGTTACTTTCAGAGCAACCGATTCGCTACATTCAGTTGTCGCCGATGAATACAACAAACGAACAACATTAACCGAATGGTTCAGGTATAACACCTATAATACAGATGGTCGCCACTTAACGTACATAAACTTTCCAAAAGAATTCGTGTGGTACCAGAATGGGAAATACTGGCAACGGAGGCGGAGGCCAGGTTCCGGCGCAATTGGCAGGCTAGCATATATTCATCCAAGCTCTGGTGATGCATTTTACTTGCGGATGCTGCTCTGTCACCAGAAAGGTTGCACATCATTTCGCCATGCCAGAACAATTGATGGTCATCTTCATTCTTCGTACAGAGACGCGTGCGAAGCAATGGGTCTGTTAGGAAATGATCAGGAGTGGAACATAGCTTTACAAGAAGCTTCTCTTTCAGCTACTGCATCTGAAATGCGAAAACTGTTTTGTCAAATACTTATATTTTCTGACGTGTCAAGCCCAACAAGACTGCTCCAATCACATGCTGATAGTATGTCAGAAGACATTCCTCTCATACTTTCGAAGATGCTACACATACCAGAAGTTCAGCTAAATACTGACGATCTGCAAGGCGGCCTTATGTGTGAAATCCAGGCGATTTGAATTTCTACGGCAAATCTGTCACAGATTTTGGCATGGAATTGCCTCCACCTCAACTGCTTCAGATCTTGACGAATAGAATTATAATGGAAGAACGAAACTACGACCGCGAATTGTTAAGAAGTGAAAGTGCAGAATTAGTGGCCCAACTCAACCCTGAACAGCGAATTATTTTTTATCAGGTCATTAATGGAATAAATGATCATGACCAAAAGCTCATCTTTGTTTATGGTCATGGAGGAACAGGGAAAACTTTCATTTGGAAGACTATAATTTCCACACTAAGATCGGAAGGAAAAATAGTATTGGCGGTTGCTTCTTCTGGTATTGCTTCCCTCCTGCTACCATCAGGACGAACAGCTCACACAAGGTTTAAAATACCGCTTGATCTGACAGATGAGTCGGTTTGTAACATAAAAAAAAAATACACAGATGGCAGACTTAATCAAACAAACAGATCTTATCGTATGGGATGAGGCTCCAATGAACGATCGCAGGTGTTTTGAAGCGCTTGATCGTACATTCAGAGACATTTTGAACGCTCTAGCCGATATCTTTGGGAAAAAAACAGTTATATTAGGTGGAGATTTCAGGCAAACGCTTCCTGTTAAAAAAAAAAGCTACAAAACAGGAAATTATAGCATCTTCCATAACACTATCGTATCTGTGGCCGCATTTCAAAGTCATTCATCTTAAAGAAAATATGAGGGTTAAGCGACCAGGAATGTCGACCGAAGAACAAGAAGGTGTTCGTGCATTTTCTGAATGGCTACTACAGGTTGGCGACGGAAGTATTGGAGATCCTGACAATTGTGATCCTGAAAACGCATCGTGGATACGTGATAACGCCTAAATCTAACATGTTTTTGATAGCGTTATTGGTAGTTTTATATATGTTTTGTGGTTATATTTATATGCTTTTGTTACTAAATCGTACCAAAGTGTGTTTGCAAAGCATTTGTAGCCAAAGACAGGAAAATGGATGGAAAAGATGCAAAAATGAAGAAAAAGGAAGTATTTGAGATTTCATGTGAATCTTGTGTCAAGTTCCGCTCCGTAAGGTACTTCAATGAGTTAAAGTCCAAGTAGTCAAGTTCATAAGCTTAAGGATAAAGAGAAAGACCAAAGAATCAAGAGCTACGACTGATGAGGCGAAAAGTGTACCGCTTTTAAGGGGTCATTTAAGCCTTAAATCGTATTTATTTGATCAAATATTGCCCTAAATCGTTCCTTTTGTCATTTTAGGTACTTTTGAGGAGAAATCTGGAAAAGGAGGCATTTTGGACGTTTTTGGAGCATAAAAGTGAAGAAAACGGCAAAGTCTCAAAATTGTGCTGAAAGTCACCTTTGACGGCGTCAACATTAACTCCAGACGGCGTCATGCCTTGGCAAGAAAAGTTGGATGTGAAATTTACTCATGACGGGCCAGTGAGTTTGCATGAGAATTCTGACGGCGTCACGCTTTAACTAAATCAAGGGCGTCACGGCTTAAATCATAAGGGGACGGCGTCACGTTCAGGATCCGACGGCGTCAAGCCTTGATAAGCCAGAATGGATTTTTGAAGAGCTAAAGAGGGACGGCGTCAAGATGGTCATCCGGGAACCCTAAAAGCGGCGAGGTGACGGCGTCACAATGCATAAGGTGACGCCGTCAGATGTCAAAGTCTATATATAGTTTTCTAATTTTTTGTCATTAGGGAGAGCTTAGTGTGTGGAATTTAGGGATAAAACCCTAAGACGATTTTAGCTACTTTTTCAGGGCTTCTTGCCTTGAGATCTTCCATGTTTCATTGAAAGATAAGTTATCAATTAATCATTCAATATGTCTATGTGTTGTTTGATTCTATCTTATGCTTGTCTTTTGTTTAACATGTTAGGCTAAATTTATCTTGTGTTTGCTTAGATCTAATGAAACCTAGCTATTGATTATTGGTTGTTAGTGTGTTATTAGTTGTATTGGATGATTGTTTATCTATGTTAGGCTTAAGAAAACTGGCTAACTTCCTATTCGGTAACTTGCTTGAACGTCTTAAGAAACATGAACCAAATGCGTACTAAAGGTTTTTATGGTTGTATTTAATGCACAAGCGAATTCTAGTGATCCCATGTTAGGAGCTTCCTAGCCGGCTCGACATAGGAGTGAAGTAGGAGCTTGTAGAGTTTGGGGAAGTAAGTACGCCACCCCACGAATGGTATTAAGGAATACACCCGTCATCCACGCGACTAATACACACTAATTAACCGGTAAAAGATAGTTAGGGAGTAAGGAAATCTAAGTAAACACATTTCTCTACACATAAGTTTCTCACCACTTTTCATTTTTGTTATTTTATTTTATTTGCATTTGTAGTAATTTGGGTTAGTTGACTAGCAACTAATTCCGCCCACTCCTTCAAAACCCGAGATTTTACTTGCTTTCATAAAATTATAAAAACATAAAAAGAATCTTCCTCAACCCTTAGACCTAATTAGAGTAGCCTTTCACACCTAACGAACACTATTCCCTGTGGAGAACGATCAATCCCCCGTACTTACCACTACACTATACTACATCGGTCAGGTACACTGCCTGGTGGGGTTGTAAGCCTCTTGAGATCCCTCGAGAGGTAAAACCTGTTGTAAGGTTGCAAAACCCACGCATCAAGTTTTTGGCGCCGCTGCCGGGGAATAGTTATTGTTTAGGTTGAATTTTTATTTCTATTAGGTCTACTCACTAGATTCCTTTCTAGTGAGATTTTTATTTTATTTTTCTAGGTTTTCTTTAGTCTATCTATTTTCTTCGTGTCTTTGTTCGTAACCATTACCGTCCGACATCATGGAAGATGGTAATATCCTTAACCCACACAACCCACCACCACAACAACCACCACCACCTCCTAGAGCCCGTACTTTAGGAGAGTATTCCCGTCCTAGCCACCACGGCTATCGAAACACCATTGAGCTCACACAAGGAGCCAATATCACACCCTTGCGATCCGACACCATCCGGTTGGTGCAAAGCGGATGCGCATTCCATGGACTTCGTTCTGAAGATCCTAATCAACATCTCAAGGACTTTCTTAAAATCGTTGATTCTATAGACCTTGATGTTGCCACTCGAGAGACGACCCGATTGCGTCTCTTCCAATTCTCTTTGCGGGACCAAGCTAGTCAGTGGCTAGAACGTCAACCCGCAGGATCCATTACCTCTTGGGATGATCTCACCACTCGTTTCCTTGCTCAGTTTTTCCCACCGGGAAGAACTACCAAGCTAAGGAATGATATCTTGATGTTCCAACAACGTCAAGGCGAAACTCTCTACGAGGCATGGACTCGATTCAAGGACTTACTCCAAAAAGTCCCTCACCATGGCATAAAACTTTGGCTCCAAGTCCAAATCTTCTATGACCATATCAATCTCTCCACGAGGCAAACCATTGACCAATCGGCCGGTGGCAAGCTACGTGATCTAAGTGCGGAACAATCATGGGCTCTCCTAGAGGATCTTGCTCTTTATGACAACGAAAGTTGGAGTGATCCCCGTGATTTGAATAAAACGGTCAAGGCAATATCTTTGCCTTTGAACAATTCAAGCACTTCCGACCGTAGGATCGTAGAACTTGAAGACCAAGTCAAGTTTCTCATGAAATCCTACGAGGCTCCTAAACCTTCAAGCCAAGTGAACAAAATCACTTCTTCATGTGAATTATGTAGTGGTCCCCACGACACTCGTGATTGCATGGAACTCCCCGAACAAGCTTTTGTGGACTACGCATCCTCGCGTACCGACGGAGCGGGAGACAAGTGGTACACTTTCAAGCCCGAGCCAAACCCTTATGGTGATTCATACAACCCCTCATGGAAAAATCACCCGAACCTTAGGTGGAAACAAAACCAAAACACACAACAACACAATTCTTCCAACCCACCTAATCGTTTCCAATCAAGCGGTTCCAACTCGAACCGTACTTTCAACAACAATCCTTCCGGCAATGGTAGTACCAATAACTTTGAAGGATTGATGTCTCAATTTATGGCATCTCAAGAAGCTCGGATAGCTAGATTCGAGACCGAATTCAATCAACAACAAACTGAGATGACCAATAAAATTGACAACTTGTTGAAAGCCCTCCATAACCAAGTGTTATCACCTCCACATAAGGACGCTAGGAACACAAATAGCGGACCCCAAGTAAAAGACCCCTCTTCATCCAAACACGTCCACTTTGTCAACATTGTCACTATTAAACCAATTGATAGGAATGAGGATAATAGTGAACCTAAGGATGAGGATAGGAAAGTCGAGGTTGATAAGGAAGTTAGGACAAGTGTGATTGAAGAAGTAGATGATGATGAGGACTACTTCAATAGGCTACCCACTAAGGAAGAGCGCGCATATCATACAAACTTATTCGATGACCCCGAAACACCATACTTCCTAGGTAAACCAATCATTGAAATAGGCGACCCTTCTAATCTCAACATACCATGCAACATAGGGCATCTACATGTGTGGAAAGCTTATATCGACCTTAGATCACCCATAAACATCATGACTAGAGCCCACTACAACTTGATAATGAAAAATCAGCTTGGGTATAGGATGTTCCCTGACAAGGGTTGGATGAGTAACTTCACGGGAAGAGTTAAGAGATTACCGGTTTATGTAGGAAACTTCACCTATGTCACCGACTTTGTAATTGTTGAAGATATCCGCCCAATAGTCGATGCATCCTTAACTCAAGTGGTTTTTGGAAAACCATTTGTTGAGGTCTCTAGAATGACTTATGAACCTTCCTTAGGGATAGTTAGATTTAAGGATGAGACCGATGAAGTAAGCTACCAAATGCCATATAAGATAGAACAATTCCAAAACTTGTCAAATGTTGAGAAGGAGCTTAAACAAGCGGTCTACTATAGGAATGATAAGGATAGAAGTAAAGGAGTAGACTATGTTATGGAAAGGATATTCGGTTTCTACAAGGATTGTTTGAAATTAGGACCGGAATATAAAACCGGGAAGGAGAATGGCCTAGGAACCGTGACCGATGATGGAGTCACGTAATGTACGTGACTTTGAGTCTAGCTACAAGACTCGTTAATAAAGAAAGGCGCTTCTTGGGAGGCAACCCAAGCTTTATTTGTTTTATTTGCTTTGTGTGTTTATTTATTTGTTTGTTTGTTTTTATTTGCTTCCGTATGTGTGTTTAATTTTTATTCTTATTGATTCATGTTCAAAACTAATTTGTGAAAATGCTTTATGTTGTTTTTAACTTCGTCTTAACTACATATAAAGGTATTTTGCAAAAGATAAGTGTAAGGGAAATCTAAATCGGTTTATTAGAACACAAATGAACATGAATCATAATAATAATAAATTAGCATACATATTCGTATTTGTTTGAGTCAAATGCTTGTATCGAGTCATAATGATGTTTTGCAGAATTTCCAGGAAGTAAGGTAAAGGTTTTTCCAGAAATTTTCCGGAAACTTAAAATGAAAATTTTTGTCAGGTCATTTCTGACGGTGTCAGGGGTTATAACCTGACGGCGTCAGATTTAATTTCCAGAAATTTTTGAAAATTTTGTTTTCATAAAAAGTTTTTATTAAAATCTCCAACTTATAATCTCCAGGAATCTGCAAAGTTATCATTCCACAAGCATTATATCCTTATATATAGATTTTATCCCGCCGATGTTATGCAGGTTTTCGTGTTTGTTTTCTCAGGTTCAACAGGTTATTTTGGACAAGGAAATGTTTTGAATCAAGCTTATGGCGATGCATTAGTCATGGAGCTTCAACATTCTCTTTGGAGGAAGATTTAACCGTGTAATTTCATTATCCAACGAGCGAATCAGGGGAGTATTTGATTTCATTCTTTTACTTTTTTCTTTTACATCTTGTCATTTGAACATTGGGGACAATGTTCATCTTAAGTGTAAGGGGAGGGTAAAAGTACGATTTTTGATGAATACAATTGCGCTTGATTTTTGTTTGTTTGATGGTAGATGTGTAATAAAACTGAGAGAAATACTTGTTAAGGTAATTTTAGTGCCAAATTTAAAATTTTTTACAACATATAGGAGTGAAACTTTGATCTTAATGAGCGTCTCATGGATAGGAGTTATATGACTAGCACAAAAACCGTACCACTAAAAAATTTTCCACCCCCAAATATGTGAGGTTCGCCCCTAGAATTGGTAGGAAAAGCATTTATGCTATGATGTGTGTACCGGTAGCACTTAGATTCTAGAACTTGCGTTAGGACCATTCCGAGGCCACAAGTGAGACTACATTCGTGTAGTTAGATTTACTACATGATAAGAGGCATTAGGATTAACCCATTGTTTTACACCTGTGTTTTTGTTATAATTACGTTGGCTACATTGGTCAAGTAATTCTCCCACACCCTTTGCGTTGTACTCATTTTTAGTACACGATACCCCTAGTACACCCCTCAGAGCCTATCTTTTCGTTTCGACCTTTAAGCATTTTACTTAAAGGAAGAATTTGTTACACCCCACTTAAATGTACACCCAAATCGCCTTAGCCTACCTTGTATGCACTCATTTTTAGTGCATTATTGTGACAACATTTGTTTAAACCCAAGTTAATTATCTAATTGATTACATGGTTGCTAAGTCGAGTCATATCCTTGTACATATTGTTTTGGGACGATTGGGACTCATGGGTAAAGTACTAGTGTAATGGAGTAATGGGGAAGAACATCATTTATTACCCCCATATGTGCTAAATATTTTAAAAGTACTCCAAGTTTTTCAATTATCTTAATTCGAGTCATTAGATTAGTATTTGTAAAGTTATGTAAAAGTTCAAGTGTAAGGGGATGCAACGCCCCTATGATGTATTATTTTGGATGGTAGGGTAAAAAGTGTATGCAAAAAAAAAAAAAAAAAAAAAAAAAAAAAAAAAAAAAAAAAATAAGAAAAAAAAAAAAAAAAAAAAAAAAAAAAAAAAAAAAAGAAAAATAGAAAAAACATACGGACTACCATCCCGTTTCATTTTATGTTTATTTTATGTTTATGTTTTGTTATTTTCTTTCATTAGCTTAAGATCGAGTCTAGTCTTGGCTTAGCAACGTTGTATAGTACGTGTAATTGATCAAGATTTTTAACTAGCCACCAGTAAAATATCCCTTATCCAACAAAACCGTGTTTTCCTTTTCCCTACACCTAACATTATAACCCATTTAAAAGCCCTCTTTGATAGTTTATCTTAGGTGCTTACGCCTAGTGGAGGAGGTTTTCGATCCTTTCCCAAGCCTATGGTAATCTATTTGCTATGACAGGTAGTGAGAGATATTTTCCGTTTTCATTTATGAGATTTATTTTGATGACACTTGAGAGATGTGAGTATCTAAACACTACTTGTGAGGTGCTAGTATGTAATCTCCGTGCTTATTATGATTGAAGTGGAACGAATATTTGTTGTAATTACTTTTATGTTTGCATTAAATGACCCCTAACTTGTATTTTGATTAGAATAAAAGCGCATTTGCTTGAGGACAAGCAAATCTCAAGTGTAAGGGTATTTGATGAGGCGAAAAGTGTACCGCTTTTAAGGGGTCATTTAAGCCTTAAATCGTATTTATTTGATCAAATATTGCCCTAAATCGTTCCTTTTGTCATTTTAGGTACTTTTGAGGAGAAATCTGGAAAAGGAGGCATTTTGGACGTTTTTGGAGCATAAAAGTGAAGAAAACGGCAAAGTCTCAAAATTGTGCTGAAAGTCACCTTTGACGGCGTCAACATTAACTCCAGACGGCGTCATGCCTTGGCAAGAAAAGTTGGATGTGAAATTTACTCATGACGGGCCAGTGAGTTTGCATGAGAATTCTGACGGCGTCACGCTTTAACTAAATCAAGGGCGTCACGGCTTAAATCATAAGGGGACGGCGTCACGTTCAGGATCCGACGGCGTCAAGCCTTGATAAGCCAGAATGGATTTTTGAAGAGCTAAAGAGGGACGGCGTCAAGATGGTCATCCGGGAACCCTAAAAGCGGCGAGGTGACGGCGTCACAATGCATAAGGTGACGCCGTCAGATGTCAAAGTCTATATATAGTTTTCTAATTTTTTGTCATTAGGGAGAGCTTAGTGTGTGGAATTTAGGGATAAAACCCTAAGACGATTTTAGCTACTTTTTCAGGGCTTCTTGCCTTGAGATCTTCCATGTTTCATTGAAAGATAAGTTATCAATTAATCATTCAATATGTCTATGTGTTGTTTGATTCTATCTTATGCTTGTCTTTTGTTTAACATGTTAGGCTAAATTTATCTTGTGTTTGCTTAGATCTAATGAAACCTAGCTATTGATTATTGGTTGTTAGTGTGTTATTAGTTGTATTGGATGATTGTTTATCTATGTTAGGCTTAAGAAAACTGGCTAACTTCCTATTCGGTAACTTGCTTGAACGTCTTAAGAAACATGAACCAAATGCGTACTAAAGGTTTTTATGGTTGTATTTAATGCACAAGCGAATTCTAGTGATCCCATGTTAGGAGCTTCCTAGCCGGCTCGACATAGGAGTGAAGTAGGAGCTTGTAGAGTTTGGGGAAGTAAGTACGCCACCCCACGAATGGTATTAAGGAATACACCCGTCATCCACGCGACTAATACACACTAATTAACCGGTAAAAGATAGTTAGGGAGTAAGGAAATCTAAGTAAACACATTTCTCTACACATAAGTTTCTCACCACTTTTCATTTTTGTTATTTTATTTTATTTGCATTTGTAGTAATTTGGGTTAGTTGACTAGCAACTAATTCCGCCCACTCCTTCAAAACCCGAGATTTTACTTGCTTTCATAAAATTATAAAAACATAAAAAGAATCTTCCTCAACCCTTAGACCTAATTAGAGTAGCCTTTCACACCTAACGAACACTATTCCCTGTGGAGAACGATCAATCCCCCGTACTTACCACTACACTATACTACATCGGTCAGGTACACTGCCTGGTGGGGTTGTAAGCCTCTTGAGATCCCTCGAGAGGTAAAACCTGTTGTAAGGTTGCAAAACCCACGCATCAACGACCGAGAAACAAGTCATTTGCAAAAGCTCAAGAAAAAGGTTCAGCAGCCATCGCCATCCGATCGGTCGCCGCCCGCAACCGATTCGGATGGAGTGAATGTGGATTTACCGAGAAGACCAACCGATCGGTAGACCATTCCATCCGATCGGTTGGAAGTCGCTGTTTTACCCAAGACTTCTTTATTAAGGATTGTGACTTTATAACTCCGGTTCTAGGCCCTTCTTGTCATTATTCTAACCATTCAATACTACTTGGAGAGCAAGAGAAGCATTTATGAACTTAGACCCTTGGGGAGAGCAATTTATGGAACCATTTGTTGAGTATTTATATACCAATCAATCTAGAGAGATAGAGAGAGATACACAAGTGCTAGAAGAGAACCATTCACAGAAATATACTCAAAAATTCGTCCATAAGTCCAGGAGAAGGGAGAAAGTCGAATACACCATTTTCATTGCTTGTGGAATCATTGTCTTTCACTTGTAATCTTATTTCCAAATCATTGTAAGACTTTCAATCATGGTTTTTAATGTTCAAATTATTGAGTTTACATTTATGCTTGCTATGAGTGGCTAGTGCCTTTGTGCACTTGCTTAGATGATGTGTATTATTCATTGATTTGCATATGATTGTGATAACATGTTTTAATTCAATTTCAAGTCAATTCTAAGAACCAATTGTGATAAAGTTTCATAGTGACATTTGGGAAATCAAGTTTAACTAGTGCTAGTAATCTTAAGGGTTGAAAGAACTATTGTTATTCCACTAGTTATAATCATTTGTCTATGAATGATTGTTGTCTACCACTATTCTTGATTAACCAAAGGAACTTAATTGTGATTGTAATGAAAAAGCTTTTGTCTATCAAAACGGATTGATTGTAAACCACTTTAAAGGTCGAGAGATTAATAGTTTGCTTTCAATTGTGACCTTTTGTCTATAATTGGTTACCTTTTGTATTGACCATTTCCTAAGCTTGTTTGATTAGACAAAAGATTGTTTTTGTGTTTGAGGAACACCAACTCATGAACCTTGAATTGATCTTGAATTGATTGGTTAATCGTAATCACAATCATATTAGTCAATTGTAGTACACTAGTCTAAGCAAGTGTAGTTTTTAATCATTTGAATTTTCATTATATCATTACTACTTATTTGAGATTGTTGCTTTTAACTTGCAATTCGATTCACTACACAAATCCCTGCGAACGATCCCGACTTACCATCAAAATCTTGCTACAACGGACGAGTATACTTGCTCGTATGTGTTGTTATTAGATTCGGTAATTCACCCTTTATAAATTTAAAACTTGCACCGAACCGGGCACATCAAGTTTTTGGCGCCGCTGCCGGGGATTTTGATCGTGTTTCTGTAAGTTTTAGTCCAATTCTCATATAGTTAGTTTTCGTAAAAAAAAAAAAAAAGTTTTACCGAGCTGCCCATCCGATCGGTTTTCCAAAATTTTCATTTACCGAGAGAACCATCCGATCGGCGGACACTTCCATCCGATCGGATCCTTCAAATCAAATTTACCGAGAGATCTATCCGATCGGTAGACTGTTCTATCCGATCGGTTAGACGATTCTGAACTTTTCAAATTGTTTTCATTCTTTGCTCGTTTGTTTAGACATTGCCTCGATTCGTTGGGGAATTGTATGAACACTCGATCAACTGGAGTAGAACCAATTCCACCATTTTCAGATCCCGAACGTTTAGTCCGAAGACAAAGAAGAAGAAGAACACCCTTTGTTCCACTAGCCAATCGTGTACCAAGAGTACCAAACCCAACTTTTGATAACCTTTTTGAAGCCAAAGTCGTTTATAACCCATTCACTGACCAACCTTTTCCCATGGCTGACGATAGACCCATGTGGGAAGCAAACCGAGCCGTAGCACCAACTCCTGGAGCTGCTATTGTTGCTGTCAACTTAGGTGACAATTTCACCGTGAAAGGTCACCATCTTTCTATGATCAAAGACCGTCAATTCGATGGCCGTTCGAGGGCCGATCCTCACAAACACGTTGCCGAATTCATTGAAATTTGTGGCATGTTCCGATATGGTGATACAAATGTAGATGCCATTAAACTCAAACTTTTTCCGTCATCACTTGCTGGAGATGCAAAAGTGTGGTATAACGAATTAACACCAGGAATCATCACTACTTGGGAGGAGATGAGGCAAGCTTTTGTAAGCCGATTCTTTCCACCTGCAATGTTTGATCGACTCATGGGAGAAATTCGTGCTTTCACACAAAATCCTAACGAATCACTCGTCGAAGCCTGGCTTCGTATGAAGGATTTACTTCGAAGTTGTCATGGACATGGTTTAGGACGAGGAACCATTATTCAAATCTTTTACCATGGACTTGATGAAACATCTCAAGGAATTCTTGATGCTGGAGGAATTTTTCTTTATAAGACTCCTAACCAGGCATATCAATTGCTTGAAGACCGAGTTCTTCTCAAACTCGACTGGTCAAAAGATGCCAAGACAAAACCCTTAAGAAAAACCGTTGCTTTCGCCGAAAGTTCTGATTCATCTAAACTCATGGAGAAAATGGAAACCTTGGTTTCCAAAATCGATTCGCAATACAAAGATCTTAGAGGAGAGATGAAAGAAATGCGAGATGGTTGTAACAACTGTGGAGGTAACCACCCATCATCAGAATGCGATGATCAACCTATGGATCAACCAAAAGAAGGAGAAGCTAATTATATCCAAGGAGGATACCGAGGAGGAGGATATCGAGGAAATTATTACGGAAGAAACTCTGCTAATTGGCAAGATCGCCGACAAAGGGATAACAACCATGAGTCCCAACCAAAAGTAGAGAACCAAACCTCACAAAGTTCCGACAAGAAACCTGAAGAAACAGATTTTGAAAAAATGATGAGAGAATTTGTCACTGCCCAAAAATCAACCAACGAGTTCGTCAAGAATCAATTTTTCAATCTCAAGACCAAAGTTGAGCAAGGTCAGAAAAATCATCAAGCATCTATCCAAGATCTTGAAAACAAATTTGGGAGACTCTCTGATCAAATTTCTTCCCGACCATCAGGTTCGTTGCCTAGTAACACCCAAACCAACCCAAAACCATCATCGAATGATAAGACTTATCGTCCACCACCAACCAGAAATGAGCATATCAATGCTGTATTCACAAGAAGTGGCTTGTCTTATGATCCACCACCCAACCCAAACAACACCACAACTATCGATTTCGATAGTGAGGATGAAGATGAAGAATCCAAGAAGGAAAATACACCAAAAACACCACCCAAACCCAAACCCAAACCACCAGTTAAGGCTTACACTCCAAAAATTCCATATCCACAGAGCCTTAAGAAAGAAAGAATGGAGGAGCGTTATAAGAAGTTTGTTGAAATAATCAAAGAAGTTAGACTCAATGTACCTCTCATTGATGTTTTAGCTGGAATGCCCAATTACGGGAAATTTTTGAAAGAACTTCTTAACAACAAAAACAAGTTGGAGCAAATATCCGCTACCTTTCTCAATGAAGAATGTTCAGCTATTGTTCAAAACAAAATTCCACAAAAACTCGGAGATCCCAGAAGTTTTCTGATTCCATGCATATTAGGAAATAACATCACATGCGATGCTTTAGCCGACTTAGGTGCGAGTATCAATTTGATGCCTTATTCGCTGTATACGAAACTTTCAATCAATACCTTGAAACCCACAAAGATGAGTATTCGATTAGCTAATCATACTTACCAATATCCTGTTGGTATTGCTGAGAATATGCTTGTCCAAGTAGGTAAATTCATTTTTCCCGTGGATTTTGTAATTCTAGAAATGGAGGAAGATAGTAGAGTACCACTTATTTTAGGAAGACCTTTTCTAAACACCGCTGATGCGATCATCAAAGTAAAAGGAAGAGAACTCAACCTTGGAGTTGGAGAGGATAGAATCACCTTTTTAATCGATAAAGCAATGAAATATCCACATTCCAGTGATGACACTTGTTTTAACATTGATGTAATCGATGAAGTCACTGAGGAAGAATTGGATGCATTACTTGAAGATTCTGATCCATTCATGACTATTTCAGAGAAGATTAGTGAAACAACTTTTGATAAAGAATTCGCTGATTTTATGGAAGTTAAGATTGAAGAAGAAGAAGAGGAAGAAGAAGAAGAAGAAGGAGAGATAATAGAAGAAGATTTTGAGGAAATCAGTTTTAATGATCAGATGAGGATCAAAACATCACTTCAAGAACCACCGACTGATCTTGAGTTGAAACCACTGCCAGAAAATCTCGAGTATGCTTACTTGGAAGACAATTCACTACTTCTAGTAGTCATATCTTCGTTGCTAAATGATTTTGAGAAAGAATGTCTGATTTCAGTTCTTAAGAAGCATAAAGAAGCTTTTGCGTGGAAAACTTCTGACATCCCAGGAATCAGTCCTGATTTTTGCAAACACAAAATCAATTTCGAAGAAGATGCCAAACCAGTTGTAGAAAGACAACGTCGACTCAACCCCAACATGAAAGAAGTTGTTAAAAAAGAAATCATCAAACTTCTTGACGCAGGTATCATTTACCCCATCGAGGATAGTCCTTGGGTGAGTCCTGTTCACTGTGTTCCGAAAAAAGGAGGAATGACTGTTGTGACCAACGAACGGAATGAACTAGTTCCTACTAGAACTGTCACCGGATGGCGAGTATGTATTGATTACAAAAAATTAAATAAAGCCACCAGAAAAGATCATTTTCCTTTGCCTTTCATGGATCAAATGCTTGAGAGATTAGCAGGAAACAAATACTTTTGTTTTCTTGATGGTTTTTCAGGATATTTCCAAATTCCTATTGATCCAGCTGATCAAGAAAAGACCACATTCACATGTCCCTTTGGAACTTACGCTTATCGGCGTATGCCTTTTGGATTATGTAATGCCCCCGCGACTTTTCAAAGATGTATGATTGCCATATTCCAAGATATGCTTGAAACGTCTATGGAAGTTTTCATGGATGACTTTTTAGTTTTCGGAAGCTCATTCGAAGCTTGCCTTTCTAACCTCGATAAAATGCTTGAAAGATGTAAAGCTGCACATCTTGTTCTCAATTGGGAGAAGTGTCATTTCATGGTAACTGAAGGAATTGTGTTAGGACACAAAATTTCCAGTGCAGGAATGGAGGTTGACAAAGCAAAGATCGATGTCATTACCAAATTGCCACCCCCAACTAACGTCAAAGCCGTTAGAAGTTTCCTAGGACATGCAGGATTTTACCGTCATTTCATTAAGGATTTTTCCAAAATATCTCGTCCAATGACGAAACTTCTTGAAAAAGATGCTGTTTTCGATTTTAATGCAGATTGTATGAAAGCATTCGAAGCATTGAAAACACAACTGACTAGTGCACCCATTATGGTTTCACCTGATTGGTCACTACCATTCGAGCTTATGTGCGATGCAAGCGATTTTGCTGTTGGAGCTGTATTAGGACAACGAGAAGAGAAACATTTTCGTCCTATATATTTTGCCAGCAAAACACTCAACAATGCTCAGCAGAATTACACAGTTACAGAGAAAGAATTGTTAGCCGGTGTTTTCGCTTTTGATAAATTCAGATCGTACCTTGTCCTTTCGAAAACAATCGTGTTCACCGATCATTCAGCGTTAAAATATCTGTTTAAGAAGCAAGATGCCAAACCGCGTCTCATCCGATGGATTTTACTACTCCAAGAATTCGATATCGAAATCAAAGGTAAGAAAGGAGCAGAAAATCTAGCCGCTGATCATCTATCTCGTTTAGAAAATCCAAATCTGGAAGAGTTAAAAGAAGATGAGATTGACGATTATTTTCCGGATGAAACACTCATGACTGTTGATGCAGATGATGAGAACGAAATTCCATGGTTTGCCAATTATGCAAATTATCTCGTTGGAGGAATTCTAAAGAAAGGATTAACTCATGCCCAACGAAGCAAATTCTTTTCGGATCTTAAACATTATTATTGGGAAGAACCTTATCTTTTCAAAATGTGTCCCGATGGGATGATTAGAAGATGTGTTTATGGTTCTGAAACAAGAAGAATTCTCGATGAATGTCATCATGGCCCAACTGGGGGACATTATGGTCCTTCCACCACTGCTAAAAAAGTCTTTGATGCTGGATTCTATTGGCCGACTATTTTTAAAGAAGCCCATACTCTTGTTAAGAATTGTGATGCTTGCCAAAAATCCGGTAGTATTTCTCGAAGAGATGAAATGCCTCAGAAGAGCATTCAAGTCTGTGAATTATTCGATATTTGGGGAATTGATTTCATGGGACCGTTTCCTAAATCACACAAATACGAATACATTCTCGTTGCTATTGATTACGTTTCCAAATGGGCTGAAGCAGAAGCTTTACCTACAAATGATGCACGAGTAGTTGTTAATTTTCTCAAAAGCTTTTCGCTCGTTATGGAATTCCTAAAGCTTTGATAAGTGATCGTGGAACCCATTTCTGTAACAAACAAATGGAGAAAATTATGAAGCGATACGGAGTTCATCATCGTTTCGCTACAGCTTATCACCCACAGACCAGTGGTCAAGTCGAAAATACCAACAGAGCCTTAAAAAGGATACTCGAAAAAACGGTTAAAGACAATCCCGCCGTTTGGTCGAGAAAACTAGATGATGCTCTCTGGGCAATTCGCACGGCTTACAAAACACCAATTGGTACAACACCATACAGATTGTTGTATGGAAAAACTTGTCATTTGCCGTTCGAAATCGAACATCGCGCTTACTGGGCATTGAGAAATTGTAACCCAGACCTCAAAGTTGCTGGAGAAAAGAGATTTTTGCAATTGCATGAACTCGATGAGCTTAGACTACAAGCTTATGAGAACTCCAAACTTTACAAAGCAAGAACAAAAGCTTATCATGACAGAAAGCTAAGAATCAGAAAAGAATTCAAGGCTGGAGACAAAGTTCTGCTTTTTAACATGAAGTATAAGTTTAAAGCTCCCAAGCTGAAACCGAAATGGTTCGGACCGTATACAGTGAAGCATGGATTTCCATCCGGATATGTTGAATTGCATGACAAACATGGTGGAAGTTTCATTGTTAATGGGCACCGAATTAAGTTATACTATGACAAGGAGCAAATGAATGAAGTTTCTATTCAAGAGATTCCGCCCGAATCAGAATATGAAGCTATAACCTTTATGTCACCCTTTCCGGCCGATTTCAAGAAAAACACTCCATGGGCCGATGATTCTGGTTATATCTATGATGTTCTACCAAGACCGTGGGAGAAAGTTAAGTTGGAATACATAGATGAAACTGGAGAGGGAATAGTGATTGGAAATGTGTTGTACGTTCCAAAATTTCCAAAGAAGAAGTCAACACCAACATGAAGAAAGAGAAGTTCGAGTCCGGCTGATGACTCGTTAATAAAACAAGCGCTTCTCGGGAGGCAACCCGTGTGTTTTGCTATGTTTATTTTTCATTTTTTTTTATTTTTTTTTATTTTCTAGTGATTAAACCCCAAAGTTTTTTCTAAATTGCTTAGTTGAACTTAAGTGTGGGCGTGTATCACTGCCTTTCGAATAAAAGCGAAGAAATATTTCGTATGTGTGTTTCTTTTGTTTTTAGATTACTGCAGATAATGATTTCGAAGCTTGGACGCTAAGATCAAGATTCCTCTTGAGAAGGAAATACGGTTTATTCTCTTATTTCCCTATTTCATTCTTTGTCGTTTATCACATTGAGGACAATGCTTAACTTAAGTGTGGGGAGGTGAATAGGAAAATAAGAATAGATTGTAGTTTTGAGCTGAATTTTAAAATTTTGTTTGCCCTTGTAATCTAGTCTTTTGTCATTTTAAAGATCATATTCTAGAATAACTGGATTTATCCACTGGTGAAATCTGTAATTTTGAATATTCGAGATGTGTCCCGATTAATATTGCAATCCATTCTGGGATCGATAACATTAGCTAGCACAGATTATAGCCCTTTCCACTAAAGTGTGAGAATTTGAGCCTGTTCTATATACAACATACATCTTTTATGCTTAGATCTTTTGCTATGAGTGTGCCGGTGATTTTATTTATTCTAGAACTTGTGCTTGTAAATCATTACGAGACCGTTGTGAGATCACATTTCGTTTGTGATATAAGTGTATATGCGTGATAAGAGGCAATCTTAGGTTTTATCCCAAATGGCCTTCCATTTTCATATAATGCTATATTAGCTAGCTACATTGGCTAGTTAACCACTCATATGGACCCATTTGTTAGCATTTATCTTTAATGCTAGATACCCCTAGTTACACCCGCCGAGCCTATCTTTTCTTTTGATACAATCCAGAAAAATTCAAAAAGATTTTACACCTTTTTAAGCCTAGCCTTATTTTTAGTCAAGTCTTGGTTGGTTGCTAGCTATTTGGAAAGATGGATGTTATGTGGAAATCATGAAAGTTCAAAGAAAGCATAAAACTCCGAAAGTTGTTATCGAGAAAAGTCATCGCAACTATAAGATGATGATAAAAAAAAAAAAAAAAAAAAAAAAAAAAAAAAAAAAAAAAAAAAAAAAAGAAAGAGGAAAAGTCATTGCAACTATAAGGTGACAAGAATAAGCCAATGGGCTAATTGAATCAAGTATGAATAAAGGAAGTATGGAGTTTTTCACAAAATGGCATGATATTGGTTTGTAATAGCTAGTAACATTTGGTTCGTAGACTTTGACTATTTTTGTTTTTATTTTCAACCAATTTCATAAATATATCCCATGCCTTATCCTACCCTTTTTGACTTTGTGAAATTATTAAGTGTATGGACATGTAGTAACCATCCGATTTCTTGAGGAATTGACTAACGTTGTTAGCGATCTAGGGAGTATTTTGGCGACCATCCGTTATGCAATTAACGTCGTTAGCGAACCAAGGTACAATCTAGTGACCATCCGTTATTTGGTAATGCAAGAATTCGTTGTTAGGAAGCTATTATGTTTTGCATGAGATAGTGGCGCATTAGTCTTTTATATCCCTTTAAGCCTTAAACCCGAATAAAAGCCCTCTTTGATATGTATACTTGGAGCTCACATCATTTCGGTGTAGTTTTGTTTCTTGTACAAGCTTATGGTAATATTTAGCTCATGACTGAGCAAATGAGTGTCATTCCGCTTATATACTCCACCAATCATACAAATGAGTGTTTGAGTGAATCATACTTCATTTCCCTTTCGTGAGGTGTTTAGTAATGTGTTTCATGCAAGAAAATCATTTGGGTATTGTCAAACATCTCGATGATTCAACCATAAAAGCTTAAAATGATGAATCTAGCTTGTACTAGTGCTTGATAGATTTGCATCACATTTTCCTAATCATTGGTGCATACCATGTGGATAATTGTTTTTATTTCTAGATTTGCTTGAGGGCAAGCAAAGTTCAAGTGTGGGGGATTTGATAACGCCTAAATCTAACATGTTTTTGATAGCGTTATTGGTAGTTTTATATATGTTTTGTGGTTATATTTATATGCTTTTGTTACTAAATCGTACCAAAGTGTGTTTGCAAAGCATTTGTAGCCAAAGACAGGAAAATGGATGGAAAAGATGCAAAAATGAAGAAAAAGGAAGTATTTGAGATTTCATGTGAATCTTGTGTCAAGTTCCGCTCCGTAAGGTACTTCAATGAGTTAAAGTCCAAGTAGTCAAGTTCATAAGCTTAAGGATAAAGAGAAAGACCAAAGAATCAAGAGCTACGACCGAGAAACAAGTCATTTGCAAAAGCTCAAGAAAAAGGTTCAGCAGCCATCGCCATCCGATCGGTCGCCGCCCGCAACCGATTCGGATGGAGTGAATGTGGATTTACCGAGAAGACCAACCGATCGGTAGACCATTCCATCCGATCGGTTGGAAGTCGCTGTTTTACCCAAGACTTCTTTATTAAGGATTGTGACTTTATAACTCCGGTTCTAGGCCCTTCTTGTCATTATTCTAACCATTCAATACTACTTGGAGAGCGAGAGAAGCATTTATGCACTTAGACCCTTGGGGAGAGCAATTTATGGAACCATTTGTTGAGTATTTATATACCAATCTATCTAGAGAGATAGAGAGAGATACACAAGTGCTAGAAGAGAACCATTCACAGAAATATACTCAAAAATTCGTCCATAAGTCCAGGAGAAGGGAGAAAGTCGAATACACCATTTTCATTGCTTGTGGAATCATTGTCTTTCACTTGTAATCTTATTTCCAAATCATTGTAAGACTTTCAATCATGGTTTTTAATGTTCAAATTATTGAGTTTACATTTATGCTTGCTATGAGTGGCTAGTGCCTTTGTGCACCTGCTTAGATGATGTGTATTATTCATTGATTTGCATATGATTGTGATAACATGTTTTAATTCAATTTCAAGTCAATTCTAAGAACCAATTGTGATAAAGTTTCATAGTGACATTTGGGAAATCAAGTTTAACTAGTGCTAGTAATCTTAAGGGTTGAAAGAACTATTGTTATTCCACTAGTTATAATCATTTGTCTATGAATGATTGTTGTCTACCACTATTCTTGATTAACCAAAGGAACTTAATTGTGATTGTAATGAAAAAGCTTTTGTCTATCAAAACGGATTGATTGTAAACCACTTTAAAGGTCGAGAGATTAATAGTTTGCTTTCAATTGTGACCTTTTGTCTATAATTGGTTACCTTTTGTATTGACCATTTCCTAAGCTTGTTTGATTAGACAAAAGATTGTTTTTGTGTTTGAGGAACACCAACTCATGAACCTTGAATTGATCTTGAATTGATTGGTTAAACGTAATGCTTGTTTTTATAAACCAAAATCTTGACGAAGGTTTAATTTGTAGGAACAATAGATTAGTGTCAACACTAATTATCACAACCAACATGTTATCCAAAGTTATCACAATCATATTAGTCAATTGTAGTACACTAGTCTAAGCAAGTGTAGTTTTAATCATTTGAATTTTCATTATATTATTACTGCTTATTTGAGATTGTTGCTTTTAACTTACAATTCGATTCACTACACAAATCCCTGCGAACGATCCCGACTTACCATCAAAATCTTGCTACAACGGACGAGTATACTTGCTCGTATGTGTTGTTATTAGATTCGGTAATTCACCCTTTATAAATTTAAAACTTGCACCGAACCGGGCACATCAATACGTATTCCAGATAGATATTGTATTGATGACAACGGTGCAGGCATTCAAAACCTCATTAACTTTATGTATGACGAAGAAACGCTCCAAAGGCCAACTGCAAAACCATTACAAGAAAAAGCTATAGTGTGTCCAAAAAACGAAACTGCGGACATCATTAACTCAACTGTTCTTGACATGTTAGATGGTGAGACCTATAGTTACACAAGTTTTGATGAAGCCATACCGAAAACAAACGATGGAGGAGCAACAGAACTGCTCTATCCTATAGAATATCTCAACACCCTTTCGTTTACAGGAATGCCACCACATGATCTTAAGCTCAAAATAGGTGCTCCAATTATGATGCTGAGGAACCTTAACCTAGGTGGCGGGTTGTGTAACGGTACACGGATGATTGTTACTCGGGTATACTGATGAGTGTCTAAATACTCATCATTTCTGCCACATTTTATCTGCAAAATCATTTAAAAACATGCAGATATGCTTTAAAATGCAGAAAATATCATAAAATGTGTTTTTATATGACTCAGGAACAAAAAGATTGAAAATAAGTGAAAAACGAACAAAGTTTGCATAATTGTCACTTTCAGTCCCTGAAGTTTCACAAATTGGCAGATTTAGTCCCTGAAGGTTTAAAATGAAAGAAAAGTCAACTTTAGTCCTTGGGATATCAAACATATTCACTTTTAATCCCTGGATGAAAGTTTTCTAAAAATGACAACTTTTACCCCTCAAGTTTCAAAATTGGCAAAACTAGTCCTCGGGTATTTAAAAATTGGAATTTATCAAATATTACCCTTGTGCTATTTATAATTGGCAAAATAAACTCTTTTGATAACTTTGGAAAATTGTCTACTCACACCCTTCAACAATTCGGAAATTACAAGTATGGTCCTTGTGATTTAACTACTAACCAACCGGACCCTAAACTAAAAATAAAACCCACCTATTAAAACTAAACCCAACCCAGTTATTATATACCCAAAAGCCCAAGCCCAATCATAAACCAAATAACCCGATCCAACCCAACCCTTTATTTAAACCCAGGGTCAAACTAAAGTTTGACCCGTCTTCTTCCCCACTTGCCGCCAAAACCACCATACCACTCCATAGCCCATGGTTTCTCTGCCACCTCCCCCCTCCTCCTCAAGCAAGCTACCTAACAAGCCAAAGCTCATTAAATGCTTCTTCCCCAATCACCTCAGACCAGAGATAGTGGATTTTTCCACTATCTCAATTTTGGCGCCAAATTTCATTTGAAGGGCTGAGATTAATTGGAAGCAATCCAAGGGTGTAGATTTGCTCAGAGATGTCGACTAAGGGTTTCCCACTTTATCTTTGTATATATAGAACAATGTAATAGGAAATAAGAGAGTAGTTAATTTTTATTAAATCGTTTTTACTTATTTGTCTTTCCTTATTGTAATTTTCATTTCCAGTAATCAATATAAGTTAATTTCAGTCAGTTTGATCTCATTTTAATATATCTTGTCTTTAATTTTAAGTTACTTCACAATTTCATGTTTACTGTAATTCGTATTTAATTATATAAGTTATTAAGAACCAAACAAACATTCCAAACCTTTGCTATAAGCTTATATTAGCTTATCATAGCTTTTTATAAGCTTATATAGAGATCCATTGTTCTAAATTCAAGAAATCAAGAAAGTCAAGAAAAGTCAACCATAAGCTCCATAAAGCTATTCTGGGTGAGACAAGCTATTCAGGAAGGCTTAGTGGTGTTTTCTAGCTTGTGTGAACAAGCTAGTTTTGTTCTGGTCCTTGTTTCTCTGTTCCATAAAGCTCACTCAGTTGTAAGCTTTTTAGATTTTTAGCATTAAATTTCATATTACTGTGTAACTGCTTAATAGTAGCTTATTAGTGGCTTATTATTGTTAATTCTTGCTTATTAGTAGTTTGTAGACTTATTTCATCAATATTATCAGTTTCATTAAGCTTGTGTCTTAGTTTCACTTAAAATCACTTAGAAAGTCAAAAACAGTCACACATAGCATAACTTATTAGATTGCTTATTTTCTTGTTATAAGTTGCTTATTGTAGTTTATATAAGTTATTTAATCAATAAAATTCAGTAATCATAAGTTGAATCATTTGTTTCCTTTGAAAATCCAAGACAGACACCTTGAAAGGGGTGTTTGGTTTGAGCAGTCAAACCAGTCAAACAAGCTTGTTACTGTTCAATTGTCTTTTGTCCAACTTTGATCAGCTTTTTATAGTCCATATAAGCTAGTCTTAAGTCCTAATTAGCAGCATAAATAGAAAATCTATAATTGAGTGCCCTGTGGTGAAATCAGACCTCAATAAGCTCAATTAAGCCATTTTAAGCCAAAAGCTCATTTTGTCCTTTTTCATTGCTTGTTTGAGTCAATTTGAGTCCATTTAAAGTATACACAAGAGTTGGTTTGCAGTCCTTTGGCTTGTGCTACTCTGCACAACCCTGCACATCAGCACTCAGTATATACTGAGTGCTTTTGGCTGCTGATCTCACCCAAATTGTGGCTTATCTAGATAAGCTATGGCCATGATTTTTGGTTTTCTGAAAAGCTCATACTACTAGCTCACTTTTGCCCCCATTAGATTGCATCTCAGAGCTTATTTTAATTGCTTAATTTGCCTTGCAAGTTTGCTATTTTCTGAGTTTTCTGTGTGATTTTGCAACTGCCATTGTGCTTAATTTGCTTAATTTGTGGGATTATCTGTTTGCTTTAAGTTGTTTTAAGCTTCTTATAGTGTACTAAGCCTGTCCTGAGCATTTGGTGAATTTTTGAGCTTATTAGCTTATTTTTAGCTTATTTGCATACTGCTTATCTGCCCAAATCTGCTTATTGGGCTTAGATAACTTTTGATTTTAATTTTCCTATCTTTTAAATATTAATTTAGACTTATCCTGAATTTTTCAGATTTTTCCTAATTCATTTAATATTTTTAATCTTTTTTATTAGTTTCTATTAGTAATTAAATCATAATAAATAAAATAATAATCAGAAAAATATAAATCTAATTTTCATAATTTTCTTTTGTCATTTTTAATCTAGGAAAAATATAATTATATTTTTAGACCTTAAGAAAAACAAAAACAGAAAAATAGTGATAGCTTCTATTTAATAGAATTTATCTTTTTAAATTTTAATTAAGTAAGTTTCATTTTTATAATTTTATTAGCTTCTATTTACTTATTAATATTTATAGAAAAAGTTTTAGAATTTTCTTTGTTCATTTAGTATTTTTTATAAATTTAAATAGTTTAATAAGTAATTAAATAAATAAATAATTAATAATAATTAGATAAAAAGTTAAAAATAAATATAATTTTAGTTTTAAAATAAGTTTTAAGTCATTTTACATTTTTAGGTTTTAAATTTCATAAATTTCAGTTTTAGTCCCATTTTAGATTTCCTGTTACGCATTTTTCTGTTTAGTATAATTCGCTTTTAATTTTCTTGTGCATATTTGTTTTAATTTGTTATTTAGAATTATTAAAAAAAGAAAAATCAATATCTAATCATCAATCACTCTAATCCTAGCTTTTCACAGTTTGCCCATTCACACCTCGTTGGGAAACGATTCGGGTAATTACTTACCTGTATTCACACTACATACGAACGTGAGTTTTTGCAAGTATCCTTTTTCACAAAGGGGTAATTTGTAATTATTCACGCGTATCCGCTGTTTGCATTTATTTAATAGTGCGTTTGGCACGGATCAAATTTTGGCGCCGCTGCCAGGGAGGTGTGTGCGACAATTGTGTAGAGTTTTAGCGATTAGTGATTCGAGACCCTTCTTCCAGAAGTTCCTATTTCCCATAAACAATATAAAATACAAAAATATTTTTCTTTTCTTTTCTATATATATTATTATTATTATCATATAAAAAATTAAAAACCCAAAAACATTTTCCGTTTTCTTTAATAAATACAAATAAAATTTACCATCGAGAACCAAGACAGAGTACTACCTAACTGGGGGTACGACCATAATAAGTTCCCAAACCAAAGATTTAAAACTTGCCTTTGTATCACTTGTGAATATCGGCTCACCTTTGATTGATAAACAAACTATAACGGAGGTTTAAGGATAGTTTGACATTAAATTGTCGGACTGAAAGAAGCGGGTTTTTAAGGAGCATTAATTGCCCACCTTTGCTTCTCCGCCACTCTGTGCGTTTATCTTTTAGAGAGCTACCGTACGCTTGTTGATTATTGGTTTAAGTTCACTTGTGTTTTTTCTCGATCTTGATTTTAATTGAAAAATTTTGCTAAGTGCATGCGCACTCGTTCTTCTAGGTCATCAAGCCCTTTCCGTGAGCTTGGAAACATACCTCGAAGACGTCGTAGACGTTCTGCTCCGTCAGTCGTACCCGAGATACGGACTGATCCCCAAACCACTGACATCATGGCAGAAGACCGTCCTATGAATGAGCTTCTCCAGGCTCCCATCAATGGGTACGGAGATGCCATTGTTGTTCCAGCCATCGTGGCTGAGAATTTTGAGCTTAAGACTGGGTTGATAAACCTGGTAACCCAGCGGCAATTCTATGGTTTTGACAGGGACGATCCTCAAGATCACATTAGATGGTTCAATAAAATCACATCTACCATCAAATGCAAAAGTGTCCCTGAGGAATCAATAAAACTTCTTCTTTTCCCGTTTTCCATCGATGGGGCAGCCCGGATTTGGCTTGACAAACAACCCCCTCGATCGATAACAACATGGGAAGATTTGGTTCAGAAATTCGTGAATGAATTCTTTCCTCCTTCTAAAACCACGTATCTGAAAAATGAAATCATGAAATTATCTCAACGGTTTGATGAACCATTTGGAGAGGCATGGGATCATTTCAAAGAATTGCTCCGCAAATGTCCTCATCACGGTTTTACCGATTTGATGCAAATGGACACTTTCTACAATGGGTTAAACCATCTGACCAAGATTCTCTTAATGCCTCAGCTGGAGGTAATTTTCTGAGCAAATCCACTAAGGAAGCCATTGCACTTATTGAAAATAAGTCAAAGGTCCGCACTGCACGAGCCAGACCATATAATTCTCAGGCTAGTGCTGGTCCTTCTACTTCATCTCCCGTGAGTCAGTCTAGTACTGATACTCAGCTTGCTGAACTCACGAAGGTTATTCAAGCTTTGGTTTTCTCCACACAAAAGAAAGAGTCCGCTCCGCAAACTTCTCACACTGCTGAAATAAAAAAGGTAGAAGTTTGTGTTACTTGTGGTGGTCCTCACGCTTACTACAATTGTACTGCCACCGATGGCAATGCATTTGAAGTCAAAGCTTTAGCCGGATCTTCCAATCAATGAGGTGGCCAATACCATCCTCAAGTGGAAACAAATTACCGTACTAGCAATCAGCATGGACCACCCGGATTTCCTCCTCCTAACAATCCAAATAGGATTAATCCTAATCAGCAAAGAGGGCAAAACACGCAGAATCAATATCATGCCCCGAACAATCAATACCCACCCCAAAGGGGTAATCAAGGGTATTCAGCTCCTAATTCCCAAAGACCTCTCTCGAATGAGCTTGATAGCTACATCAAGGTTAATGAGACCAATATGAAGGCAATGCAAAATCAAATCTCTAATTTGAAGAACGAATTTCAGTCCTCAATACACAAGCAAGGAACTGAGCTTTCAAACAAAATCGATCATTCTCAAAGCGAAGTTAGGAATATGTTTGCCAGTCTCATGGACCATCTCAATCCACCTTCTACCTCGGGAGGTCTCCCAAGTAACACTGTTGTCAACCCAAGGGGTGAACTCAAAGCTGTCACTACACATAGTGGTCAAGCTCATGATGGACTCAAGGTGATAAAGAACTAGGTACTTCCCTCTAACAATGGAAGTGCTAAATACGTCCAACCTTCGGTCATCCAAAATTCTACACCCACAATTGCTCCTCAACCGTCAAGAATAGATCCAACTCTATCACGATTTACGGTTAATAGTTTGTCAACCAAACTTAGTGAGCAAAGAACAACCAGATATTATTCTGAAATGCTCAATGTTGTTCCTGTCAGTGTGCTTGATGACAGTGATGATGATGACGAAGATACCACTTTCATCAAAGCTATCACCACTCGGAGTGGTGCTACTTATGAGGGACCCTCTGGTCCTATTCCTCCTCCGTTGTTTGAAATGGAAAAAGAGACGGAGGATACAACGGACAAAGTGCAAATTCCAAACCCACAAAGTACAGCACATGTCTATCCTCCGGTTATCCCTAAAAAGAAATCCAAACCAGGAGTTGTCTTTGAATCTGCTGAGACTCCTGAAGTTGTAGCCCCTAAATCCAAACCTTACATTCCTTACCCATCGCGCTTAAATGAGCAAAAGCTCCGTGAGAAGGCTAGTCAACAAATGGACAAATTCTTTCAAATCTTTAAAGAATTACATTTTGACATAAGTTTTGCGGATGCTATCATTCTGATGCCCAAATTTGCATCAACAATCAAACACTTATTGAGCGACAAGGAAAAACTGATTGAAATGGCTAAAACTCCATTAAATGAGAACTGCTCAGCGGTTATCTTGAAAAAGCTTTCGGAGAAGCTTGGAGATCCTGGAAAGTTTCTACTACCTTGTATATTTCCGGGAATGGTTGAATGCTATGCCTTGGCTGATCTTGGTGCAAGCATCAACCTGATGCCTCATTCAGTATGGAAGAAACTTTCTCTTCCGGCTCTTACTCCTACATGCATGACTCTTGAGCTTGCAGATCGAACCATATCTCATCTATGCGGCATTGCCGAAGATGTGTTTGTGAAAGTAGGTAAGTTCCATTTTCCAGCTGACTTTGTGGTTGTTGAATTCGACGCAGATCAAAAGGTTCCTCTCATTCTTGGAAGAGGATTCCTAAAAACGGGCCATGCTCTTATTGATGTATTTAAGCATGAGATCACTTTGCGTGTGGATAAGGAAGCTGTTACCTTTAACCATGATCAAACTTCGAGGTACTCCTCAAATTATAATTCTGCATCGGTTAACCGAATCGATGTCATTGATGTTGCTTCAAAGGAGTACTCTCAAGAAAGTCTTGGTTATTTTCATAATTCTGTGAGTGGTAATCCCACCACATCTTCTCTGCCTATCATTTCCGACTCTTCCCCTTCTCTCACTCCGTTTGAGGGAAGTGATTCCAATTTGGAAGAGATCGAGGCTTTTCTCAAGTGTGATTCATTTCTTGAAGGAATTGATAATGCTGAGATTGATCTGGAGGGAGATATTCTTTCTCTTGAGAAATTGTTGAATCAGGACAATTCTCCTCCTCTTCCTCCCGTTAAACTTCATAAAAAGGAAATTAAGTCAGTTGAGAAAACTGATAAATTTCCGGAGATCAAGTTTAAGGACTTGCCTCCTCCACTTGAATATACAATTCTTGAGGAGGAAGTTCTTGTCTTAATTGCTAGTCAGATCTCTCTTCTTCCCTTCACCTACCCGGTGATTTCCCCTATCTTTCACTCATTCGAGAGTGAGGATATTACTTTTGACCCCGGCATTTTCCATTTAACATTGGTTTAAATGCCGGATTTATCTCATCGGTGTGGAACTTTCTTCTGTTCAATTGATTATCCAAACATTTTGAATGAAAGTCCGATGGAGATGGTTTCGTCCACTTGCTTCCCCATGAACCAATGAATTCGGGGTCGAGTCAAGCTAGTGACTCGGTTATCAAAAACAGTAGTAAAACATGGGTTTTCACCCATGTCTCACCCAAGTGTGGGGGACATGCCCCACATATTGTATATATGTATATATTCCAAAAAAAAAAAAAAAAAAAAAGTGTGTGTATATAAAATAATGGCTATTAGTATTTCCCTTTCACGTTCTAAGTGTTGGTTTAACAACCGGTTCTGTGAATATTGAGGGCAATATTCAGTTCTAAGTGTGGGGGGGGAATTCTAGCGAATTTGATCAAATGTACCATCTAGTACCCCCATTTTAGCCAAAATTTTAAAATTTTTTCTCACTTAGAACGCAATAAATGGTTATCAGTCCGCCATGTCTAACCCACATAAGGATTGGCTAATCCAGGAGCAAACGGCTCTTGGTAAAGATGTCTCAAATCCGTTGATGGCTTACAATTTGCCGAAAATTGTATGGTATTCGACTCACCATATCTTTATAAGTTAAGAGTTGGCTAGCCCGCAAGGTTATGGCTTGTGGTAAAGGCAGTAGAAAACCATGATTGGTAATCAGCTCACCAAAGATAATAGTTGTAATTTATCTAAGAGTTGGCTAGTCCAGAAGCAAACGGTTTCTGGTAAAGACAAATCAAAACCGTTGACAGCTGATGGTTTGCACAAAATCATTTGGTTATCATTGTACCAAAGTATCACATACTAAAACATTGGCTACTCCAGAAGTAATGGCTTTTGGTAAAGAGAAAAATCCATTAAATCTTCATAAATGATTGCTAGGGACTAGCAATAGTTTAGTGTGGGGGATTGATGAGTGTCTAAATACTCATCATTTCTGTCACATTTTATCTGCAAAATCATTTAAAAACATGCAGATATGCTTTAAAATGCAGAAAATATCATAAAATGTGTTTTTATATGACTTAGGAACAAAAAGATTGAAAATAAGTGAAAAACGAACAAAGTTTGCATAATTGTCACTTTCAGTCCTTGAAGTTTCACAAATTGGCAGATTTAGTCCCTGAAGGTTTAAAATGAAAGAAAAGTCAACTTTAGTCCTTGGGATATCAAACATATTCACTTTTAATCCCTGGATGAAAGTTTTCTAAAAATGACAACTTTTACCCCTCAAGTTTCAAAATTGGCAAAACTAGTCCTCGGGTATTTAAAAATTTGAATTTATCAATTATTACCCTTGTGCTATTTATAATTGGCAAAATAAACTCTTTTGATAACTTTGGAAAATTGTCTACTCACACCCTTCAACAATTCGGAAATTACAAGTATGGTCCTTGTGATTTAACTACTAACCAACCGGACCCTAAACTAAAAATAAAGCCCACCTATTAAAACTAAACCCAACCCAGTTATTATATACCCAAAAGCCCAAGCCCAATCATAAACCAAATAACCCGATCCAACCCAACCCTTTATTTAAACCCAGGGTCAAACTAAAGTTTGACCCGTCTTCTTCCCCACTTGCCGCCAAAACCACCATACCACTCCATAGCCCATGGTTTCTCTGCCACCTCCCCCTCCTCCTCAAGCAAGCTACCTAACAAGCCAAAGCTCATTAAATGCTTCTTCCCCAATCACCTCAGACCAGAGATAGTGGATTTTTCCACTATCTCAATTTTGGCGCCAAATTTCATTTGAAGGGCTGAGATTAATTGGAAGCAATCCAAGGGTGTAGATTTGCTCAGAGATGTCGACTAAGGGTTTCCCACTTTATCTTTGTATATATAGATCAATGTAATAGGAAATAAGAGAGTAGTTAATTTTTATTAAATCGTTTTTACTTATTTGTCTTTCCTTATTGTAATTTTCATTTCCAGTAATCAATATAAGTTAATTTCAGTCAGTTTGATCTCATTTTAATATATCTTGTCTTTAATTTTAAGTTACTTCACAATTTCATGTTTACTGTAATTCGTATTTAATTATATAAGTTATTAAGAACCAAACAAACATTCCAAACCTTTGCTATAAGCTTATATTAGCTTATCATAGCTTTTTATAAGCTTATATAGAGATCCATTGTTCTAAATTCAAGAAATCAAGAAAGTCAAGAAAAGTCAACCATAAGCTCCATAAAGCTATTCTGGGTGAGACAAGCTATTCAGGAAGGCTTAGTGGTGTTTTCTAGCTTGTGTGAACAAGCTAGTTTTGTTCTGGTCCTTGTTTCTCTGTTCCATAAAGCTCACTCAGTTGTAAGCTTTTTAGATTTTTAGCATTAAATTTCATATTACTGTGTAACTGCTTATTAGTAGCTTATTATTGTTAATTCTTGCTTATTAGTAGTTTGTAGACTTATTTCATCAATATTATCAGTTTCATTAAGCTTGTGTCTTAGTTTCACTTAAAATCACTTAGAAAGTAAAAAACAGTCACACATAGCATAACTTATTAGATTGCTTATTTTCCTGTTATAAGTTGCTTATTGTAGTTTATATAAGTTATTTAATCAATAAAAGTCAGTAATCATAAGTTGAATCATTTGTTTCCTTTGAAAATCCAAGACAGACACCTTGAAAGGGGTGTTTGGTTTGAGCAGTCAAACCAGTCAAACAAGCTTGTTACTGTTCAATTGTCTTTTGTCCAACTTTGATCAGCTTTTTATAGTCCATATAAGCTAGTCTTAAGTCCTAATTAGCAGCATAAATAGAAAATCTATAATTGAGTGCCCTGTGGTGAAATCAGACCTCAATAAGCTCAATTAAGCCATTTTAAGCCAAAAGCTCATTTTGTCCTTTTTCATTGCTTGTCTGAGTCAATTTGAGTCCATTTGAAGTATACACAAGAGTTGGTTTGCAGTCCTTTGGCTTGTGCTACTCTGCACAACCCTGCACATCAGCACTCAGTATATACTGAGTGCTTTTGGCTGCTGATCTCACCCAAATTGTGGCTTATCTAGATAAGCTATGGCCATGATTTTTGGTTTTCTGGAAAGCTCATACTACTAGCTCACTTTTGCCCCCATTAGATTGCATCTCAGAGCTTATTTTAATTGCTTAATTTGCCTTGCAAGTTTGCTATTTTCTGAGTTTTCTGTGTGATTTTGCAACTGCCATTGTGCTTAATTTGTGGGATTATCTGTTTGCTTTAAGTTGTTTTAAGCTTCTTATAGTGTACTAAGCCTGTCCTAAGCATTTGGTGAATTTTTGAGCTTATTAGCTTATTTTTAGCTTATTTGCATACTGCTTATCTGCCCAAATCTGCTTATTGGGCTTAGATAACTTTTGATTTTAATTTTCCTATCTTTTAAATATTAATTTAGACTTATCCTGAATTTTTTAGATTTTTCCTAATTCATTTAATATTTTTAATCTTTTTTATTAGTTTCTATTAGTAATTAAATCATAATAAATAAAATAATAATCAGAAAAATATAAATCTAATTTTCATAATTTTCTTTTGTCATTTTTAATCTAGGAAAAATATAATTATATTTTTAGACCTTAAGAAAAACAAAAACAGAAAAATAGTGATAGCTTCTATTTAATTGAATTTATCTTTTTAAATTTTAATTAAGTAAGTTTCATTTTTATAATTTTCTTAGCTTCTATTTACTTATTAATATTTATAGAAAAAGTTTTAGAATTTTCTTTGTTCATTTTGTATTTTTTATAAATTTAAATAGTTTAATAAGTAATTAAATAAATAAATAATTAATAATAATTAGATAAAAAGTTTAAAAAAATATAATTTTAGTTTTAAAATAAGTTTTAAGTAATTTTACATTTTTAGGTTTTAAATTTCATAAATTTCAGTTTTAGTCCCATTTTAGATTTCCTGTTACGCATTTTTCTGTTTAGTATAATTCGCTTTTAATTTTCTTGTGCATATTTGTTTTAATTTGTTATTTAGAATTATTAAAAAAAGCAAAATCAATATCTAATCATCAATCACTCTAATCCTAGCTTTTCACAGTTTGCCCATTCACACCTCGTTGGGAAACGATTCGGGTAATTACTTACATGTCTTCACGCTACACACGAACGTGAGTTTTTGCAAGTATCCTTTTTCACAAAGGGGTAATTTGTAATTATTCACGCGTATCCGCTGTTTGCATTTATTTAATAGTGCGTTTGGCACGGATCATATACAGCAAACTTATTCAAGCGAAGATCATAACAGGCACAAGAATGTCCGAGACGGTTTTTATCCCAAGGATTGTATTAAACAACAAAGATGAGAAGCTCCCGTTTGTGTTTAAGAGAAAGTAATTTCTTGTTAAAGTATGCTATGCAATGATGATAAATAAAAGCCAAGGGCAGTCGCTCAACAAGATTGGCATATATCTACCAGAACCTATATTCGGCCATGGACAATTGTATGTTGCATTGTCGAGAGCAACATCTACTGAAGGCCTTAAAATTCTCATCAAGCAACAGGAGGGAAGAACCACAAATACAACTAAAAACATAGTCTACAAAGAATTTTTAGACATAGTCATATCTGCACAGGTCATTCGTACTTATATTTATTGTTTAGATGCACATATACACTATTGTTTAAAACCTCAGATGACACTCTTACTTAACTTAATACCTTCTATAATCACCATGGATTCTGTTGCTTTTCCAACTATTAGATTTGCATCATAGTTTTGTTATGTGTTTGCGAGAAGTAGTCGTGCATTTGCTTGCTTTCCATGTCTTATTATTCTTGCTATGTAAACGCATTCATGTCCTATTTTCATTCGTGTTAATATTTTTGTTAACCTAGCAATCTATTACTATAATGCAAATATACTTATCATACATATGTTGCAGGAAAATGGCCGAGAATTCTAGCGTTGGCATACCAGCAACATCTAAAGGAAAGGAAATTATGATGCAATCAGAAATCGTTAGCCTTGCAAGTCTAAAGGCATCGGACACAGGCAAAGCTATCTATGTAAGAGCATACCACAAATGGAAGGTCACAAACAAAGATGGAAAACCAGTTTTATTTTGTTGCATGCTGATAGATCGACAGGTACATCATCCATATATTCATGTTCCCTTGAAACAGTTAAAAAAACTTATACCCAGTTTGTAACTTTGTGTTTCATTCCCAGGGAGAAGCTATACAAGCAAACATCAACATTCGCGAGAAAGCTAAATTTGATGCCTGTCTGCAGATCAACCAAACATACAAAATAACTGGTTTTGGCTTTCAGCCTGCAAAAACATGGATGCAAAGCTTACCACATTCGCTGGCACTGGTCTTTGGAGGTCTCACAGACATTCAACCAATACCCGACGATGGCTTCCCTAAACATTATTTTAACTTTGTACAATACAAAGATTTGTATACAAAAATTGATGCAAAAGAAGGCCTTCTCACAGGTACGTGATCTGTATATAATTATCAAACGTATGACAATATTTTTTTTAAGTCTACCTCCTTTTTACAGATTATATAGGCTTTGTTCAATATGTAACTGGTATCCAACAAGCAGTAAAAACTACAGGTGAAATGGTTCGTTGGATAGATATCGGTATCCAGAATCTTGAGTAAGTGACGTGTACTTTTTTTTACCATTTTTCTTTTTGTGTTCAAACTGACACCCAATCCATTATCAAACGTATGACAATATTTTTTTTAAGTCTACCTCCTTTTTACAGATTATATAGGCTTTGTTCAATATGTAACTGGTATCCAACAAGCAGTAAAAACTACAGGTGAAATGGTTCGTTGGATAGATATCGGTATCCAGAATCTTGAGTAAGTGACGTGTACTTTTTTTTACCATTTTTCTTTTTGTGTTCAAACTGACACCCAATCCATTATCTAAAACAGTGCGCACACTGTCCGATTTACATTATGGAATGACAAAGCACAAGGTTTCAGCATGAAAGAATATGAGAGCATTGAAAAACCAGCTGTTATAGCCGTTACTTCATGTTTGGTGAAAGACTATGGTGGTATGTTCCTCGACCTACATATATTAAATACCTTAGGAAACTGCTGCACTAACCTTTATTTGAACTTAATTAGGCCTGCAGCTTTCTAACACAGCTGCAACAAAGTACTATTTCAATCCAAATATACCAGAGGCTTTTGAAATTCGTAATGTGTAAGTTACTAATGACCTATCAAATTACCGTAGATGCAACCATAAACCATGCTAACGTGACATACCATACATCTGCAGTTATTACCAATTTATAGACCCGCCTGTCATAGTCAATGTGCAACGGCAGCGTTGTCAGGATACAGAGCAGGAAAAAAAAAAGGAACAGGGTGACACTTAATGAGCTTTTGATAGAGAATCCGCAAAACCAGCAGGTATCTAACTGCTGCACTGTATTCATTACCACATAAAATTTTCTAAATTACTTACAGTCACACGAATGCAGAATGTACGCTTTACTGTCACTGCTACCATTGACGAGCTCGATACCAACAGACCATGGTTCTTTAGAAAATGCTTCACATGTAAACAAAAAATATCCGAAGACTTCCCGCATTCCCATTGCAAACAATCGTTTTCTGAAACAGAGCCCAATTGCAGGTTAACAAAATATTTATGCTTTTTGATCCTTATATATATATATGTATTATGTAAACTAAACAAATTACACAAATATTTTTTTTTCGCGGTTATTGCTTCAGAATATTGATATCAGATGACACTGGCAGTTTATACTTAACATGCTTCAGCAACGAAGCAAACTCAATGGTCAGTGATTGCAACGACATCATACGAAGCCTGCCAGACAAAAATCCCTATGAGTATCCGGCAGAATTGTTTGCTTTAGAAGGCCGCACAAAAATATTTCAGCTTCACTTTGCTCCTGGAAGCACTAAAGAAAAAAGAGAATTCTTTCTGGACACAGCTTGGGACGACACACCATTGCTCACCCAAGGAAACAACGACATTGTTGAAAGTGCACCACACCCTACAGCAAGCACAAACGCAGCAGAACAGACACCAATGGCAGCAGATCTTCAACATGCGCCAATTGTCAAAAAAAAAGCAGTTGTATCACCATCTCCAGAAAGCAGTCCTGTAACAGCAACAGCTAACAAAACAGCAGAAAACAATGAAATACCGGCCACACCGATTGCAGAAAAGAAAAGCAGCCCAAGTATTCTCGCAACTCCAACACCAACAACACCGGTATCACAAACAGTAGAAGAACACCAGCTGATAGCAACACCACAAGAAGAAACCACTGCCTCATCAGACATGTCAAAATCCAAATATGGTCCCATATACTATTATGAATTAATTAATGTGGTTAAATTTTAATTATCGTCATTTAACATAAAGACAATGAAAATAACACAAAATCATAATTAAAACAAACCCACAACTCTAAGGCCGTCGCTTTGCTTGTTATCTACAAAAACAATGGTCAGTTAATAAACAAGTTAACACAAAAAGTGTTCGATGAAATTCTTGAACCTTTCTAAAGATAGTCCTTGGGCATTATCCGTTTATCAAGTAAAAACGTGAGTTACAAAAAGGGAGTTTATTGAATTGCCTATAAACTGTTAGCACTAGTACAAACAGAAGCAACGCAGGCGACTTTTTTGGTATGGTGCCGACGTCATGACGTCGGCATATTACGGTGTCGACGTCATGACGTCGGCACCAGCTTGTCGTGAATGCCTCGTCGGCACTGACAATACCGACAAACAACGCCGACGACAACATGGGACCCACATGATTTTCCGGTCAAACGTTTTGTTGTTAGATAATATTATACCGACGACTAGTCGTCGGTATAATACTAAATAATTAACGATTTAATTAGCTAAACTAATTAGAGTCAACGAAAGTCAAATAAATGTGTAAATAATACCGACGACATTACGTCGGTATTATTTACAATAGTCAACGTACAGTCAACAACTTTGTAAATACTACCGACCACATGTCGTCGGTATTATTTACAATAGTCAACAAAATTGTAAATAATACCGACGTCATGTGGTCGGTAGTATTTACAATAGTCAACAAGTTCAGTATGATACCGACGACATGACGTCGGTAGAATATGAACAAGTCAATAATATGTTTATTATACCGACGACATGTCCACGCTATTTAAGTTGTATTGCAGCTGCACAGCAGCCTGCGCAGCTGCAATGCCCAGATTTTTGCCGCAAAAATTTGCAGCAAAAATCTACAAAATCCTGGTTTCTAACCTGCTTTCCACTACATACAATACATTCCAATACAAACAACGACTAAAACGGCTATAAACTTTATAACGGCTAAAACGGTTATATATAACCACTAAACACTTAATAAACTTTACAAAACGGCCATAAACTTTATAACACCCTCAAAATACATCATAAAGTTTACATAACGGGTGTTATAACCACTAAACCTAGCTACTATATCTACAAATGTTGCAATATCCACAATGTTCAAAGATAATAAGATTCGGGTCTTCAAAATATAGTTTCAAAGAAAAAACAACACAAAATAATACCTCTACGGCCCCTCGTCATCATACAGCCCCTCGTCGTCATCCTGATCATCATCATCACTCCCGCTGCGAGAGCCACTCTCGCTGCCAGAGCCACTCTCGCTGCCAGAGCCACTCGCGCTCCCGCCTGCGCCGCTCCCTCCCGCGCCACTCCCGCTGCCGCCTCCTACGTCACCTCGAGAACCAACCTGGCTAATAAACTCCTGCCATCGCGGGTTGGTCGAGACAAAAGACGTCAACAACTCGAGCTGCCTCTGATTTTCCAACGCTTTCTTCTCAGCTCTTCTACTCTCCCTCTTAGCTCTTCTGCTCTCCTTCTTAGCTTCTCTGCAAATCTTCTCAGCTTTTTTGCCCTTCTTGTCAGCTTCATCAAGCTTCTTCTGAGCTTCATCAAGCTTCTTCTGAGCTTCAGCAAGCTTCTCGTCGATCTTGGCCGTACCTATAAACGAAATAATCAAAATTTAAAAACGGTCATTTCAATACATAAGATGAGTCATTTAATATTATCCAACTGTACATACCTAGAGCTGGAGGCGGGGGAGGCGGGATGTCTTCTACCCGTGGCCTCTTCAAGCCGGGGGGCACCCTGCCCCTGCCGGCTATGTGACCACGCTGCTTGCCCCTGATTACCCGGGAAAGTATCTGCTCCTCCGTGAGGCACGGCTCCTCTGTCGGCATATCGGATCTCAACTCCCTTAGCCTGACCATCTCTTCCTATGTAGTTGAAAAAAAAAGAGAAAATTAATATATTAGTCGGGTAATTACTAGTAGGGGTGGAAACGAGCCGAGCCGCTCTTAAAAAGCTCGGGATCGGATCGGTAAAAAGCTCGAACGAGCTCAGCCTAAACGAGCTCGAGCCCGAGCCCGAGCCTAAATTAGAGCTCGTTTAATAAACGAGCCCGAGCCCGAGCTTTATATACAGAGCTCGATTAGGCTCGCGAGCCTAAACGAGCTTTAGTATATTAAATAATAGACCAATAACCCAACAACAAATGTACCCTAAATTTTGAGATATATAAGCTGAATACCCTAATATTCTCACTTGACCTACATCACGCCTACCACATCACATAGTCACCACAGTAATCCCATTCCATCTTCAACAAACCAGTTTACCCATATCTTTTCTTACATAATTTCAACAAATACAAAATCTTATAAACCAAAACTCTTACAAAGTTTTTCTTTCTTCTTCATGGTAAATCGAACAACAAACTAAGATTTTTCTTCGTCTACTTTAGAGAACACAAAAACAGTTCAGGCTTCAAGATCTTTTAATGGTCTCAGGTAGGTATTAATTATATTGTTGTTCTTGGGTTTTCATTATAGATCGATGAGGATAGAGTTTCACACTTATAAAAGCTATAAAGATTTTTAAATAAGGTGAAAACAGATCTGAGATCGTTGACCTTGTTCTTTTAAGTCCGGGTCTTTGTGTATGGAGATGAGATACTAACATTCAAGATCGATGATGGGTTTAGTTCTAACATTCAAGATCTATAAAAATCTGTAAATATGTAGAACAAACTGAGATGAGATACTAACATTCAAGATCGATGATGGGTCTTTGTGTATGGAGATGAGTCACACTGATTAGATTCAAATATGTATACTAACGAGCTCAATAATGAGCTCCAGATAAACGAGCTCGAACACGTAAGGCCAAGCAGCTTTTTATATGCACATGACAAACGAGCCGAGCTCGAGCCTTATATATCATACCACGACCCGAGCTCGAGCTCAAATATTAAGGCTCGAACCGAGCCGAGCTCGAGCTCGAGCTTTCTAAAATATAAACGAGCCAAGCTCGAGCTTTGCCAGGCTCGGGCTCGGCTCGGCTCGTTTCCACCCCTAATTACTAGATTATGATTCAATAAATCATTAAGTGCGTGTTTGAAAAAAAAATAATAAATAAATAACGATACTTACAAACTGAGCACGAGCCTCATCCTGCAACCAAACACCATTCTTGCAGTGGGTGTCAAGATAGGTATCGAACAGGGACGGGTACTGATGGTCCTCACTGTTCTCGAACTGTATATATATACACATGCATATAGGATGAAACAAATTAAAATGACAAATCAAACACCATATATATTTTATTTAGTATAAATACTTTTAATTAATATATTATTAAAATTAAATAATCTTATAAAAATAAAATGTGTCTTACATATTCGTGTCGAGATGAGGCCAATGATTGCGAACCGTGGCGGCTGTGAATCTTGTTCTTCTTTAGATTCTCTTTGTTCACAGCCGATCGTTTCTGTGCCTTCTCCGACATGTACAACTCGACATGCTTCTCCCACTCAGCCTGCTCCATGTTCAGAGGAGGATTTCTTCTGATCTCTTCCACTCTCGCAGCCCCACCCTGTTTGGTAAAGTAATCGCGTTTCATATCATATTTGTTGTCTGAATATCGTTTAGCGAAATACTGGGTGAGCGCCGCCCGAATGGTCTCCCATTCCGGTCTGCGCCTGTGGCGTTCCAAATTGAACATAAGCTGCAATCAAATATAAATTAAAATTAATATAAAGATATAAATAAATAAACAAATTTTAATAAATGTACACATTCAAATAATTAAATATAGAGATATAAATAAATAAACAAATTTAAATAAATATGCACATTTAAATAAATAAACACGATAACATAACAATATAAAAGGAAAATGACATAACTGACCCTGAGCTGTGGAAGGAAGTTAGCCGTCTTCTCCGGTTCTATATCGTACCAGGAGTCATAGCTTAGCGGCAGCTGCCGAATGAGCCCGCCGACGTAATTGCTAAACCACTTTTGCTTCTTGCCGAAATGACAATAAGTCCCCTGATCACCAATCTCAAACTCAATCGACTGTGGGCCGCTATTTTCACGGCTTTCTTGAGCGCCACATTCTTATTTTCTTAGCGTACTCGCGGCCTGCCGCCATCCCGACCTCCCCTACCCCTGCCCTCCCCCTGGCCCTACCTCCTCGGCGGGGTCGCCCTGATCCTGCAATTAGAGTTAGAGAAAACGTCATAAAGTAACTTATATATATATATATGTACATATATAGATATATGTATACACACACACACACACACACACACACACACACACACACACACACATATATATATATATATATATATATATATATATATATATATATATATATATATATATATATACATATATGTGTATATATACATAATACATATATCTATATATGTATATATATATACATACATATATATATATATATATATATATATATATATATATATATATATATATATATATATATAGATATATGTATTATGTATATATACACATATATGTATATATATATATATATATATATATATATATATATATATATATATATATATAATACATATATATATAGATATATACATATATATATACATACATATATATATATAATATACATACATATATATATACATATATAATATATATATATATATATATATATATATATATATATATATATATATATATATATATATATATATATGTATGTATATATATATGTATGTATATATATATATATATATATATATATATATATATATATATGGGGTATTTTAGAGTAAGACCCCAATATGGACCGTTAGATCTATTATTTGGTGCTAGATGAGATTGAAATTAAATTAGTGGAATTAAAGTAATTAAATAGGGTTTCAAGGGTATTTTAGAGAATTCAAATCCAAATGTGGTCAATCTATTTCAAATTTTCGTCATTTTTTTACACAAAAATCTGGTCCACTTTTTTAGTTGATACATCTAGTAGACACCTTTTTTTATTTCATATATCAAGAACAAAACTTTCACATTTTTTATTTGATACATCAAATACACAAATTATTTTATTTGATACATCAAGTACACAACTGTAAAGCAACTGATATATAGTGAGTACACAAATGATACATTAGGTGATAAAATTAGACAAAATTTATTTGATACATCAAGTACACAACTTCAAAACAACGATATAGTGAATACACAACTGATACAACGAGTACACAATTGTTGCCGCTATTCTTGAGACGATCCTAAACATTATTTATATCTGTTACTCCACTTTATAAATACTCATATATATTTTTTAGTCTCATGCAAAAAAAACTTTTACACCTTTTGGCTCATTCTACTATATCTTCGCCATGAACAAACAACAGAAGATACAAACCAAAAACACATCATAACCACACCGTAACCATAACCCTTCATACCATCATTACAACCATCATAATCTTTTTAACCTTAATCATCATCACCAATCTCTTTTTCACCATACAAATAAACATGGTACAAAATGCACATCAGTGACGCACAAGACCGAAAACATTAGTGTATCAAACAACCAGTGTAACAGCTTGAAGTCGTCATTTTATGGCATGGTGACGTCGTTTATAGTCTATTCTAATAGGTATGGCGGCGAGACCACCATCTAGTACACGATACTCCAAAACCATGGCCCTCGAACAACAAAGCGATGACCTTCCAACACTCGTTAAACCATGACCATCGACACCAAAACCACCACCTTCAACACTCACTAAACCCAACTTTTGCCAAGAAATACAAAATGAATACAGATTTGAAAACATAGATCTAGAAAATGAGAAACCCAATAAAAGAGATTACAAAATGACCATTATTGAGCCCCACCAAAACTGATACAAAAACACAAAATCAATAATCATGTATCATTTTACTTGAGTACCAAAACAGGTTACACAAACCAAAACAAACCCAATTGGTTGTTCGAGACCCAAGTACGAAACCCCAACTGTACCACCATGAACAAATTTTGGGGACATGAAGCACCATAAAAATTAGATCTGAAAGAAAAATAGATATAGGGCTGTGGATCGCTGCAATCGTCGGGGACATGAAGGTTAACGACGACGCTAGTCGTTTCCGGCAACGAAACACGCAAAGGGTCTCGAAAAAATGTTATTTATCGTTCATGGCGACGAAGCACGCAAAGGGCTTGTTCATCATTTTTGAATTGATATCATTGATACAAATATCAAAAAAGATGATGTTGATTTTCGTCAACAATGTGCTCACCATTTTCGAATTAGCCCAGATCGGGAGAAAGAAACCCCCCCCCCCTTTTGTGACGAATCTTTTTGGCTGAGTTTGTGTTTATTATGTTAAATGGCGGGTTGGATTTTGAATGTGGTCGGAGACGTCTTAATTTGGTTGCCGGAAAATAAGATGGGATGGAGGAGAGATAAGGGAGCTGAGATGGGAGGGATGAGATAAGGGTGGCCGGTTATTATGTTTATTAGGGATTGAAAGTTATTTAGGGTTATGATCTTTGCTAATATTAATAAAATGCCCTCCAGCCTATATAAATTATTTATTATTAATTTTCTGTTTTCTTTTTTTGTGTTTTAAATTTAATGCCACTTGCTCTAATTCTATTGGTTATTCAATTGATCTTATTTTTACAATTTTAACTTTAATCTTATTTGATCTCAGTTCTATATATGTATATATATCTCTACATTATATATAACAGGAGGCGTTACACGTAGATAATGCCACATAATGCCACCTCAATGCCATGTAATTGTCATTTAAAGCCATGTCATCACATTTTCTCCACTAAGCAATTACCACAGAAAAATTCGGATTAGTAAATTTAAAAAGAGAGTTGCCAAGATTCGAACTTGATAGTAGGCACAAATAAACAAACACCTCAACCATTGGAGCATTCCAATGGTTGTGATAAATTTTGCAAGATATAACTGATATTGCATGAACCATGTTATCAAATATTAATGAGAATAACCTAGCCCAACTCATTCTATATCATTCTTACATATCCTTCTGCAACTCTAAATCAAAAAATAGAAGAAGAAGGAGCAGCTTCTTCTTGAAGATCGACATGTTGTGACTGCCTTTTCTCAAAACCCTTCTATATTACAAATAAACTGTAACCCTAAAACATTCATAAACTATCCATCAATCAAAACCCTATAAAAAATCCATATTGTATTCATTAGGGTTTTATTTAGCTCATCACACTTTTTTGCTAACAAGCATATTCAGCCTACTGGAACTGGTGGTAATCTGTATTGAAAGAAAGTTTGAGGTAATGATTACTTTTTGACATCATTCCTGTTAACAAGTAGTGTTGGTCTTCTCAATTTTTTTTTTTTTTTTTTTTTTTTTTTTTTTTTTTTTTTAATCATATGATGTTTTTTGTTAAGTTAATGATGTTTGTTTTAATGTTTGTGGATCAGGTGATGTTAGATTCGAAAGAATACTGTGAGCAGCTCGTTGTTGAAGCATGATCTCAAGGTTAGTTGACATATATACTAAACATTTTCTTTTTATAATTTTTATCAACTATGTGTCTATATTATCTTTTTCATAATGTTTTTTGCGGCTGCTACTCCAAAGAAAATAATAGAGAATATGAAGGAAGATAATATTACACTGACTGAAATACAAAATCATGTCAAGATCAGTTATTAAAAATAAACTACATGATTTTAAAGTGTATACTCTACGTAATCTGTAGCGTTGCTTAAAGTTTTTTAAATAACATATGGATTGGGGAGCCCTCCCGTTGTTTCTGATGATCTATTATTAAGAGTAGTAATCACATTTTAACAATTTCAGATGTCACTTTAGTCCTGTTATTATATATGCAGGGAGAATGTTTTACAATGTTGTTGTTAAGAGTAGTTTATTTGAACGCACTCAAATAAGCTCATAAGCCACTAAATAAACTGTAGGAAAAGTAAGGTAGGCTGTGGTCAATGGAAATATTTTACAGAATGATTATGTCAGCTAGAAAGTAATAAGCTGATTACTTTCTAATAACTAATAACTAATAAAATTTCAATAGAAATTGTTTACAGAATGATTGTACTATTTTGTTATTTATAAGGTGGCTGCCGAAATTTGTACGTATATGTGTGTTGAATTAAGGGGGTGCTTGGTTTAACTTATTTAGTTGACTAATTTCATAATCACACATAACCGAGCCGTGGGATGTGTACCAGCCCATTTCAACCCTACTCCAAACACACCTTATCATATTTTTATACTGGCCTGATCCTAACGTATCCTAAGTCCGCAGCAAACACATGACAAAATAGTAGCCCAAACAGCTATAAAAATGAACCTTACTCTAAAAACAAAAACAAAACAGAGAACTTCAGCAAACCATGTCATCTGAGATAAAATAAATTGAGTGGAACAATTACTTTATTTGCAACTTCGACTCTTCCGGAGTATTTCTGTGATACCATATTTCCCTGTTTATTATAATATGACATATTTCCTGGGTCAGTGATATATATAGCAGCCCTCTCACTTTCAACAAGTCTAATGTTTGATGACTTTTTGTTTCTGGTGCCATTAGGATCAGTGGTCACAAAGTACCTGAGATGCCAGGAACACAAGGAAATATAAGAGCTGAGGCGTTATGAGAAGGTATTTGATTGTTTTCTTATTCTTGATTTCGGTCTTTGGTGAAAATGTATAAGAAATTATCACATTTTTCAAATATCAATTCGAAAAACTACAAGATCCTGGAAAAAATTGGCTAAACGTTATCAAAAACTTCGAGAGGATGGGAGTCCGTTAGAAGCTGATGTGGCATTCTCTTTCTTAATGTCCTGCTATAAAAGTGCATGTCAGGTATTGCTTTGATTACTTTTAGTCCTTAAAGTTGCACTGTTGGAGTTTGAGTGTTATTCATTAGAAGCAAATGCCCTTTCTTCATGACCAACAAACTGCTGATCTGTTTAAAATAAGCAGTCCCAAACACCCTCTTCAGCTGATAAATTATCTTTAGTATACGGATATAACTGTTTATTTACTTGGTTTTCTGATCTGTGTCTAGATATTTAAATGTTAGACAGTGTTACTTCGGTCACAAGTGCAGATGCCTGCTCTTCTTTCTTCTTGTGCCATATTTTGCTTTGTGTTTTGTACTTTTCTTATGCTATTCTAACTATACTGCTGGTAATATTTTAGTGTGAGAAGGAATACCACGTTGGTTGTTTAAGAGAGAGTGGAAGATGTGATTTAAAGGTACCCTATAGAATCTTTGCTTTCATCTGATTACTTGATGTATTTATAGGCAGTTGAAGGTTAATCAATATTCATTAAATTGTAACCAGGCACTCCCGCCAGATAAGTGGTTTTGTTATGATCACTGTGATATGATGCATGGTGCTATTCAAGGCGTGGTTGCCAACGGTGCTGCTGTAATTTCTGGTTCAGTTTTTAGCATAATTAACAAGAAACACATAGAGAAAGGACTAATCTATGGAGTTTCAAATGATATTTGATGGCGGATGTTAAGTGGGACGAGCTGCTATCCTAAACATTTGCCACTGTTAATCGAAATGGTCGAGGAGTGTCTTCCAATTTTTATTTTAGTTATTATTTTACCACATGCTATTCTTTACTATTTTTTTTTTACTTACACATGCAGTTCAGTAGTTGTATCTGCGGGTCTCCTGAGAATTTTTGGACGGGAAGAAGCGACAAGTTGCTGTGAATGATGGAAAGGAATAAGTTTGTGAATTTTGAATGTTTATCGATTAATTTGAAACTAAATGATTCAAGTTTTTGAAAGTAAATAATGTTGATGGTTTGGTTGTAGATCATTTGAAGATGTTTGTTCGAGACTTGAGAACTTGCTTTATACGTTGTCTACATTGCTTTCGGATAATGCGGATTTGAGTAAAGATGTTTTGGTTCAGTTGGCATTTTTCTATTCGGACAGTTAATTCAGTATGATAATTAATTGTTAAAGATCTTTACTTTAGTTAGGTTTATGAGTGTCGAGCTTTTTGAAAACCGCGTTTAGTTTTAAAGTTTAGTGCTTTTTAGTTGTGATTGATTGTTGAATGTTAATTTGCAGGTATTTAGCTCCATGGGCCAAAATGAGAAGGAACTGAATAGGCAAATATTATCAAGGTTTTGTATCTTAATATGTTATCGTATATGAGTGTACTTTGCTTTCGGATAGTTCTGACATGGTTACTATACTATCTGTTTTTTTTACAGGATGCTGACTAATGTGAAAATCTATACTTCTGTTGTTTTCACCCCTGAACAATTGAAAGAGGTTTGGTTTATAGCAGATTATTAGACTTTTATGATATCGCAAGGATAGAAAAATAGAAAGTTGATTTCTTTTTGTTTGGTTTTCCTAGGTAGAGACCATGTTAGTGTCATGTAACATGGATGTGGTTCGTTCAAGTACCATGGGGAATGATAAGGTTGTTGATATGCTGGTCGCGCCCTCGGCTGGAAATGCTAAATAGGAATTGTCTTCTGTAAGTGAGGAGTCTGATGTGTTATATGCCATGCCAATTAGAACTTCAAATACAACACCACCCAATCCCGCTGCAGCGAGGATCCGGTTAGAACTTCAAATCAAAACACGAAGCAATCTGATTCTCTGAAAACACAAACATCTATGTCCAAGAATAGTATGTTACTTCCTCTTCTTGACCTTCATAAGGATCATGATATGGATAGTCTTCCATCACCAAAACGGGAAAATACAAATCCCTTACCTCTAGGCAAGGCACTATTTGAATGGGATGCATCATTTAGATCAGAGTGGCCTGCTCCTCGTGCAGTAGTACAAAGTTATGATACGGATGCTTTAAAAGTTGTTTCTACTTATCAACAGAAGTTTAGCCGAATTTCATTTTTTTCAAATGATGTTCCAAGTGAAACCCCATCAGAAGACAGTGGTGGTGATGCAGGCGGTGATTTTGTTGATGCAGGTTAAATAAAAAGGTATGCATTCTAATATAGCTGGGGATAGAATTTTCAATGCCCCCTTTAAACGTAATTGAGGAATTTTCAACTTGATTAGATCTTCCAAGCACTCGGACATCTTGGTTTTAAAATTTCAAACAGAATAAGGCACCCAAAAATACTATCTTCTGCAACAGTTTTATTACAGATTAGTATTAGATTCAGTTTTTAAATATCATATCACTTTCAAAGCTCACATTCAACACCCTTTAGTATCAAGTGTTTCTCAATTCAAATAAGTATATGCATATTAATACAGTTGTTAGCAAAAAATCACTAGCTAATTGCATTTTGTTTAGGTTTTTGCAATGCATGAAGCACGGTAACTTGAAGTGCAAAGAAGTCTACCAAGTATTGGATTTGACAGCAAATATAAGGTTATTTGGAAACATGTTTTTAAGCTTCGAATAATACAATTTCAACATCAGATATAAGGCTGATTTTACAACTTTGGATGTTGTAAATTGTTGTTGGTTTTGATATTGGAATTTAGATGTTGGATTAATAGCTCTTTGGTGTCACAAATTAAGTAACATAGTTGTATATGATAAATTATAATAGTGATGCTATGACTGCAGACGCATGCTGTTTAATTGTAACAACTCCGATGGAACAGGGTGTATTCTCTGGACAGGAACAAACATTAGTTAGTTACTATTTGGTCAGGTACTGCCATGATTGAAGACATGTGCGGTTTAATAGCAGTAACTCAAATGGAATTGGGTGTGTTCTCTGGACAGGAAACAACAGCTTTTCGGTCAGTTCGAGAGTCGTATCTAAATGGAAGTACGTTATTTGTTCCCACAATTCAAGTACATGTAATAATTTTAACATTTGGTTTATTCATGTCATATTAACCTGTGACATTATATCGTTTCTGCAACTATAAATAAACCAGTGGACAGTGTATATGGCATTTTTAGTAGAAATAATGGAAGCGCCCCATCGTTTGACAAAGGTGAATTAACCTATACGCTGACCTAACATAAAAGTCTAGAGAGTTTTCTTGAAATTTACTCCTAAACCAATTATTTGTCGCATTCTGTCTATACACGACTACTTGACACGTGTAATCAGCGTTTACACTATCGAATTGTACTACTATTATTCAATTCTTGGTTTCTGTGGTTATATAGTAACTTTATATGAGGAGGGCACACACATCAGGTATTTACGGGTACTGCTGGCACCATAGTTGTTACAAGGCATACGGCGGCTAGGCGTATGAATTGTGATCCCATGAAGAACTTGAAGTTGCATCATTTGATTAGCAGCTGGTGTTTCATAAGCCGAGAGATTAAATAACTTTTCATTGGAGGTTAGAATGAGGTACTGTTTTCTTTCATTGTTAAGTTGATGCTTTTTTAATATATGATCACGTTTATAGATGAAGTAAAAGTTACTCTTCAACTAAAAGGGGTGTTCGGGTAAGCTTCCACAATGTGTATGGTAATGTAGAGAGGTGACAGATTTGACCCGTTTTAACTCTAGAGGGCCAGATGGGTCAAGTCAGCGGATTTAACTAATAAGCTATTGGGTCAAAAAACTATAAAAGTGAATTTGAGTTTCTGTAAATGGATTATGTTTGTATGTTTAATCCATTACAACTCGGTTCTTGCGTTTTTGGCTTGGTTAGCATTTGATTTCATTGCCATTTTCAATTTCTGTGATCACATCGTTCATTTGACTTTAGATCTTTTTTAATTTTTGCTGAATGTTTATATTTGTAAATGATATCATCAGGTCTGAACTCATGGTATTATCAGGTCTGAATTTGAGACTTTTTAAAGAAAGTATTTGTTTTCGTTGATCCTAAGTAGCTGCCAATGGATTGGATGAATACTCAAACAAGTCAGCTGCGTTTGCCTACAAGGTATATCATCATGTCTCTACGTTTACTGCCGGTTTGATCTTTTTCCACACTTCCATAGAAGATAACTCACACAATTCCACTTTTGTTACAATTATAGTATGAAGATAACACAAGTGATGCGGCTCATGAAGATGATTCCAAGTGATGTATACTTGCGTTTAGTCTAAGTCAATACTTGCTTTTCAACGTTATAGTCTTTGACCACACTGTAAATCCCTCAAACCATGTCCATTTCTCTTTTTTGAAACCACATTGGCTAATTATTTATGTCTTCGCAATGGCTCATTTAAGTATGCTTATTTATGCAATACGCTCACACTAAGTGTTTGCCACTGTGCAATGAGAAGGGTCAAATCACTTGCGAGATATGCCATTAGGTATGTTGTCATTCATCAAGTATTTACAGTGAGCATAATAATAAGTTGTAGCCTAGATGATGCATTATTATTAGATACAAGGCTGACATATTAAACATACTAATGTGTAGCTTAGACGATGCACTTTAGACAACCATAGTAGCTGCAGAAAAACTTACCGAAGAAAATTATATGATGATTTTTTTTATTAAATAGATTAAAGGACATTAGACAGTTAACATAATAAGGTAGCTTAGATAGAGTGGGAGCATTTTATACGAAGATGTCTTTGTTCCATTCTACACTTGGTCAATATTTAGCATTTATTTTTTGTCATTAATAGTTCACTTAAAATTTGGTTATATAATTGATCTAAAAGATTTGTTATATGTGTTTAGATAGCCACAGTGGTTAATGGAAGATTCATTGGGGATCATTAGCTTTCAAGGTATCTATTTTGCTCAAGATTCTTTATCTAATTCTTTTCATATTATCGGCATGTTTGGCACACAAGATTGTTATTAGTAGATTAAACTTATTTTCAATAGCTATTTAAATAAGATTAAAGAAATAATGTTTGGCATACAAGGTTGGGTTTAGAGTAACACAACTGATAAGCAGTTCGAAATACTTAAAACTGCTTATATGTTTAAATATAATTTAACAAATAATCAAATAAGAAATCTCAAACACCCTCGGGATGCTTTCGTATAACTGCTTATCTACTTATTTTAGACTAAAATGTCATTTAAAAATAAGCAGATGCCAAACATCCCTAAAGTTGGTTATCTCTCATTTACATGTTGAAGGGCATTAACAAACATTTTTCGTAAAGGTTTTATTGATCGGTGATTTGGTGATTCGAGAAGGTGAATGGATTTCACTTAATGGTTCAACGGGTGAGGTTATATTGGGTAAACATCCACTGGCTCCACCCACGATGAGTAGTGATTTAGCAACATTCATGGCATGGGCAGATCAAGTAAGGCGTCTCAAGGTATTGACTATGACCAAAATGGTTTAGTATAACATACGTTTTTAACGAGTTATTCGATGTCTATCTGAGATTTGGAACTGAACTTTATTTTTTTTCCTGGTATTTGAATAGGTTATGGCTAATGTAGATACACCTAACGATGCCTTAATAGCTAGAAATAATGGTGCTCAAGGGATTGGCCTTTGTAGGACTGAGCATATGGTATTCTTTTGCGTTTCCCACTGTTTACATCTCACAAAATGGAAGTAAAAAGTTGTAATATTATAGAATAACCCAAACTTACAAGCGAAGTATATATAAACATCGGGCAACTCAACTAGGATTCAAAGATATGACCCGCTTATAGTTGGTTTATTCCTCATCAATATCGCTAAGATTTAATACTTATTCCACATATATACTTTTTGGATTATTTTCAGTTTTTTGCTTCTGATGAGAGGATAAAAGCCGTAAGGAAAATGATCATGGCCGTCACTATTGAGCAGAGAAAAGCAGCTCTCGACCTCTTATTGCCTTACCAAAGATCAGACTTTGAAGGCATTTTGCGAGCAATGGATGGTAATTTTTATCACTTTTTAGCATTCTACACGCCTAATCGTAGCTAATTTCAGATTCTCAAAGTTTATTTTTATCAAATATTTCAGGACTTCCAGTGATGATCCGCCTTCTAGATCCTCCACTATACGAATTTCTACCTGAAGGTGATCTAGACCAAATTGTGTGTGAGCTGACTAAGGATACAGGCATGACCGAGGATGAAATATATTCAAGAATCGAGAAATTATCAGAAGTGAACCCAATGCTTAGTTTCCATTATCCTGTTTAAGAATTATTGGGTCTTTTTCATTTTTTACCCTGCGGTTTTAGGTATCTTAGATGAATTAGAGCCAAGGGTGTTTATACTGTAAACTTTATACATGAATTTAGTTTGATCATATGTGTTGATATGCTATTACAGGTTATAATTGATTCACAACCTTTGACAGTTGCTGTTCTCGCTTCCTTGCTATATGGTGAATCAATTGGCTTGGTTCATTTTTTAATCTTTTAATACATGACGTTAGAAAATTCAGAAAGATGATGTGATTCTATAGTCTTTATGTATATTAAGAATATTTGATCCCTAAGTAAGTCATACTAATAGCTTCTGACCCACTTCCTATAACAAAACTGCAACCTTTAGCTTTAACTCTTATTTCAACAAGATCAGTATTGCCAATGTTTTGTCCAACAAGTGTTTGCTTTATTTTTAGAAATCCATTAGAAAACATATTTGCCAATGGCTCCAAACCTACACAAATACTAATCCTACACGATTACTGATGACATGAAGAATTTCTTTAATCTTTATGTTAAGATATGATTGTGCTATCAAAATCGAAGATCTTTTAAAACTCAATGATGTGATAAATGGATATAAATTAACATGCCTCAGATGATCATTTTCTACTACACTTCTTTCGCTACAGTAAAATATGCCAACAATAATTATAAGACATGCCCGCCTGAGGCGTATGTCAACGATAATTGTAAGTCATGCCCGCCCAACGGGCGGGCTTACCTGCCCGTGAGGGCTTATAAGTCATGCCCGCCCATCGGGCGGCCTTCGACGACTAGTATATATATATATATATATATATATATATATATATATATATATGTATTGAGGGCTTATAAGTCATGCCCGCCCATCGGGCGGCCTTCGACGACTAGTATATATATATGTATATATATATATATATATATATATATATATATATATATATATATAATATATATATATATATATATATATATATATGTATATATATATATATATATATATATATATATATATACATATATCTATATATATACATATATATGTAATCTAGAAATTCTTACCACCATCACGGCACCCGCTCTCAATCTGACGGGTAGGGGAAGGTGGTGGCTCACCGGCACCGTCACCACCATGACTGCGCGCAACTGCTGCTGTCATCTGTAAAAGTACAAGTTGAATAACATATAGAAATTCGGGAACAAATTAACATAAGCATGCACTCATTCAAATACATACACATTCAAAATAAATATACACTTTTAAATAATCCATAACAATTTCATTAAAATAAGTGTCGTTTTACAAGTTACATTTTAAGATCAATCTGCACAATCACAATCACTATCATAAACAACATTAGTCGCAACTTCAACTTCATCATCAGAATTGTTTGCGACTTCATTATCAGAAGCTGCTAAATCATAAGGATCGTCGTCTTCATCATCAATAAAATCATCGTCGTGATTAACAGGAATGATTGGTGGTGGTGCCTCAACTAACGTTGATTCACCATCGATATTTAAGGTTTCAAGTTCCAAATCATTCAAATTAGTAGACAGTTGGAGATCGGATGAGTTGTTGCCATGTATCACATCATCATCGTCTTCTACCACGATGACATCCCAGGTTGTGTTGTGATTTACTTCTTGGACGACCTTCCAATGGAGTGGTCATCTGGCAGGATCTTCAAGGTAGAAGACTTGTTTTGCTTGTGTTGCAAGAATGTAAGGTTGATCTTCGAACGCATAGCTACATGGCAAAATTTGTGTCATGTTGTTTCTAGTGGTAAAACGTTTGACTCTACGGTTTTTGTTGCTTAAGTCGAACCACTTAACTCGAAACAACACAACTTTTAACTGGGAATATGCGAACTCCAGAATTTCTTCTAGCTGACCATAATACATTTCTCCCTCCTTCTCACCAGGTGAACAAATTCCGTTGTTCTGAGTTGTACGTTTTATATCGCGGCTATGTACGACAAACCTCACACCGTTGACTACGCAAGAGTTGACTGAGATTGGGGTCGGTGATGGTCCACAAGCCAAAGCGAATAAGTCGGGAGTACAGCTTGGGTCATCGGCTATGTAAAGTTTACGAATCTATGAAAAAAGATAAGAATAGATGGAGATGAGTAATAGTCGTTATTTATACCTGGAAATACATACAATAAGTTTACCTTCGTCTCAAACCAGCTCGAAAATGCTTGTTGCATGTCGATATCAGGAAATTCCCTGAAAATGTTCATGATATTAGAATAAATCGAAAAGATAACTTGGGAAAAAGAAATTTCAAAATATAAACGCATACCTCTCGAACTCGTCCATGTACGTGTCGATCTCAGGACTGTTGTGAAGTACATACCATATCACTCTCTTCATTTCTTGGAGACCTAACCCAATCAATGTCTCTTTACCAGAATTGGTACATAGTGATCGGAACACCTGGAAATCACTTGTTGGGCGAGGACGGTCCTGAGATGCAGCGGGATGATTAAATTTTGTCCCAACACCACGAAAATAACGAGAACAGAAAGTTAATGCTTCATCTGCAACATAACCCTCCGCTATTGAACCCTCCGGCTTAGCTTTATTTCAGACATAGTTTTTAAGCTTCTTCATGTATCTTTCAAATGGATACATCCATCGGAATGAAACAGGCCCGCCTTCAATAGCCTCTTCAGGTAAATTCATAACCAAGTGAATCATAATGTCAAAAAAAGCAGGAGGATATATTTGCTCGAGACTGCACAAAATATTGATCAACTGGTCTTTAGCTTTCACCATGTCTTTCACCATCAAAGTTCGGGCGCAAATTTGCTTAAAGAAGAAACAAAGCTCGATCAAGGGTGTATAAGTCTGTGCGTCCAAGTATTGCTGAAGTCCATAAGGAAGTAACCGTTGCATCATTATATGACAGTCATGAGACTTCATGCCCGTTATACTGTTATCATCTTTGGTCACTTTTGAATTGAACTTGGATCCGAACCCATCTGGTAGTTTAACTGTTTTGATGTATTGACAGAAGAGTTTTCTTTTATCGGGTGTGAAGGAGTACTTAGCATGAGGCTTCGAGCACTTCCCGTTTTGTTTGTTTCTGAGCCACAACTCCTGTCGAATGCCCAGAGCTTGCAAATCTTGTCTTGCCTTAGCGGTGTCTTTAGATTTGTCAGTCATTAATAAGGTGTTCAAGATCCTCTCTAACACATTTTTTTCGATATGCATGACATCTAAATTGTGTGGTAGAGAAAGAAAAGACCAATATTCAAGATCGTAGAAGATAGACCGTTTAGTCCAGTTCAGCTCGACTGTATGATTACGTTTTATCTTCCCACCCCCATAATCCGGATGTTTCCCCGGCACACGTGTGGGCAATGTCGCAAGTTGAGTCAAGATATCAGCCCTGGTATCTTTTCTAGGAGGATCTCTATAATCGATTTCACCATTGAATGTCGTACAGTCCCTCCTCCATTTATGGTTTTTTTTAAGAATCTTCTATGACCAACATAAGTTGTTTTGCTTATCACACGCGTAGCCGGAGTGTCTACTTTGCATGTAGGGCAAGCGTAGTAACCTTGCCCTTGCCAACCAGACAAACTACTTCGAGCAGGAAAATCATTGATGGTCCATAAAAGCATCGCTCTCATGTGGAATTAAGTGCCTGTAGCAGCGTCCATAGTCAAGATACCTGGTTTTTTTCCATAATTCCACAAGGTCATCAATCAAGGGCTTCAAGTAAACATCAATGTCCTTCGTCGGTGATTTAGAGCCAGGAATCAACAACGTCAGCATCAAAGAAGTCTCTTTCATGCATAACCACGGAGGCAAGTTGTATGTTGTTAATATAACCGGCCACATGCTGTAAGTCTGACTAAGGTTGCCGAACGGATTGAAACCATCAGCAGCCAACCCTAATCGAACGTTTCTTGGTTCTATAGCAAAATCCGAATACTTATTGTCAAACTTCTGCCATGCTTTACCATCAACCGGGTGTTGCATCTTACCGTCCGTAGACTTTCCAGTAGCATGCCAAGTCATATGTTTTGCAGTATGAATAGACTTGTACAAACGTTGTAGTCTAGGAATGATAGGAAAGTAACGCAACACCTTGTTAGGAACTTTCTTCCCCGTTGTGTTCTTGTCTTTCCATCTACTCGTTTTGCAGACCGGACAATACTCCAAATCTTCGCCATCATCCCCCCCGATATAGAAAGCAATCATTTTCACAAGCATGTATAGACTCGTACCCTAACCCCGTCTTTTTAAATGTCTTCTTTATATGATAGTATGCCGGTGGGAGATTGTAACCTAACCTGGGCGGAAATACCTCCTAGAGAAATTTTAGCATTTTGTTAAATGAAGTATCACTCCATTTACCGCTGACCTTAAGATGTGTAAACTTTGCCATAAAATCCAATGTTGTCATAAAGTCACAACCCGGGTACAGAGCCTGGTTGGAACTTGCAAGTAACTCTTCAAACTCGTTACGCAGAGGAGGTGTCGCTGCTTGAGTCGGCTCGTTACTTGTCTCGCCAATATTTCCATGAGTCGGCTCATTATTCGAAGGAAAATATCAAGAATATCATTTTGATCATTATTCGGAGGAATATCAAGAATATCATTAAGGCACACACCCATGTCACTCATCTCACGTTGTGTTGTGGTATCAAGAATATCATTTTGATCATTATTCGGAGGATCCGGTTCACCGTGATCCTTCCATTGTGTATAAGTTGGGTCCCACCCATTTTGGCCTATGTGGCTTTTAAGACCTTCGAGAGATACCCATGGAACATTAAAACAACGACGACATGGAGATTTTATGTTTCCGTAACTATTCAATAACGGTTTGCAATGATCGAGGAAGGCGGCAAGACCATCAAGAAATTCTTTTGAACCACGATGCTCTATACGGGTCCAACTCTTATCAATTATCATAACTGCATTTTTATGATGCAATCGGTTATTATATGCACTTAATTAATGATTACGAGTTGTTTTGTTCACCTAGCGCAACTATGGAAGGCAATCCTAACCCACTCTTTGAATGATTCGTCTCATATATGAATGCGTATAACTGATTTACTATTTGAGAAAATTTCGGCAGCATTTCCCCTCAACTCCCCAAATATGTGCATTAAGGACATATTCGTAGGAGTAAAGGAGAAACACTGTCGAAATCATCTCAAATAGTAAATCAGTTATACGCACCCATATCCTAAATGAGACAAAACATTCAAAAAGCAGTCCCAAACAGGGGACTTTCCGAAATTAATTTCTAATAAATTAATTCCAGACGGGTTTTCTATAGGATTATTAACTTCGGACGGGGACTTTCCGAAATTAATCACTAAAATCTAAAACATTCACAAAAGTCTAACAATAATACACAAATCGACTATTTTAAGTTAAACAATTAATAGAATATAAATACATGTTGTGGGAAACTAGAAGGGGGGTTGAATAGTTTACCTGTTTTAATTTCTATTAAAAATCTTGTTTTAAAAGTTTGCTATTGGAAACTTTGATTCGAACTCTATGTGTAATCAATCAACACCAATATGAACTACACACTAAGCTAACAAATGGTAAATAATAAAAGTAAAGAGTAGAGTTGGAAAGATCAAACCGAGACAAAGGATTTATAGTGGTTCGGCTACGAAGCTCTTCTTCGCCCTACTCCACTCCCCGAGTACCAAACTCGAGAGTTTCAAACACTATATCAACAACCTCCCTTCAGGCGGAGAAAACCGTACACGTCGCTTATCCTATTACCGACACTAAGCTAGATGTCGAGTGCTAATCTTAGCTAGCACCAATCTACCAAGGTCCACGTGACCAATCAATCAAGCCCAATGGCTACACGAGATCACCAAGATCTCAACACGATCACAATGATCAACACTCTCTCAACTAACACTACTCTATCGACCCTTGATCTTCTTGATCAGTCACACAAGCCCAATGGCTTTAAGAGATATCCACTATCTCTATAAGATCACACTTGATCTTCACTCTCACTCACAAAAGATAAATAAACTTGATGTATGCTATGATACAACAAGGTTGTAACAAGTGTTACAAAAAACCTAACAACTATAACTCTTGTATCTTCTTGAATACTTTGAGTTCTTCTCTTGCTAATGAAGAGGAATGATAATACCTTGTATGAACTTGGATACTTGTGTTCTTCTCTTGCTAATGAAGAGGAATGATAACACCTTGTATCAACTTGGATACTTGTGTTCTTCTCTTGCTAATGAAGAGGAATGAAGAGGATCTCTTGGTGGATGATTGGATCACTCTTAAAACAAAAGAAAACTAATCTAAATGATCTAAAGAAGAGAAAGGTGTGAGAGGTTCAAACTCAGAAGTTTTTCTGTGTGAAAGGGTGCCTAAAAACTGTGAATGGGGTTGGTTTTTATAGGCAAGAAAAATCTGAACGTTACAGAAAGTTTTGTACGGACGGCTCCACTAAACATGCCACGGCTCCACTAAATTTAGTGGAACCGTGGAGCCGTCCTAGACTAGGACGCTCCAAATTTTGTCTTTTCTGGTGAAAACTTATTTGGGGAAGGTTGGAGCTGATTTTGGGGGGGAAAATAGCTGTTGTGATTTTCAAACTTATTTTTCCATTAAAACATTTCTTAATAATTCAAAAATAATTTGTCATGAGTATTTTTGAAAAAAAGTTTTGTCCCATTAAAATGTGAACTCTCAAAACACAAATTCACTTCTTTGATCATTTGTCAAGTTGTAAATTTGTTCTAGAGTGATTTGCGTAGAAACGGGATCTTCCGATTAAAAACTTGTTTACGTTAATTTTAACGTAACGTGATTTCACATTTTGTCATCCTCAAAACGTGAAGTAATCGAAAGATATAAATAACGTTTTTAGAACATTATTTGCATCAACAATCTCCCCCTTTTTGATGATGACAAAATATAAACTCATTTTAAGTTAAAATTAGTTTTAACAAGTTTTTAATGAGTTTACTCCCATTTCTCCCCCTTTTTGTCTAATCAAAAAGGTGACTAAGACTCTCCCTTGATTTATACTCCCCCTCATTTGGAGAATACCAAGGAATCGAGCAATGGTGTATGCTACAAAACAAGGTTAGATAACACATATACAATATCTAACAAGTAGCACATTTGACAAATATCCAACCACACAAGAAGAAAATTAGCCAAGTAGCTAAAAATAAAACAACCACATGAATGCCCATTAAAAGTAAAATAAATGTCATACATGAGTATGACTACAATAAGAAAGCAAATTAAAATAACAAGAAGACACATAAACATCAATAGTAATATGAGGCTTCAAGATTTGCTTCCAACTTCAATAGGGTTCCTAAGCATTTATTGGAGGGACTAAACATAACCATGTTTAGTTTGGGCTATTGTGTGGTGGAGGAGGTGGAAGGATGATGGGTCCTATGGGTGGTGTGAGGAGGTGTTCTAGGTATGAGAACCTAAAGCTAAGCTCATCTCTAAGGTTCATGATGAGTTCTAGGTTGTGATGGCAACAAGCACAACTCAAGGTGTGTGGTTGTAGGGGATAAAGGATGGGATGACCCATTAAAGGTTGAGGTGATGGTGATAGGGAAGATGATGATGTGTTGCTCCCAAACTCAAAAGGAGTGATTGGTGATAAGGTTAGGGTGAGAACTAGAGGTTGTCGTGATGGTGAAAATGATGAGAATGATGTGTTGGTTCCCATTTCAAGGGAAGTTGATGGTGATGAGTTAAGTGTTAAGGCTAGTGATGGAATGTGACTTGGTTGAGGTAAATGTGTGTTGGTTCCAATGGTGGTGGAGGATGAGGGTGTTGGTTTGATTGAGGTTGCCTTGAATGGAGCTTGGGGTGTAGTGAAGGAAGATGATGATTTGGTAGAGGTTATGGGTGTGTGTATATGATCTTCATCATCCAAGGTGAGATCAATGAGAATCATCTCATTGGAAGGTTTGGTTGAGGTTTGTGGTGTGTGAACACTTTTGATCCATTGATCAACAAGAGTGGTTTGATTGGTTGGTTTGATGTTGAATCTTGGTTTCTTGTTTTTGTGTGAGGTTGAAGCAATGGTGGAAGACATTGTGGTTGTATGGTGAGTGTGAAGGTGTAAGGATGGCAATGCATGATGTTAGCGTAAATAGCCAAATCAAAGACATGCAAGGTTGAAAAGGATGTTGGATTTGGGGATTTGGGTGCATGGGAATCAGGTTGTGTTTGCAGATTTTCAGGGAAAGAAAGTCAAAAAGTGGAAGAGAATTGTATTTTTCGTCTTCTAGAGGCACTGTACCACTAAAGGTACCACAGCACCACTAAATTTAGTGGAGCCGTCGCCTATTTAGTGGAGCCGTGGCCTCCATTTGACCTTCTTTCCAGGTCTGCTGGTTTTAGGCAGCCTAAATGGGGAAATTTCTGGGAATCCATTGGCTGCAAATCTCAAAGCCTCAAACCACTAAACACATAGAATTCCTAAAGCTAGTTTCAACTAGAAACTAACATGATCATGTGATCATCTATGTATTTAGGCAACTATTAAGCATGCATGAGTTCAAGCAAATTTAACATCTAGTACATGTAATAAAATAAGATAACATGCATAAACTAGGCAAGATTGATTAACATAGAGGTTAATTAACTAAGAAAATTAACCATGTTTAAGTGTGAAATGTTAAAAGAGAACACTTCAAGCTAGTTAATGTATGATGGACATTGCCATGACTTTATTTATAATAGCTTAATAATACTTAAGTTAATAGTACTACTTAAGCTAATCCTAACTAGTCTCTTCTTTTTCCCAACTTTTTAATCTTGTTCCCGAGCCCTTTGATCGCCTTGCCGATGGACTTGAATCCCCCGATAGTTTGCTCATGCATCGAGACTTGTCGATTGTACATGGTTGTTTGCCTTATCATCATCGTGGATAAGTTGGTTTGTCCGAATTCAACATCGGAGGTTTGTGTGAATGATGAGGTGTCAAGGTTACGAAAGAAGGTGTCGGGAGAGGGAGTATTAGGACCAGACTTTCCTTCTTCGTTCACCTCATCATCATCCTCATCCATGGTTGAGAAGACGAACTGTGACCGAAGTAGGAGGAAGAGTGGGGAATATCGGAAGTGAATTTACGACCACGTTTGGACCCTTTGTCCTTACGTTGCTTTGTGCGACGTTGTGGTCCACCAAGTGGTTTCATAACCGGATTGACTAGGACATAGTCGACATCATTGAGAGATGGGTAGGTTTGCATAACCCACCTAAATAAACGAGTAAGCAACATGCCATATGGCATGAGCTCATCGGAGCGACGATGAATATTGGCCATCCGTTTGACCATGTAGTATGCGAGGTTGTATGGTTCCTCGATACTAAGACAGTAAAGCATATGGGCAAGACTTGCCGAAACGTGATCACGGTTGCCTGCAAGGCTTAACACGTTTTCACGTAGAAGAAGTTCCCAATTTCTAATATCGGGACGAAGTTCTTTGAGGTAGATTTTGTTTGGATCGAGGTAGACAATAGAACCATCACATTTTTTATACGTGTTGGCGACTCGAGGAATTTGAATTACTTGTTTAATTACTTCAATGTCGGGAATTTCGGTACGATAAGCACCTTCATTCTCAAGATTGTAGTAAAGAGACTCTAGAGAATGGTCTTTAGTGAATGCACATTGACCATATGAGGGAACACCGAGAATCTGACCAATCTCGGTGACAGACAAGATGATATTTTGGTGTCGAATCCAAAAATAAAGAAAGACGTTTCCGTCAAGATCAGTGTAGGTACGGACACGACTATAAAACTCGAGAATAAAGCGAGGACAGACTTGATCGTTTATTTTGTATAAACAATCGAACTCGATAGAAGGGAAACAGACATGGATGTTGTCTGTCATGACATAAAGTGCATCGACTACACGCCCTTCGTGTATGTATCGATCTTGAACTTTGGCTAGATAAGCTTTTTGTTCAATGGGAATATTTGGGTCGTCAACAAGACGAGGGATGTAGTGATAGGTTTCTTGGTAATCATTACGAGGCATTGTTACCTACAAAAAAATTATTTTTGTATATGTTAATTCGTTGCATTTTAATGATCATATTTCTAGGGTGTGTGTGCGCCTAAGTGCAAACAATGTGGAGGTGCGGTAATCTCGACTCTAAAATGAAACCTATGAGATTACCCAAACGCTCCTACCTTCACTTTTGCTCAATCAAATATGTCGAACAATACATATTAATTATGTACTTCGACTCATATTTGAGAGTTTGCGTATACATGCAAAAACGTTTTTAATTTGCATCAACAATGCATGAAAAAGGTTTCATGATCCTAGACTTGTGAAGTTTTTCGAAAAATGATCGAATTGGGGTGTTTGGCAAACAACTCATCGTGGCGCCAAAAAGCTTAAGTTTGAAAAGCTTCAATGTAAATCGTTCCTAATCCAATTTTAATCATCCTAAACATGATTCCACTACAAACAATCAATCATAATCCGATTTTAGTGATTAAATTCGGACTAGGTTTTGCAACATAAATGGGTTTATGAAAATCCTAGGTTTAGGGAATCATGTGAATGCTACATTGTCTAATCCTAGTCTTAATTTCACAAAAGTTTAATAAAATTCAAAAATCCCCAATTCGGATTTATGCTCAAGAACAAATTCTAGACTCAAATTGAAAGAAATTAAGAATGATTTACTTACAATTAGTGTTGTTGTGATTAGGATTTGTTGATTCCAATGCCTCAATCTTGATTTGCAAGAGTTTAATTGAATTATGGTGTTTGGGTTTGGTTTTGACAGCAAGAGGAAATGGTTTTGGGTTTGTTTGAAAAGGCTGTGCAGAAGAAGAAAAGAAATAGGCGCGTTTTTCAGATGCACGGCACCACGGTTCCACTAAACATTAGTGGAGCCGTGACTATTTAGTGGAGCCGTGTGTCTGATTGAGCCATTTTTCTTCTGTTTTGACTATTGGCTGATTAATCTTACTTATTTAGCAAGACTTTTTGACACGAGGAAAAAGTTTATACCTAATAAACTCTTTGACGAAAACGATTAGGCGGGATGACAAGGAATGACCTTAGTGTTTGACTAAGTTGTCATTGGATGAGGATTGACTTCTAATATTTCTCGTGAAATAATTAGAAGTCATGAGTCGTGTTTTGGTGGATGACTATAATATTTCCCATGAAATATTTAATTAGTCGGAATACGAGACGCAAGGAATGACTTAATATTTCCCGTGAAATATTCAAGAAGTCATGTGACGAGTAGAAAGGGAATGACTTAGAATTTCTTAGAGAAATTTCTAAAAGTCATGAGATGAGTGAGAAAGATGACTTAAAGAGTCATGGGTCATTTGTAGAGAATGACTTCAATGTTTCCTGTGAAACTTTTGAGAGGTCATAGAGGGGATAAAAAGGTTATAAGGTATGACGCGAGGGATGACTTTAATATTTCCATAGAAATATTGAAATAGTCATGAGCGGGATGAGAGGAATGACTTGAGAAGTCATATGATGAGACGTGAAAGATGACGTTAATATTTCCAGTGAAATATTCAAATAGTCATAAGAGGGGTGACGAGAACGTATGGATTAGAGAATTGACGATGTTGTCTTTTAAGAGAGATTTTTCAAAGGAAAAATTTCTCTTTTGACATTCTCGTGACGGAGGAGATGACGTACTTCGATGAGCTTCGTTCATGAGCAAACTACAGGGTTCCCGGTCAAGTCTAATGGCATCTTGACTGCTACTCTTCATAGGGGGTTGTCTCATCCATAGTGTTTGTTGTCATGCCTTTCCGGCGCTTACGTACTCGGCTTCGGTCGTGGAGACAACAAGAGTAGTTTGTTTCTTGGGGAACCAAGAAGTTTGTTAATCAACCTATGAAGGTACAAACATTACTCTCTATTTTTCAATCCACATTTACTCTTTCATTATCAGAGTTGGTATAGAAACATTTTCTTCATCAATCTCCTTGAGATATCGTAATCTCAAGTGTGTAGTACCTTTGATGTATCTGATGATACATCAAACACTTTGATGTAAGAAGTTTTGGGGCACTTCTTACAAGTGGGCACAAAGCCAAACACTATTCATGATAATGGACCTACTTGCCGTTAGGTAAACTACTTTACCTATTATGCCCCTAACTTAGTAATATCCACTCACTCACCTTCATCATCTCTTGTGAGATTTGTATTTGTGGATATTGGTGTTAATATAAGCTAAGTATCTTATATATATAGTATACTAAAGTTTATGGGGATACTTTATTTAGGTTGAGTTATCTACGGGTTAGGGAAGAAACTTAATTCACTCATCATTTTCGTTTCAAACTTGTCACGCATGATCTTAGATCGATCATCGTACATTTCTGGACAAGTTGAGTTCGTCATGATGAATTGTGAATCTTTGTTTCTTTGTGATAGTGCCTACTATGTTAGATACTAACACTACTTCATGCCAAGCATTTCTACTAACAAAGGGTGTTTTAAGAAAGCGTACCTGTGCCTGAGGTGTTGCTCTTAAAACTAGAAGATTGGACTACCTTTGTTGAATGTTAAGCATATGAGACACGACTTGACAATTTCGTCGCAAGATTTGTTTGATCACAAATCATACTCCATTTATTAGACTCCAAAACTTATTTATAGTCTTGTTTTCCTAGCAAAACAGAAGTTCAAAGATCTGGTCCCCAATATCTCATGGGTCCAAAGTTGTTAGAGTTAAACATCCTACACATTTGTTGCGTCAGTTTAGGATGTGAGAATGGAGGACACATTTCCCATGGTAAGTAACTTTGTTGTTGACATTCATTCCAAGTTACGGGAAAGTTACTTGGATGATTTTGTCTTCTAAAGTTACCTCTCGGTAGAGGAGTTCTAGACCGAGGTTTGGGAGAATTTATTTTTCTAGGTGGAGGAGTAGTTGACCTAGTGTCACGCTTTACAAATCCATGTTCGGGAGATGACAATGGTTTGTAAAAGCCTTTGGCTTCCTCTTTACTTGGTGTAGACACTCTAGTACTATTTATAACTACGTGACTTGGTTTAGGACTTAAATTATTTTTCAGAATTGACCCAGTTTTGTCTTCAGCACCAGACGGTACCACGGTACCACTAAATTTAGTGGTGCCTTCTGTACCTTTAGTGGTGCCGTCACCTTCAGACTTAGACATTTCAGGCATTACAAATTTTACTTGATTAGTACCACTTGTAGAAGCCTGATTTGGGTCAAATCCTAAATCCGCACGGTCATGTTCACTATATCTAATGTTTTCAAGTATATCATTAAGTGTTTTGGTTCCTTTATCAAACTTAATGATTCTTAAAGCATTTTCTTTAAGCCTTTCATTTTCTACTTGAAGACTTATACATGACCCACATCCTAAGTCTACTTCTTTGTTTTTCTCAAGTCTCTTGACATGATCTTTTAATTCTAAAACTTGTAGTTCTAGTTCTTTTAGTTTTAATTTTAGCTTTGTGTTTCTACCTAAGATCTTAGTACTAACTACACATAGTTTGTTGTATTCGTCATGCAATTCACTATCATCTATTGACGAATTATTATCACTATAATAAGAAGAGTCGGAATGTACCTCGTTAGAAGCTTGAGCCATTAGGCATGTTTCATCGTTAAGCTTCTTCTCTTCTTCTTCACCGCTATCACTCTAAGAGCCTCCTACAAAAGCTCTTTGGTTGTTGGAGTTCGGTGGTTTAGGACATTCTCCTATGAGGTGATTAGGATCTCCGCATCTACAGCATTTCCTATCACTTGTCCCTTTCCTTTCATCACGATTCTTTTGAGATGACCTCCTTTCATCGCGAGGTTGTCTAGGAAATCTACCTTTCCTCCTAAAGAACTTTCTAAAGTTTCTAACGGCTAGTGCATATTCTTTATCTTCACTATCGGAACTCGAACATTCCTCATCACTAGTCTCCTTCTTGGCTTTCAATGCTAGAGATTTAACTCTCTCGCTTTTGCCTTTGACTATGTCGAAGTCCTTCTTGATTATCATCTCGTGAACTTTCAAGTTTCCTATTAGTTCATCGAGTGACAACATCGCCAAGTCCTTTGACTCTTCTATGGCGGTGACCTTTGCTCTCCATTTAGGATGTAGAGCTCTAAGGAACTTCCTAACATAATTCTTGCAAGAGTAACTTTCATAAAGAGCTTTAAGACTAGTAATAATAGTATTAAATCTAGCAAAAGCATTATCTATTGACTCATCTTCCGTAAGGGAAAATTGTTCATATTGTTGAACAAGAAGATCTATCTTGTTCTCTTTGACTTGGTTATTACCTTGGTGAGTGACTAACAAAGTTTTCCAAATATCTTTTGCCGTATTACACATGAAAATTCTTTCAAATTCCTTTTTAGGCAAAGCATTATAAATCATCATTTTAGCCTCATTATTTTTGGCTAATTTCCTTTTAAGTTCATCACTTTGTTTATCATAAGAAACTATTTCATCCTTTTTAGTTTCCGGATTCATTTGAATAGGTTGAAAGTCACCCTCGGTAATGACATGCCAAAGATCAATGTCTTTTGATTTTACATATGTTTCGAATCTTGTTTTCCAATATATAAAACAATCGGTTTCGAAAAGTGGTGGTCTTTGCCTAGATTGCCCTTCTAGATATTTGTCAGAATCCATTGATCGATTCAAGTTTTAAAATACAATATACTTTAAAATCTTGACTGACCTGGCTTCTGATACCAATTGTGGGAAACTAGAAGGGGGGTTGAATAGTTTACCGGTTTTAATTTCTTCTTAAAATCTTGTTTTAAAAGTTTGCTATTGGAAACTTTGATTCGAACTCTATGTGTAATCAATCAATACCAATATGAACTACACACTAAGCTAACAAATGGTAAATAATAAAAGTAAAGAGTAGAGTTGGAAAGATCAAACCGAGACAAAGGATTTATAGTGATTCGGCTATGAAGCTCTTCTTCGCCCTACTCCACTCCCCGAGTACCACACTCGAGAGTTTCAAACACTATATCAACAACCTCCCTTCAGGCGGAGAAAACCGTACACGTCGCTTATCCTATTACCGACACTAAGCTAGATGTCGAGTGCTAATCTTAGCTAGCACCAATCTACCAAGGTCCACGTGACCAATCAATCAAGCCCAATGGCTACACGAGATCACCAAGATCTCAACACGATCACAATGATCAACACTCTCTCAACTAACACTACTCTATCGACCCTTGATCTTCTTGATCAGTCACACAAGCCCAATGGCTTTAAGAGATATCCACTATCTCTATAAGATCACACTTGATCTTCACTCTCACTCACAAAAGATAAATAAACTTGATGTATGCTATGATACAACAAGGTTGTAACAAGTGTTACAAAAAACCTAACAACTATAACTCTTGTATCTTCTTGAATACTTTGAGTTCTTCTCTTGCTAATGAAGAGGAATGATAACACCTTGTATCATCTTGGATACTTGTGTTCTTCTCTTGCTAATGAAGAGGAATGATAACACCTTGTATCAACTTGGATACTTGTGTTCTTCTCTTGCTAATGAAGAGGAATAAAGAGGATCTCTTGGTGGATGATTGGATCACTCTTAAAACAAAAGAAAACTAATCTAAAGAAGAGAAAGGTGTGAGAGGTTTAAACTCAGAAGTTTTTCTGTGTGAAAGGGTGCCTAAAAACTGTGAATGGGGTTGGTTTTTATAGGCAAGAAAAATCTGAACGTTACAGAAAGTTTTGTACGGACGGCTCCACTAAACATGCCACGGCTCCACTAAATTTAGTGGAACCGTGGAGCCGTCCTAGACTAGGACGCTCCAAATTTTGTCTTTTCTGGTGAAAACTTATTTGGGGAAGGTTGGAGCTGATTTTGGGGGGGGGGGGGGAAATAGCTGTTGTGATTTTCAAACTTATTTTTCCATTAAAACATTTCTTAATAATTTAAAAATAATTTGTCATGTGTATTTTTGAAAAAATGTTTTGTCCCATTAAAATGTGAACTCTCAAAACACAAATTCACTTCTTTGATCATTTGTCAAGTTGTAAATTTGTTCTAGAGTGATTTGCGTAGAAACGGGATCTTCCGATTAAAAACTTGTTTACGTTAATTTTAACGTAACGTGATTTCACATTTTGTCATCCTCAAAACATGAAGTAATCGAAAGATATAAATAACGTTTTTAGAACATTATTTGCATCAACACATGTTACACTTTTGCAATTGATTCACTACAAAACGTTGATATAATATATTCACTACCGTTTTTGTTTTCGGCTTATGTTTCATAAGCTTATTTTGAAACTATTTTGTTTATATAAGTTTATCATGTCATGATAAGTTTATGTAAGGTAAAAAGTTTCTACTTCTAACGCAAAAATTCTACTTCTATCTTTTTCCTCAACTGATTTTTCCACCAACTGATTTTTCCGCAAATATTCTACTTCTATCCTACACATATAACGCTTTCTCACGTAAACACATATAATCGAGTACATTACAAAAATCCTAAACCGCACTGGAATCTACAAAAATACCCCTATATCCGTCACGCAACATTTCACAAACATACTGATATGTAAAAAATAATACGGATATGAAAAAAATAACAACATACTGTCTCGGCTGTGGTCTCGGGCTCTCGGCTGTGGTCTCGGGCTGCAGTCTCGGGCTGCGGTCTCGGGCTCGGGCTCGGGCTCGGGCTATATTAAAAGAGAGCACATTAGTATATAAAAAGTTTAAAAAAAAAAAACTGTTGTCGTCGGGATACCAAAAGTTTAAAAAAATAAAAAAGGGACCACATTACCTCTGTCTCGGCTGTCTCAGCTCTCGACTCTCGCTCTCGGCTGTATAAAAAAAATAAACAAAATTAACAAAAAACAAAATTAATACAAAATTAACACTTAAATTAACACTAAAATTAAACAAAATTAACAAAAAACAAATTTAACAAAAATCAAAATTAACAAAAATCAAAATTACCTGTTTTGTAGAAGAAGAAGAAGTGGGGAAGAAGAAGAATTAAACAAAGGAGGGGTTGAGGAGTGAATTAAACATGAGAGGAGGAGGAGGAGGAGGAGCTGTGGTGGTGTCGGAGGTGGAGCTGTGGTGTCGGAGGTGGTGGTATAGTGATGGTGGAGTTGTGGTAGTGGTGGAGTACTGGTAGTGATGTCGGAGGTGGTGGTGGAGTAAATCGCCAGTCGTCAATAATTAAGGAGGAGGAATACTTTTATGCGTTTTTTTTCTAAGTGTTGACCTAGATCTGGTTTTGGTATATCTTTTAATGGTCCCGACGTCATGTCGTCGGGATAATAAAGTTAATTTGTCGTTTCTCGTTTGGCGGGACGGATTAAATTTTCGTGAAAATTTTGGCGGTTATAATACCGACGACATGTCCACGGTATTATTACTTTTATATAATTAAAAAAATTTATTTATTATAAATACTTTTATAAAATTAAAAAAAATATATTTTAAAAATAGTTTTATAAAATTAAAAAATAACTAGTTAAATTTAAAATTAATTACTTTTATATAATTAAAATTTTTTATTTAGTATAAATACTTTTAATTAATATATAATTAAAATTAAATACTTTATATTTAAAATTAAATACTTTATAAAATTAAAAAAAAATATTTAATTTAAATATTTTTATTTAATATATAATTAACTAGTTCAAAGTCCATGTGATTGGTTCTAGGGTTGCTTACAACATTGAGATAAGTATGAGGCCCTCACCTTCTTATGAATGTGTACTATATATATGCCATAACAATTCACGAGATGTTAACTATGAATGTGTACTGTATATGTATATTCCCTCCATCCCTCTCATAAATCGATCTATACTTTTTCTTTTCTTTCTCTCCATCCTCCATCAGCACCAACTCATTAATGAGCCGAATTGTTTCATTTGCTTGTCGAGTTAAACGAATGATCCGAGATGATATGGTTCTACACGAGATGTTAAACGAATGATCCGAGCAATTATGGAACTCGTGCTCAACAACAAAGTTCCAGCTTATCTTGTTCTAGTTTGAAAGATGCAATTCCTAACTAATGAGCCGAGTTGTTTCATTTGCTTGTCGAGTTGTTTCATTTGTTTGCCGAGTTGTTTCGTTTGCTTGTCGAGTTGTTTCGTTTGATATGGTTCTACACGAGATGTTAAACGAATGAGCCGAGATGTATGGTTCTACACGAGATGTTAAACGAATTATCCGAGATGATATGGTTCTACACGAGATGTTAAACGAATGAGCCGAGATGTATGGTTCTACACGAGATGTTAAACGAATGATCCGAGATGATATGGTTCTACACGAGATGTTAAACGAATGATCCGAGCAATTATGGAACTCGTGCTCAACAACAAAGTTCCAGCTTATCTTGTTCTAGTTTGAAAGATGCAATTCCTAACTAATGAGCCGAGTTGTTTCATTTGCTTGTCGAGTTGTTTCATTTGCTTTCCGAGTTGTTTCGTTTGCTTGTCGAGTTGTTTCGTTTGCTTGTCGAGTTGTTTCGTTTGATATGGTTCTACACGAGATGTTAAACGAATGAGCCGAGATGGTATGGTTCTACACGAGATGTTATACACAAGAAACCCTAGATAATATCACACCATCTGTCAACAAAACACTTCCCACCAAAATCTCCCACCAAAACTTTCCCACAAAAAATTTCCCACCAAACATTTCCCACCAAGATCTGCTCTTATATACTAACATCTTATCCACACAACTTCACAACCTCTTATACTCAAAACCACTTAACCTCACAACCACAAACACACACTGTTATCATGGTGAAGATGGCGGAATTTGAAGCTTTTGCTTGTCCTTGTAAACGAGGAGACGTAATTCTGCGAGAATCGCATAAACCTTACTCCCTTGGTAAACAATACTATGCGTGTCCTTTATCAAAGGTGAACAATTACATATTTTTTTGTGTGTTATATAAATAATTTGGTTAGTTGTTAAAAATAATAGTTTTTACTCTTTAACAGGGTGGGACAAAGGAGTTTGGATGCGATTTTTTTTTTACGGAAGGAGGAATGACTCGCCAAAATGACCGATTCTCTTGGAGCTTCAACGCCTCCAACTCATTCCGCAGGACCATCCATAACTCCAACTCGTTGCACTGCAGGACCTTCAACATCGAGTCCTAGAAATACAGAGTGCTCAAACTGCATCAAACTGAATCACCAGATAATGGTACTCAATAAAATGCTAGAAGTGTATATGTATCCAAACAAACACACAATTGATTCAGCTGCCTTATTTCCACTAGTACAAAAATGGGATTTAGTCACACATGTGGTTTTTCAAACAGCCACACAACAACTTATTTGTGTGACTAAATGTAACAGAATAAAATAAACAGCCACACTTCATCCGACTTGTGTGACCATTTCAGAATTACATCTGAGGCTACAACCACACATTTGAATATTTTTGTGACTATACGTATCTGGTAATATTTTTTTTTTGATTTTTTAGTCACTTGTAATTTGGGACGTGTGACGGATACAAATAAGTTTGAAACATTAGTCACACTATATATATACATATGTGACAAATATATGTCACACAATTGAAAAGTGTGACCATAATCCATATATGGTCACACGAAGTAATTGTGTATGTGGCTAAATTATATACTCAAGTTTGTCACACATTATTTAAATGTGACTGCTAGTTTTTGTTAAAAATTTAGCCACATGAATTTAAAATGTGTGACAACTGAAAAGTATGTTTGAATCATTAGTCACGATATGCACTTAAAAGTGACAAATATATGTCACACACTTAAACAGTGTGACCAAATATCATATATGGTCACACTTTTGTTCAAATGTTTTATATTTAGGATTTCATTGTCCCTCCATACTTTTCACTTGTCACACATTTTCACTACTCCCGCTCACTTTTTTCCCCAAAATCAAATAATTTTCATTGTCCCTCCATACTTATCTATACTTATCTAGGTCACATATTTTCACAGCCCACTATTTTCACTACCCACTATTTTCACTACCCACCACTTATCTCTCTTCTCTGCCGTGAACCACAAACCATCAGATTAATTCCGACTCTCACCACAAACCATAACACAAGTAATAAGCATAACACAACCAACCACTAGTTTTGTTATGAATCTATACCGTATTGGTTTCTTTGCTAGTCAACCACAGACCCTCATGATTAGCCAGTCCCACTCCCAATTTCATGTCCACATTTCCATGAATCAGGTACTTTAATGTGTTATATGTTCAATTTAATCATCAATTCATGGTGTTCATGAGTCAATTTCGTGTTTGGTTAGCTTTTGAAATGAGGGTTCATGAGACCCGAATCTGTATATCTGTGAGATATGCTGAGTTATTGTGAGATATGCTGAGTATTTTTTTAGTGTGCTTATGAGTGTGTTATACGATTCAGGCAAGAGAGATGCAGAGGAGATTATTGAGAAGCAAGAAGCAGAAATCTAATGCAGGCTTATAAGTACTAATTTAATATGCAGAAAGATGAGCAATCCCAAACACCCTCGTAATATGTAAAATAGCCCATAAGTTGAAAACTGAGCATATTCTTATGAAATATAAGCAGAGTCGAATAAGGATAGAGCAAACACCCCCTTAAGTTAGTCCATTGATATGTGAAAAAGTAAAGTTAGATTTACGTTTACTCAATCGTTTCAATGAAATCATTTTTTATTTATTTATTACAGTATGAATTGTCTATTATTTGGAGATTGATGTTGATATTGGTAGTTCGAAAATAGCGACCGCGATTTTGCATTTGGCGTTAGGGTGTGTGAATAGTGTAACGATTGATATGGGGTTTGTTGCTGAGGCTGTTGAGGAAGAGGAGTTGCCGGAAAGGTTGTTGGGTGCGGTTAGGATTTGTCAAATGGAGATGTCGAGTGCGACGGTTGTTTCGGCTACTGGTGGGGTGGGGAAGGGAGTAACTACTGGAGGAGTGAGTAGTAGTCGTGTTGCGGGTGATTGTGATGTCGATGAGTGAGTGAAGATGGTGAATAAGAGTAAGTTTTAGTTAATTGTGATTATTAATTATTTTATTGTGAATTATGGATATGTGATCTGTTTTATTGATTACATAGTTTTGTTGTGAATTTGATGATGTGTAGATATGCTTATTTGTCTAATTCTGATAGTAAATGTAATTATATGTTGTTAACTAAGAACTTGTGAATTTCATACAGCAGCAACCACGGTCAAGATGTGCAGGTATCCCATGTTATTGGGCACCACCTTTTTCTTCTATGATTTTTCTCGGTTTGTTTATAACATTATACACATATGTGACTTAGCATGTCTGTTTCTTTTTTGCTCAGATTGTTTAGAACACAAAACGGTATTATGAAAAAAAGTTTGGTGCTGAAACTGATGAAGGTGTGGAGAAAATTAGGAAGCACTTGGTATGTATTTGGCTTTAAATGTTCTAAGTTACTCATTTTGTCTGTGTGTTGAATTATATTCCTTTCTTGTAGGTAGAAAAATACACTGAAGGGTTGTGTTGGGTGCTTTTGTACTACTTCTCAGGTGTTCCATCGTGGACATGGTTAGGCGCATCTTATAAACAGTCTTTTATCTTCATGTTCTTGATGGGCTACTAAACGATTGTGAAATTATGCAAAACGTATCCTTTACAGGTTTTTCCCATACCACTATGGGCCCTTCACATCTGATTTGAAAGGCCTATCAAGTACAAAAGTGGTATTTCAAAAAGGATTGCCTTTTAAGCCATTTGATCAGCTCATGGCTGTTCTCCCCCCTATGAGGTAAATTATCGAAGTTCTTTATCTAATTATTGCTTTTCTCGATGGTACGTTTATTAATGTTTTATTAAGTTTGTCTTTTTATGTAGTGCCCATGCGCTTCCATCTTTTTATGTAACTTGCAGACTCCTCTTGAAAATCTAGAGCCTGTGTCTCTGTGCTGCTATTTTTACTTGTGTTCTTGTGTTCTGATGGAGTTTTTTCTACTGTATGACAGTCATTGCTCTTGACCCAAACCCAAACTCCCCTGCATTGAAGTTGGAATCCAGAAACAGAAAGAACACTTGTCTGTCGAGGTTTGTTTGATTAATGAATATATATATTTTATACAGAAATGTTATTTGTATTCTATGTAATTTTTTTCACTTTTTTACTAATGTAACTTAGCAAAATGGATGCGCGGATCATGCGAAATGTCTCTGGAATAAAGCAGCTGGAAGCCAAAATAGGTCCCTTATGTGCTCATGATTTCGGACTCATAGTCGTGCCTTTGGTAAAATCATATTTACAGGTTAGTAAACAACTTGCTAGGCAGTCTTTGAGAGTTCAAGATACCATATTACCTATGCTGCACACACCCTTGAAGGCACAAATATATTTGCTCAGTTTAAAAAAAAAAAAAAAAAAAAAAAAAAAAAAAAAAAAAAAAAAAAAAAAAAAAAATCTTTTGTTAGGCACACATAGAGAATTTAGCTGAGAAAGATGCCACATAGAAGTCGGATGCTGCCAGAGAAGCGTTCTTGGCAGAACTTGCTTCAGTTTCTTATTTGTTACTGTATTGTATTAGATTATGGATTGATAAAACAATATATGATGCTAACAATGGTGTTACATGTGCAGGGTTCAAGCACAGGTGACCTACATGTTTCATCCCACGACAATGGGTCAAAGGCGTATGTGCTATCTCATCATGCGTTAATATTCATGATATGATTTTAATTATTATCCCTCTTCTGATGTTACGCTGATGTTTGTTTTTCCTCAGTTCCTCCACTCCACCGGAGATAGATGAACAAGCAAGTGACAGTGATGCTGAAACTGGTTCTGTGCTCCATCAACAGGAAGATGAAGCCAGACGTAGAAAAATGGAGCTTGAGGCTGAGGAAAGGAAGCTTCAAGAGACATTGGAATACGCTGTGCTCTCAGATTCCACTAAGGTCTGCAGCTATAAAAATTATGTACTGAAGCAGGAAGATCAGATAGATCTTGCAACTGTTAGTACTACTAGTGTATTAGTTAAAACTGTTAGTTATAAGTTAGTACTGTTGGTTCATATAGTTAGTACTGCTTATATGATATGTATTAGTGGTTCAGTTATATACATTCCAATTTTATTGTATTTGAATTTGTTTTGATATATATTGATTTCTTAAATGTGACTAAAAGATGTATATAGTCACACTTATTAACACTTTTGGTCACTGTTTGCTTAATTCGTTGTGTGACTAAATATTACAAAAGGCCACACAAAAAAAAATTCATGTGGCAATTGGATGATCAATAGCCTCACAAAATACAAATATGGTCACACTTATTAACACTTTTGGTCACTTTATGCTTAATTGTATGTGACTAAATACCTAAAACAAACATGCTTTGTGTGACTAAATATTACAAAAGGCCACAAAAAAAAATCATGTGGCCATTGGATGATCAATAGTCACACAAAATACACATTTCTTCACTTTAAACAGCATATGGTCACACTTATTAACACTTTTGGCCACTTTTTGCTTAATTGTATGTGACTAAGTACCTAAAACAAACATGTTTTGTGTGACTATATATTACAAAAGGCCACACAAACATAAAATTCAAGTGACCATTGGATGAACAATAGTCACACAAAATACACATTTCTTCACTTTAAGCAACATATGGTCACACTTATTCACACTCTTTTGGCCACTGTTTTTTAAATTATATGTGACTAACTCCAAAAAAACAACACACGTTGTGTGACTAAATCATCACAAACGTCACATTTATTATATATTCATGTGACTATAAAGTGTTTACGGTCACACAAAAATGATTAATCCAACAAAACTTGTGCCTAATTTGTCATACATATTCGGGTTTTGGTCACTCTTTTTCAATGAAAACGGTCACAAAGTAAACAATGTGACCATATAGCACCTACGGTGGCGCGACTTTTCGTCACACACACCCAAAAAAACGTGTGTGACTATATGCATATAGTCACACATTTTGGGTTTGACGATATCCAGTTTGTGTACCAGTGTTCACGACCTTTATAATGACATGCTAGGTGATATGGTAAATCTTCGTATGTAGGTTGTTGTTGTTGCTGTTATTGTCGTTGTTGTTGTTTGTTGGGTTATTGTTGCTGTTGTTGTTGTTGTTGTTGTTGTTGTTTGTTGTTTAATAAAATGTTGTTGTTGTTGTGAAAACTGATGTCGAACGTGCTTTATATTTTTAATTCGTACGCTTTAATGTTGGAGTAATACGTATGTTTTAAATTACATATGCACAAAGAATGTCGGAGGTGTCGAAGAATGGAACTGAAGGAACAATATCACAACTAACAAACACGAAGGCAAACCGTTTATTTAAAACACACAAGAGTTCTCAACCACATACATTTCATACAGAATCAAACGAAATAACTCGACAAGCAAACGAAACAGATCAAACTAAACAACTCGACAACCAAACGAAACAGATCAAACGAAACAACCTGTTTTTTTTTTTTCCGGCTACTTCCCGATTTGCTGGAACTCGCACCATCTTTTCCCTTCCTTGCTCTCATTTCCTTGAAATGTGCAAACGTAGCTTCGAGATTTGTTACTCTATTTTCCATATTACCAAATTCGGTGTCGAGGTCCAACGTGCTTTCAGCTTCATCGTCACCTCCAACAGCAGCAGCTTGAGCTTCAGCAGCACGTTGAGCTTCAGCAGCATCTAGCTCTTCCAAATACTCTCTATAGTACGGCTTTCTCCTCAACCATTCCAGAATCTTGTCTCTCTGCCACGGTGCACAGTTCGCATAAGAACCATATTCATCAAAAATTTCCCAGCCCCAATGAAGTATAATTTCATTATACAGGAGCTCGTGTGATAAAGCCTTTGACCATTCCTGTTCCGGCGTTAAACCATCCATTGTTATGAGTGTTTTTTGTGAGAATTTACGTGTTTTGTGATAATTTCATTATACAATATATATAAGTAAAAAATTGGCGGGGTAAAAGTAAAATTTGGCGGGAAATATTACCGTCGACATGTCGTCGGCATCATAAAGGCGGGAAAAAACCCCGCCCAATTATTCGCTATTATTCACACGCGTGAAAAGTCAAAATTTTGACCTAAATAAGTACCGACGACATGTCGTCGGTACAATAACACTAACGGCAAAATAATTCTTAATCAATCGCTAATCCCACGCTAATCACAATTATTTTTTTGTTTATATATTGCTGACGACATGTCGTCGACGTAATATTGGCGGGTCAAACTCCCGCCCAGGTTTTCACCAGGTTTTGGAAAGTCAAACATTGGTATCATTATACCGATGACGTGTCGTCGGTATTTAACCAACTTAAAAATTCAACGCACCCTTGGCTCGGTCAAGCCAGTTTTTTGTCGTTTAGTGTGATTTGCCGACGACATTGTGTCGTCGGCATCGTGCTCGTCACCCGTTCTATGTTTTCTTGTAGTGTAGATGAAATTCCTGAATCACTTTCTAAAGACATGTTGAGCTATACATTTTGCCTTGAATGTTATGTTGAGTCTAAAACCGTATATATCATGTACTTTATAGTTATTATGTTTGTGGATAATAACTAAAATAAATACTTTTATAGGTTAGGAAGTGCATGGTCTTATTAACTTGAAATGTTTTGGTTCTTCATGTTGTCTTAATTATTCACTATGTTTGGACATTGCCTAAAAAGTTTAGGATGTGATGTTTGTTATTGATTTTATGTTGAGATATAGTCTTGGATAATGCAGTTAATATTTGCTCCTGAGGTGTTGTTAAAGCATTTGGTCCATAGTCAGATGGCGTAAGTATGCGCAGACTTTGAATCAAGATAAGTTGATAAAGTGGTATCCAGGAAAAACTATGGCCTGTTCTTTGTGCAAGAGTGAACTTAATTCTTATAGACATTCTTATTGTTGAATGTCTATTTTAGATTGATTTACAGTTGTGTTGATTAAATCGATTAGGTCACCAAGCAAGCATCAAATGAACGTTAGAATGCTTTGATGAGAACTAACCAAAAACAACTTGTTGAACGTTAAGGCAATGTTGCCTCAACTGATAGGTCTACTGTATATCCAGGACTAACTAATAACTATTTAGCGGCCATCTATGACGCAGTACATCAACTCTGATAACATCTTTATTCTTAATGATGAAAAAGGCTTCTACTGCTCTGGGGAAGTTTGTGGGCCGCCAAGTTTTTCCAAGTTATGCAACATAGTACCATTTTCTCGGGGTTTTTTTAACTAACATTGTACCAGTTTTGATTTATTTTATCTTTTCGGTTTTACAATTATCCTTTAATCGTTCAGATTGGTATACATTTATTGTAGCTGTTTAAATTGGCTTATGTTGAAGTAATTTCTTGCAATCACTCCGGACAAATAAATGAGGCCTTTCGGTTGAACTGAATGAAGGTTCTTCTGAGAGGCTTGTGTATCGATTCCTTCGGTCTCCAAAGATCCTCCGGTATCTGCGCACAACAATACGCGTTAGGCTCGCCTCGGGTGTTATCCCAGGACCCACCTCCGGCGTGAGAGTAAGTATCGGATATACCGAAAGGCCATCAACAGTAATATATAGTAAAATGTGTGGTAAAAAGAGATCCCTGAAAGTAGTAAATGGGCTGGGTATTTATAGTACCCAGCCTTGGTACCTGTGATGGCGGCGCCGGATTTTCTGGGAACATGTCTTGGACATAATCCCGTGAATCCTGGGATTATGTCTGCTGCTGCCATCTGTCAAAAGGTAATGCCACTTGTCCTGTTGTTGACAGCTGCTTTATCCGAACGATCTAGGTGCCTTCCGGCCATTGCCGGATGGTCTTGCTTCTTCCGGCGTCCGGACGAGTTAAGCCGTCCGGACACATACGCCAACATGTCCCCCCCAGTATCATAGAATTGGTTTCACCAATAGTGTCATACTCTAAAAAATTTGAAGTCTGGTTCTACTAATTCCGAAAGGTTTGGGTCGTTCGGGATCCGATGAGTTGATGCCATGCACAAACTGCCAAAAACCATTATTACCTCTTTTTAAGGATAGCCGTCATTTTTACTGGGGTTCTGAGATGTCGACACGTGCCCACGCGTGTATTGCACGAGTGAGGAGATGCCACCTCACCCGCTGACAAGGCACGTCATTTCATATTCTTCCTTTCGCTTATAAATAGCGTCATTTCTACAGGTTTTTTTTTTTTTTTTTTTTTTTTTTACCACTGTAATTTCTTTTTCTGACAAACTTTCCGTAGCATCTTTCCGAGAGGTTCATTTATTTCTAATCCGAACAACTTTATTTCGCCATTCGGTTAATCATGTCAACTTCTCCCTCCTCGATTCATGAGGAAGATACCCCGGAGGCCGGGAGGTTCCTTCCTAAGTTCGATGTTCAAAAGTACACCTCCCAAATGAACGAGAAAGATTTATATGTGGTGACGACGAACGCGGGTATACCGGGGGATCTGCATCCAAGGTTACCTCCGGCGAACATGACGATGGACCAATTGCCGGGCGATGCCATTGGTCTGTACGTGGAGTATTTTTATGAGGGTGGTCTTAGCGTGCCCTTCTCTACTTTTCTGCTGGATATCATCAAATATTACAAGGTACATCTCTCCCAGCTGGTGCCGCTGGGACTACACCGTGCCACGCTTTTCGAGGTGTATAGCCGGATCCTGGACGTCGCTCCAACCACTTCCTTATTCCGGGCCTTCTATAAATTAAGTAAGCAAGGTCACTGGTTTTCTTTCGAGAAGCGAAGTGGTAAGGAGAGGAAGGTTTGTTTTCGGGAGATTCTGACCGGACTGAAGGGTTGGAAGAATGATTTTTTCCTAATAGATAGGCGAGCGATCCCCTTTGCCATGCCCTGGAGGCATCATGATTCTGATATTTCGGATCCATATCCGAATGGCGAGTTCAGTATTGCGGATGCGGAGAAGCTGGCCGCAAACATAATTGACCTTATTCCGATTCCCAGGGGCTTTCTTTACGCCATGGGGCTGACCTCGCAATGGGAGCATCCCGGTTACCGGGTCGCGCTTAAGGATGCCGAGGGTAAAGGTATGATTTCATTGCTTGTTTTCGTTTCCCCAGATGACTTTCGTTAAGTATGTTTGTTTCTAACTATTTCGTGCTCTTTTTCCCTTTTGCAGATGTATCGATGTCTGAGTATCTGATCAACCCCATGGTCCGTGAGGGTGTTTCAATGGTCAAGGGTGATAAGTACCGTGAGGGTGAGTCTCACGAGTTGCACGTGACTTTTTCTGCCCCTTCGAATGCCGATATACCGGAGAAGTCGGCCGAGGAGATGAGGGTCGAGAGGGCTGACGCACGGGTCTTGGAAGCCAAACGTAGAAAACAAAGGCAGAACGTCACCCGAGATGCTCTGCGAGCCCAGAGGGGAACAGGGGTTAAAAAGGCTCGAGCGCGAGTTCAGCCTGGTGAGGGTAGTAGCGGTGCGACCCGTCCGGCCAAGAGGCGTAGACCAATAGAGACTCCCGTGGTGGATTTGGAACCCGAATCACCGGAGGTCGAGGTCATCCCGAACCCTACCCCAATCCGGTCACTTCGTCCGGAAGACATCGGGAGTCGACCGGAAGGATCAAATTTTGCCTCCGAAACTGCTGATGATGGTAAGTCGTCTAACTGTGTTTACCCTGCACTTCTCCCATTCCCCTACATTTTTTTGATAATGATTATCTTTTTCTCCTTTCAGAGGGTCCTTCCGTACAGGCTTCTGGACGCGGCAAGGTTAGAGTCATGGCCGACGGTGATCCGGCAGCTGTGTTTATCCCGGACTGGTCAGTCAGAAGAGGGGATCGTTTGAATAGAGGGGTTGTTTGCAAAGAATTGATGATGAACCTGCCCACTCCTCGAGAGGAGTTTTATTTTCAAAGTTTGGGTGACTCAGAGGCCCTTCAAAGAGGCTGGGTATTATTGGGTCGCGGTGCGGCCGCTCATTCGGACATTCTTGGCCGGTATGAGGCCCTTCTTGAAGAATATAAACAATTGTGCCGCACCCATGAGGGATGCGAGGATGCCGCTCGAGAGGTAGAGGAGCTTCGAAAGTTGAAACACGAGCATGCAGGCTGTATGGTGAGGGAATCGGATCTGAAAGGTCGTCTCTCTCAGCTGGAACAGGCGAGAGATGAAGGGAGGAGGGTTTCTTCAGACCGAGTTAAGGCCTTGGAAGCTGAGTTGAAAGATGTTAAGGACAAACTTGCTATCGAGGAGGGGGAAAGTTCTAAGCTGTACAAGGAAAGGGCCGACCTGGCCGTTAAACTAGGCCAAACGGAAATCGAACGTCATAAGCTGGTGAAGGAGTTCATTCCGGAAGTGGTCCGTCGGCTTCTGAACAGTCACGAGTATAAACAACGTTTAGCTGAGCCATTTAGTTTGTCCTCCGAGTCCGGGTTCTTAGAGGTTGTCTCCGTGGGTCGTAAGCCGGAGGATGTGGCCAAAATTGTGGCCGAGATAGATGATCTGGATGTGGAGGCGGACCAAAAGTTTGACCCTTTGTACGATGGCCTCTTTTCCGCGGAATATCCGTACGTTCGGAAGGTGAGCGATGCTGCGGATAGACCCTTATCGGAAATAATGGGCCTGATTCCTGACCCTGCACCGAACGATTCTTCCGCCGAAGGTCCCTCCGTTGAAGAAAATATTCAAGAATGACCCATCCGGAAATCTTTTGCCCTGTCTAGAACAATTTTTGGTGTAAGGCCCTTGGGCCGTTAGATTAATTTGTGAATAGTTAATATGATTCGGATGAATGTAATAACAAATTGTTATATCCCAAACGCCTTTCGTATGTTTGGAAGTTATGTAATGTCATGTTTCGCTACTTCTCAAAAGGCTTTTCCCTTCTCTTTTTTATATATATATATGTTTGCAATACATTACCTGCGCCTTTCAGCAACGTGCCTTCCGCCTTGACCGCATGATTGTTTCCTTCTTGAACACTGATCATCAATCTCCGGAGGGCACGAACCTCTCGGAGGGATCATTTTCGACTTGTGTTCGAAAGGCAATGAATGATATTGTGGCCGCCCCTTTTTGAGTGCCGCTCGGCCTTTTTGCCATGGCAACCCCTTTTCGGGTATCAACCATCTTTGGACATTGACCACACACTCCCCGGAGGGCGTGAACCTCTCGGGGGGGGGGGCATTTTTTAATTATGTCCAGAAAACAATGAACATTGATCACTAATCTCCGGAGGGCACGAACCTCTCGGAGGGACCACTTTCTACTTATGTTCGAAATACAACAAATGGTTCAGCCTTTTCGCCAGGATTATGGCAACCCCTTTTTGGGTATCAACCATCTTTGGACATTGACCACACACTCCCCGGAGGGCGTGAACCTCTCGGGGGGGGAATTTTCTAATTATGTCCAGAAAACAATGAACATTGATCACTAATCTCCGGAGGACACGAACCTCTTGGAGTGACCACTTTCTACTTATGTTCGAAATACAACAAATGGTTCAGCCTTTCCGCCAGGATTATGGCAACCCCTTTTTGGGTATCAACCATCTTTGGACATTGACCACACACTCCCTGGAGGGCGTGAACCTCTCGGGGGTGCCATTTTCTAATTATGTCCAGAAAACAATGAACATTGATCACTAATCTCCGGAGGGCACGAACCTCTCAGAGGGACCACTTTCTACTTATGTTCGAAATACAACAAATGGTTCAGCCTTTCCGCCAGGATTATGGCAACCCCTTTTTGGGTATCAACCATCTTTGGACATTGACCACACACTCCCCGGAGGGCGTGAACCTCTCGGGGGGGGCCATTTTCTAATTATGTCCAGAAAACAATAAATGATACGAGAGTTCAATGCATAACATGAATCGTTTCCCTCCAACTGTGGGATAACTGCACTTTGTCATTAAAAATAGTCAAATAACTCCTTTCGGATGTTTACATTAGGCATATTTAAGTCATTTACAAAAAACATTTTCTAAGGTTGACAGCATGCCAAGCTCGTGGCACTTCCTTTTCTTCCATTCTCTCTAGCTTGTAAGATCCAGTCTGATATGCTTCCACGACCCGGTAGGGTCCCTCCCAATTGGGTCCTAACTTTCCTTGATTCTCAACCCTGCTTGCTTCATTCCTTCGGTACACAAAATCGCCTACCTTATATTGTTAAGGTATTTTTATTTCACACGTTAGTCAAAGTAGAGACAAATTATAATTGCATTGAAATAATTAGATATTTGTAGTAACCTTTGGTTTCAAAGAAGTTATGTGAATTCTTACTTACCTTAAATGATTCGGACCGAACCCTTCGGTTGTAATATTGTTCCACCTTCTTCTTGTACTTTGCCTCTCGTATCGCAACCATCTCCCTTCGTTCCTGTAGGAGGTCGAGGTTCAAACAGATCCCCTCATCATTTTCTTTTTCATTGGTCATCATGGTCCGAAAGGTTGGCATCCCTATTTCTGCCGGTATGACTGCTTCGCTACCATACGTGAGGCTGAATGGTGTTTCTCCGTTGCTCGTTTTCAAAGATGTGCGATGTGCCCACAGGACATTCGGCAGTTCATCCACCCATCCGGCTCTTTCCCTACCCAGCCTTGACTTGAACCCCTTCATCAAACTCTTGTTTGCTCTTTCCACCAAACCGTTGGCCTGAGCATGGGCTACGGCAGTGTTTATCTGGGTTATATTCAGGCGCTCACACCAACTTTTGAAAGGGTCGTGAATGAAATTGCTTCCATTGTCCGTGATAATCACCCTAGGCAAACCGAACCTGCATACTATGTTCTCCCAGACAAACTTCTTTACTTCTTTCCCGGTCGTACGAACCAATGGCTTGGCTTCCATCCATTTAGTAAATTAGTCGATGGCCAAAATAACAAACTTGATTTTTCCCGGAGCTTCTGGCAGAGGGCCCAGCACGTCCATGCCCCACTGATAAAAGGGCCATGGGGCCATTATTGAAGTGAGTACGGTTTTTGGGAGTCTCGAAACGGGTGCATGTATCTGACAAGAATCACATTTTTGAATCACTTCCCTGGTGTCTCGGTGCATGGTCGGCCAGTAGTATCCCTGCCGCATTAACTTTGCCACGATGGATCGTGGCCCGGAGTGCATCCCACACGCTCCTTCATGTACTTCTCGGATGATATAATTAGCTTGGAGCGGTCCGACACATCTCAGCATCGGGCCTGATTGAACAAATAATTGCACAACCAAGCCTTTGATGGTGATCAAAGGAATAATGGGGTGTTGAGAATGCGCCAAGCTTGTTCTTAACCTGAAAATAAGAAATACCGAAATACTACGTTAAGTGATTGCGCAGGGGTTGGACCCTGCGAACCACCTCCGGCGTGCGAGTAAGTATGTGTAATCGTTTGAGTAGGTTGTAAATGACAAGAGTGAAGTTAACTTACATTGTTCATGCCCGACTACGCTATTTATAGGGAACAAATAGGACATAGTGGGCGGTTGCACATTGTTCGGATATCATGGGGGCGTCCCATGATTTTGTGGTAATCGCTAGGGCTTTGTAGCCCACGATCTCTGTTTTGGCGGGAAAGCCAAGGGAAAGAGAAGACGTGGGTTTGACCAGGTCAGAATGGTCCTTCGCGCTAGTCCCTTCGATAGGAATACCCCAAAGGGCTTAAGGCTTCGATTTAAAATTAATTACTTTTATATAATTAAAATGTTTTATTTAGTATAAATACTTTTAATTAATATATAATTAAAATTAAATAATTTATATTTAAAATTAAATACTTTAATTTAAAATTAAATACTTTATAAAATTAAAAAAAAAAATATTTAATTTAAATATTTTTATTTAATATATAATTAACTAGTTCAAAGTCCATGTGATTGGTTCTAGGGTTGCTTACAACATTGAGATAAGTATGAGGCCCTCACCTTCTTATGAATGTGTACTATATATATGCCATAACAATTCACGAGATGTTAACTATGAATGTGTACTGTATATGTATATTCCCTCCATCCCTCTCATAAATTGATCTATACTTTTTCTTTTATTTCTCTCCATCCTCCATCAGCACCAACTCATTAATGAGCCGAATTGTTTCATTTGCTTGTCGAGTTAAACGAATGATCCGAGATGATATGGTTCTACACGAGATGTTAAACGAATGATCCGAGCAATTATGGAACTCGTGCTCAACAACAAAGTTCCAGCTTATCTTGTTCTAGTTTGAAAGATACAATTCCTAACTAATGAGCCGAGTTGTTTCATTTGCTTGTCGAGTTGTTTCATTTGTTTGCCGAGTTGTTTCGTTTGCTTGTCGAGTTGTTTCGTTTGATATGGTTCTACACGAGATGTTAAACGAATGAGCCGAGATGTATGGTTCTACACGAGATGTTAAACGAATTATCCGAGATGATATGGTTCTACACGAGATGTTAAACGAATGAGCCGAGATGTATGGTTCTACACGAGATGTTAAACGAATGATCCGAGATGATATGGTTCTACACGAGATGTTAAACGAATGATCCGAGCAATTATGGAACTCGTGCTCAACAACAAAGTTCCAGCTTATCTTGTTCTAGTTTAAAAGATGCAATTCCTAACTAATGAGCCGAGTTGTTTCATTTGCTTGTCGAGTTGTTTCATTTGCTTTCCGAGTTGTTTCGTTTGCTTGTCGAGTTGTTTCGTTTGCTTGTCGAGTTGTTTTGTTTGATATGGTTCTACACGAGATGTTAAACGAATGAGCCGAGATGGTATGGTTCTACACGAGATGTTATACACAAGAAACCCTAGATAATATCACACCATCTGTCAACAAAACACTTCCCACCAAAATCTCCCACCAAAACTTTCCCACAAAAAATTTCCCACCAAACATTTCCCACCAAGATCTGCTCTTATATACTAACATCTTATCCACACAACTTCACAACCTCTTATACTCAAAACCACTTAACCTCACAACCACAAACACACACTGTTATCATGGTGAAGATGGCAAAATTTGAAGCTTTTGCTTGTCCTTGTAAACGAGGAGACGTAATTCTGCGAGAATCGCATAAACCTTACTCCCTTGGTAAACAATACTATGCGTGTCCTTTATCAAAGGTGAACAATTACATATTTTTTTGTGTGTTATATAAATAATTTGGTTAGTTGTTAAAAATAATAGTTTTTACTCTTTAACAGGGTGGGACAAAGGAGTTTGGATGCGATTTTTTTTTTACGGAAGGAGGAATGACTCGCCAAAATGACCGATTCTCTTGGAGCTTCAACGCCTCCAACTCATTCCGCAGGACCATCCATAACTCCAACTCGTTGCACTGCAGGACCTTCAACATCGAGTCCTAGAAATACAGAGTGCTCAAACTGCATCAAACTGAATCACCAGATAATGGTACTCAATAAAATGCTAGAAGTGTATATGTATCCAAACAAACACACAATTGATTCAGCTGCCTTATTTCCACTAGTACAAAAATGGGATTTAGTCACACATGTGGTTTTTCAAACAGCCACACAACAACTTATTTGTGTGACTAAATGTAACAGAATAAAATAAACAGCCACACTTCATCCGACTTGTGTGACCATTTCAGAATTACATCTGAGGCTACAACCACACATTTGAATATTTTCGTGACTATACGTATCTGGTAATATTTTTTTTTTTTTTTGATTTTTTAGTCACTTGTAATTTGGGACGTGTGACGGATACAAATAAGTTTGAAACATTAGTCACACTATATATATACATATGTGACAAATATATGTCACACAATTGAAAAGTGTGACCATAATCCATATATGGTCACACGAAGTAATTGTGTATGTGGCTAAATTATATACTCAAGTTTGTCACACATTATTTAAATGTGACTGCTAGTTTTTGTTAAAAATTTAGCCACATGAATTTAAAATGTGTGACAACTGAAAAGTATGTTTGAATCATTAGTCACGATATGCACTTAAAAGTGACAAATATATGTCACACACTTAAACAGTGTGACCAAATATCATATATGGTCACACTTTTGTTCAAATGTTTTATATTTAGGATTTCATTGTCCCTCCATACTTTTCACTTGTCACACATTTTCACTACTCCCGCTCACTTTTTTCCCCAAAATCAAATAATTTTCATTGTCCCTCCATACTTATCTATACTTATCTAGGTCACATATTTTCACAGCCCACTATTTTCACTACCCACTATTTTCACTACCCACCACTTATCTCTCTTCTCTGCCATGAACCACAAACCATCAGATTAATTCCGACTCTCACCACAAACCATAACACAAGTAATAAGCATAACACAACCAACCACTAGTTTTGTTATGAATCTATACCGTATTGGTTTCTTTGCTAGTCAACCACAGACCCTCATGATTAGCCAGTCCCACTCCCAATTTCATGTCCACATTTCCATGAATCAGGTACTTTAATGTGTTATATGTTCAATTTAATCATCAATTCATGGTGTTCATGAGTCAATTTCGTGTTTGGTTAGCTTTTGAAATGAGGGTTCATGAGACCCGAATCTGTATATCTGTGAGATATGCTGAGTTATTGTGAGATATGCTGAGTATTTTTTTAGTGTGCTTATGAGTGTGTTATACGATTCAGGCAAGAGAGATGCAGAGGAGATTATTGAGAAGCAAGAAGCAGAAATCTAATGCAGGCTTATAAGTACTAATTTAATATGCAGAAAGATGAGCAATCCCAAACACCCTCGTAATATGTAAAATAGCCCATAAGTTGAAAACTGAGCATATTCTTATGAAATATAAGCAGAGTCGAATAAGGATAGAGCAAACACCCCCTTAAGTTAGTCCATTGATATGTGAAAAAGTAAAGTTAGATTTACGTTTACTCAATCGTTTCAATGAAATCATTTTTTATTTATTTATTACAGTATGAATTGTCTATTATTTGGAGATTGATGTTGATATTGGTAGTTCGAAAATAGCGACCGCGATTTTGCATTTGGCGTTAGGGTGTGTGAATAGTGTAACGATTGATATGGGGTTTGTTGCTGAGGCTGTTGAGGAAGAGGAGTTGCCGGAAAGGTTGTTGGGTGCGGTTAGGATTTGTCAAATGGAGATGTCGAGTGCGACGGTTGTTTCGGCTACTGGTGGGGTGGGGAAGGGAGTAACACCTGGAGGAGTGAGTAGTAGTCGTGTTGCGGGTGATTGTGATGTCGATGAGTGAGTGAAGATGGTGAATAAGAGTAAGTTTTAGTTAATTGTGATTATTAATTATTTTATTGTGAATTATGGATATGTGATCTGTTTTATTGATTACATAGTTTTGTTGTGAATTTGATGATGTGTAGATATGCTTATTTGTCTAATTCTGATAGTAAATGTAATTATATGTTGTTAACTAAGAACTTGTGAATTTCATACAGCAGCAACCACGGTCAAGATGTGCAGGTATCCCATGTTATTGGGCACCACCTTTTTCTTCTATGATTTTTTCGGTTTGTTTATAACATTATACACATATGTGACTTAGCATGTCTGTTTCTTTTTTGCTCAGATTGTTTAGAACACAAAACGGTATTATGAAAAAAAGTTTGGTGCTGAAACTGATGAAGGTGTGGAGAAAATTAGGAAGCACTTGGTATGTATTTGGCTTTAAATGTTCTAAGTTACTCATTTTGTCTGTGTGTTGAATTATATTCCTTTCTTGTAGGTAGAAAAATACACTGAAGGGTTGTGTTGGGTGCTTTTGTACTACTTCTCAGGTGTTCCATCGTGGACATGGTTAGGCGCATCTTATAAACAGTCTTTTATCTTCATGTTCTTGATGGGCTACTAAACGATTGTGAAATTATGCAAAACGTATCCTTTACAGGTTTTTCCCATACCACTATGGGCCCTTCACATCTGATTTGAAAGGCCTATCAAGTACAAAAGTGGTATTTCAAAAAGGATTGCCTTTTAAGCCATTTGATCAGCTCATGGCTGTTCTCCCCCCTATGAGGTAAATTATCGAAGTTCTTTATCTAATTATTGCTTTTCTCGATGGTACGTTTATTAATGTTTTATTAAGTTTGTCTTTTTATGTAGTGCCCATGCGCTTCCATCTTTTTATGTAACTTGCAGACTCCTCTTGAAAATCTAGAGCCTGTGTCTCTGTGCTGCTATTTTTAATTGTGTTCTTGTGTTCTGATGGAGTTTTTTCTACTGTATGACAGTCATTGCTCTTGACCCAAACCCAAACTCCCCTGCATTGAAGTTGGAATCCAGAAACAGAAAGAACACTTGTCTGTCGAGGTTTGTTTGATTAATGAATATATATATTTTATACAGAAATGTTATTTGTATTCTATGTAATTTTTTTCACTTTTTTACTAATGTAGCTTAGCAAAATTGATGCGCGGATCATGCGAAATGTCTCTGGAATAAAGCAGCTGGAAGCCAAAATAGGTCCCTTATGTGCTCATGATTTCGGACTCATAGTCCTGCCTCTAGTAAAATCATATTTACGGGTTAGTAAACAACTTGCTAGGCAGTCTTTGAGAGTTTGAGATACCATATTACCTATGCTGCACACACCCTTGAAGGCACAAATATATTTGCTCAGTTTTTTTTAAAAATCTTTTGTTAGGCACACATAGAGAATTTAGCAGAGAAAGATGCCACAGAGAAGTCGGATGCTGCCAGAGAAGCGTTCTTGGCAGAACATGCTTCAGTTTCTTATTTGTTACTGTACTGTATTAGATTATAGATTAATAAAACAATATATGATGCCAACAATGGTGTTACATGTGCAGGGTTCAAGCACAGGTGACCTACATGTTTCATCCCATGACAATGGGTCAAAGGCGTATGTGCTATCTCATCATGCGTTAATATTCATGATATGATTTTAATTATTATCCCTCTTCTGATGTTACGCTGATGTTTGTTTTTCCTCAGTTCCTCCACTCCACCGGAGATAGATGAACAAGCAAGTGACAGTGATGCTGAAACTGGTTCTGTGCTCCATCAACAGGAAGATGAAGCCAGACGTAGAAAAATGGAGCTTGAGGCTGAGGAAAGGAAGCTTCAAGAGACATTGGAATACGCTGTGCTCTCAGATTCCACTAAGGTCTGCAGCTATAAAAATTATGTACTGAAGCAGGAAGATCAGATAGATCTTGCAACTGTTAGTACTACTAGTGTATTAGTTACAACTGTTAGTTATAAGTTAGTACTGTTGGTTCATATAGTTAGTACTGCTTATATGATATGTATTAGTGGTTCAGTTATATACATTCCAATTTTATTGTATTTGAATTTGTTTTGATATATATTAATTTCGTAAATGTGACTAAAAGATGTATATAGTCATAGTTATTAACACTTTTGGTCACTGTTTGCTTAATTCGTTGTGTGACTAAATATTACAAAAGGCCACACAAAAAAAAATTCATGTGGCAATTGGATGATCAATAGCCTCACAAAATACAAATATGGTCACACTTATTAACACTTTTGGTCACTTTATGCTTAATTGTATGTGGCTAAATACCTAAAACAAACATGCTTTGTGTGACTAAATATTACAAAAGGCCACAAAAAAAAATCATGTGGCCATTGGATGATAAATAGTCACACAAAATACACATTTCTTTACTTTAAACAGCATATGGTCACACTTATTAACACTTTTGGCCACTTTTTGCTTAATTGTATGTGACTAAATACCTAAAACAAACATGTTTTGTGTGACTAAATATTACAAAAGGCCACACAAACATAAAATTCAAGTGACCATTGGATGAACAATAGTCACACAAAATACACATTTCTTCACTTTAAGCAACATATGGTCACACTTATTCACACTCTTTTGGCCACTGTTTTTTAAATTATATGTGACTAACTCCAAAAAAACAACACACGTTGTGTGACTAAATCATCACAAACGTCACATTTATTATATATTCATGTGACTATAAAGTGTTTACGGTCACACAAAAATGATTAATCCAACAAAACTTGTGCCTAATTTGTCATACATATTCGGGTTTTGGTCACTCTTTTTCAATGAAAACGGTCACAAAGTAAACAATGTGACCATATAGCACCTACGGTGGCGCGACTTTTCGTCACACACACCCAAAAAAAACGTGTGTGACTATATGCATATAGTCACACATTATGGGTTTGACGATATCCAGTTTGTGTACCAGTGTTCACGACCTTTATAATGACATGCTAGGTGATATGGTAAATCTTCGTATGTAGGTTGTTGTTGTTGCTGTTATTGTCGTTGTTGTTGTTTGTTGGGTTATTGTTGCTGTTGTTGTTGTTGTTGTTGTTGTTGTTGTTGTTTGTTGTTGTTGTTGTTGTTTGTTGTTTAATAAAATGTTGTTGTTGTTGTGAAAACTGATGTCGAACGTGCTTTATATTTTTAATTCGTACGCTTTAATGTTGGAGTAATACGTATGTTTTAAATTACATATGCACAAAGAATGTCGGAGGTGTCGAAGAATGGAACTGAAGGAACAATATCACAACTAACAAACACGAAGGCAAACCGTTTATTTAAAACACACAAGAGTTCTCAACCACATACATTTCATACAGAATCAAACGAAATAACTCGACAAGCAAACGAAACAGATCAAACTAAACAACTCGACAACCAAACGAAACAACCCGTTTTTTTTTTGCGGCTACTTCCCGCTTTGCTGGAACTCGCACCATCTTTTCCCTTCCTTGCTCTCATTTCCTTGAAATGTGCAAACGTAGCTTCGAGATTTGTTACTCTATTTTCCATATTACCAAATTCGGTGTCGAGGTCCAACGTGCTTTCAGCTTCATCGTCACCTCCAACAGCAGCAGCTTGAGCTTCATCAGCACGTTGAGCTTCAGCAGCATCTAGCTCTTCCAAATACTCTCTATAGTACGGCTTTCTCCTCAACCATTCCAGAATCTTGTCTCTCTGCCACGGTGCACAGTTCGCATAAGAACCATATTCATCAAAAATTTCCCAGCCCCAATGAAGTATAATTTCATTATACAGGAGCTCGTGTGATAAAGCCTTTGACCATTCCTGTTCCGGCGTTAAACCATCCATTGTTATGAGTGTTTTTTGTGAGAATTTACGTGTTTTGTGATAATTTCATTATACAATATATATAAGTAAAAATTGGCGGGGTAAAAGGAAAATTTGGCGGGAAATATTACCGTCGACATGTCGTCGGCATCATAAAGGCGGGAAAAAACCCCGCCCAATTATTCGCTATTATTCACACGCGTGAAAAGTCAAAATTTTGACCTAAATAAGTACCGACGACATGTCGTCGGTACAATAACACTAACGGCAAAATAATTCTTAATCAATCGCTAATCCCACGCTAATCACAATTATTTTTTTGTTTATATATTGCTGACGACATGTCGTCGACGTAATATTGGCGGGTCAAACTCCCGCCCAGGTTTTCACCAGGTTTTGGAAAGTCAAACATTGGTATCATTATACCGACGACGTGTCGTCGGTATTTAACCAACTTAAAAATTCAACGCACCCTTGGCTCGGTCAAGCCAGTTTTTTGTCGTTTAGTGTGATTTGCCGACGACATTGTGTCGTCGGCATCGTGCTCGTCACCCGTTCTATGTTTTCTTGTAGTGTAGATGAAATTCCTGAATCACTTTCTAAAGACATGTTGAGCTATACATTTTGCCTTGAATGTTATGTTGAGTCTAAAACCGTATATATCATGTACTTTATAGTTATTATGTTTGTGGATAATAACTAAAATAAATCCTTTTATAGGTTAGGAAGTGCATGGTCTTATTAACTTGAAATGTTTTGGTTCTTCATGTTGTCTTAATTATTCACTAGGTTTCGACATTACCTGAAAAGTTTAGGATGTGATGTTTGTTATTGATTTTATGTTGAGATATAGTCTTGGATAATGCAGTTAATATTTGCTCCTGAGGTGTTGTTATAGCATTTGGTCCATAGTCAGATGGCGTAAGTATGCGCAGACTTTGAATCAAGATAAGTTGATAAAGTGGTATCCAGGAAAAACTATGGCCTGTTCTTTGTGCAAGAGTGAACTTAATTCTTATAGACATTCTTATTGTTGAATGTCTATTTTAGATTGATTTACAGTTGTGTTGATTAAATCGATTAGGTCACCAAGCAAGCATCAAATGAACGTTAGAATGCTTTGATGAGAACTAACCAAAAACAACTTGTTGAACGTTAAGGCAATGTTGCCTCAACTGATAGGTCTACTGTATATCCAGGACTAACTAATAACTATTTAGCGGCCATCTATGACGCAGTACATCAACTCTGATAACATCTTTATTCTTAATGATGAAAAAGGCTTCTACTGCTCTGGAGAAGTTTGTGGGCCGCCAAGTTTTTCCAAGTTATGCAACATAGTACCATTTTCTCGGGGTTTTTTTAACTAACATTGTACCAGTTTTGATTTATTTTATCTTTTCGGTTTTACAATTATCCTTTAATCGTTCAGATTGGTATACATTTATTGTAGCTGTTTAAATTGGCTTATGTTGAAGTAATTTCTTGCAATCACTCCGGACAAATAAATGAGGCCTTTCGGTTGAACTGAATGAAGGTTCTTCCGAGAGGCTTGTGTATCGATTCCTTCGGTCTCCAAAGATCCTCCGGTATCTGCGCACAACAATACGCGTTAGGCTCGCCTCGGGTGTTATCCCAGGACCCACCTCCGGCGTGAGAGTAAGTATCGGATATACCGAAAGGCCATCAACAGTAATATATAGTAAAATGTGTGGTAAAAAGAGATCCCTGAAAGTAGTAAATGGGCTGGGTATTTACAGTACCCAGCCTTGGTACCTGTGATGGTGGCGCCGGATTTTCTGGGAACATGTCTTGGACATAATCCCGTGAATCCTGGGATTATGTCTGCTGCTGCCATCTGTCAAAAGGTAATGCCACTTGTCCTGTTGTTGACAGCTGCTTTATCCGAACGATCTAGGTGCCTTCCGGCCATTGCCGGATGGTCTTGCTTCTTCCGGCGTCCGGACGAGTTAAGCCGTCCGGACACATACGCCAACATGTCCCCCCAGTATCATAGAATTGGTTTCACCAATAGTGTGATACTCTAAAAAATTTGAAGTCTGGTTCAACTAATTCCGAAAGGTTTGGGTCGTTCGGGATCCGATGAGTTGATGCCATGCACAAACTGCCAAAAACCATTATTACCTCTTTTTAAGGATAGCCATCATTTTTACTGGGGTTCTGAGATGTCGACACGTGCCCACGCGTGTATCGCACGAGTGAGGAGATGCCACCTCACCCGCTGACAAGGCACGTCGTTTCATATTCTTCCTTTCGCTTATAAATAGCGTCATTTCTACAGGTTTTTTTTTTTTTTTTTTTTTTTTTTTTTTTTTTTTTTTTTTTACCACTGTAATTTCTTGTTCTGACAAACTTTCCGTAGCATCTTTCCGAGAGGTTCATTTATTTCTAATCCGAACGACTTTATTTCGCCATTCGGTTAATCATGTCAACTTCTCCCTCCTCGATTCATGAGGAAGATACCCCGGAGGCCGGGGGGTTCCTTCCTAAGTTCGATGTTCAAAAGTACACCTCCCAAATGAACGAGAAAGATTTATATGTGGTGACGACGGACGCGGGTATACCGGGGGATCTGCATCCAAGGTTACCTCCGGCGAACATGACGATGGACCAATTGCCGGGCGATGCCATTGGTCTGTACGTGGAGTATTTTTACGAGGGTGGTCTTAGCGTGCCCTTCTCTACTTTTTTGCTGGATATCATCAAATATTACAAGGTACATCTCTCCCAGCTGGTGCCGCTGGGCCTACACCGTGCCACGCTTTTCGAGGTGTATAGCCGGATCCTGGACGTCGCTCCAACCACTTCCTTATTCCGGGCCTTCTATAAATTAAGTAAGCAAGGTCACTGGTTTTCTTTCGAGAAGCGAAGTGGTAAGGAGAGGAAGGTTTGTTTTCGGGAGATTCTGACCGGACTGAAGGGTTGGAAGAATGATTTTTTCCTGATAGATAGGCGAGCGATCCCCTTTGCCATGCCCTGGAGGCATCATGATTCTGATATTTCGGATCCATATCCGAATGGCGAGTTCAGTATTGCGGATGCGGAGAAGCTGGCCGCAAACATAATTGACCTTATTCCGATTCCCAGGGGCTTTCTTTACGCCATGGGGCTGACCTCGCAATGGGAGCATCCCGGTTACCGGGCCGCGCTTAAGGATGCCGAGGGTAAAGGTATGATTTCATTGCTTGTTTTCGTTTCCCCAGATGACTTTCGTTAAGTATGTTTGTTTCTAACTATTTCGTGCTCTTTTTCCCTTTTGCAGATGTATCGATGTCTGAGTATCTGATTAACCCCATGGTCCGTGAGGGTGTTTCAATGGTCAAGGGTGATAAGTACCGTGAGGGTGAGTCTCACGAGTTGCACGTGACTTTTTCTGCCCCTTCGAATGCCGATATACCGGAGAAGTCGGCCGAGGAGATGAGGGTCGAGAGGGCTGACGCACGGGTCTTGGAAGCCAAACGTAGAAAACAAAGGCAGAACGTCACCCGAGATGCTCTGCGAGCCCAGAGGGGAACAGGGGTTAAAAAGGCTCGAGCGCGAGTTCAGCCTGGTGAGGGTAGTAGCGGTGCGACCCGTCCGGCCAAGAGGCGTAGACCAATAGAGACTCCCGTGGTGGATTTGGAACCCGAATCACCGGAGGTCGAGGTCATCCCGAACCCTACCCCAATCCGGTCACTTCGTCCGGAAGACATCGGGAGTCGACCGGAAGGATCAAATTTTGCCTCCGAAACTGCTGATGATGGTAAGTCGTCTAACTGTGTTTACCCTGCACTTCTCCCATTCCCCTACATTTTTTTGATAATGATTATCTTTTTCTCCTTTCAGAGGGTCCTTCCGTACAGGCTTCTGGACGCGGCAAGGTTAGAGTCATGGCCGACGGTGATCCGGCAGCTGTGTTTATCCCGGACTGGTCAGTCAGAAGAGGGGATCGTTTGAATAGAGGGGTTGTTTGCAAAGAATTGATGATGAACCTGCCCACTCCTCGAGAGGAGTTTTATTTTCAAAGTTTGGGTGACTCAGAGGCCCTTCAAAGAGGCTGGGTATTATTGGGTCGCGGTGCGGCCGCTCATTCGGACATTCTTGGCCGGTATGAGGCCCTTCTTGAAGAATATAAACAATTGTGCCGCACCCATGAGGGATGCGAGGATGCCGCTCGAGAGGTAGAGGAGCTTCGAAAGTTGAAACACGAGCATGCAGGCTGTATGGTGAGGGAATCGGATCTGAAAGGTCGTCTCTCTCAGCTGGAACAGGCGAGAGATGAAGGGAGGAGGGTTTCTTCAGACCGAGTTAAGGCCTTGGAAGCTGAGTTGAAAGATGTTAAGGACAAACTTGCTATCGAGGAGGGGGAAAGTTCTAAGCTGTACAAGGAAAGGGCCGACCTGGCCGTTAAACTAGGCCAAACGGAAATCGAACGTCATAAGCTGGTGAAGGAGTTCATTCCGGAAGTGGTCCATCGGCTTCTGAACAGTCACGAGTATAAACAACGTTTAGCTGAGCCATTTAGTTTGTCCTCCGAGTCCGGGTTCTTAGAGGCTGTCTCCGTGGGTCGTAAGCCGGAGGATGTGGCCAAAATTGTTGCCGAGATAGATGATCTGGATGTGGAGGCGGACCAAAAGTTTGACCCTTTGTACGATGGCCTCTTTTCAGCGGAATATCCGTACGTTCGGAAGGTGAGCGATGCTGCGGATAGACCCTTATCGAAAATAATGGGCCTGATTCCTGACCCTGCACCGAACGATTCTTCCGCCGAAGGTCCCTCCGTTGAAGAAAATATTCAAGAATGACCCATCCGGAAATCTTTTGCCCTGTCTTGAACAATTTTTGGTGTAAGGCCCTTGGGCCGTTAGATTAATTTCTGAATAGTTAATATGATTCGGATGAATGTAATAACAAATTGTTATATCCCAAACGCCTTTCGTATGTTTGGAAGTTATGTAATGTCATGTTTTGCTACTTCTCAAAAGGCTTTTCCCTTCTCTTTTTTTTATATATATATGTTTGCAATACATTACCTGCGCCTTTCAGCAACGTGCCTTCCGCCTTGACCGCATGATTGTTTCCTTCTTGAACACTGATCATCAATCTCCGGAGGGCACGAACCTCTCGGAGGGATCATTTTCGACCTGTGTTCGAAAGGCAATGAATGATATTATGGCCGCCCCTTTTTGAGTGCCGCTCGGCCTTTTTGCCATGGCAACCCCTTTTCGGGTATCAACCATCTTTGGACATTGACCACACACTCCCCGGAGGGCGTGAACCTCTCGGGGGGGGGGCATTTTCTAATTATGTCCAGAAAACAATGAACATTGATCACTAATCTCTGGAGGGCACGAACCTCTCGGAGGGACCACTTTCTACTTATGTTCGAAATACAACAAATGGTTCAGCCTTTTCGCCAGGATTATGGCAACCCCTTTTTGGGTATCAACCATCTTTGGACATTGACCACACACTCCCCGGAGGGCGTGAACCTCTCGGGGGGGGGGGCATTTTCTAATTATGTCCAGAAAACAATGAACATTGATCACTAATCTCTGGAGGACACGAACCTCTTGGAGGGACCACTTTCTACTTATGTTCGAAATACAACAAATGGTTCAGCCTTTCCGCCAGGATTATGGCAACCCCTTTTTGGGTATCAACCATCTTTAGACATTGACCACACACTCCCCGGAGGGCGTGAACCTCTCGGGGGTGCCATTTTCTAATTATGTCCAGAAAACAATGAACATTGATCACTAATCTCCGGAGGGCACGAACCTCTCAGAGGGACCACTTTCTACTTATGTTCGAAATACAACAAATGGTTCAGCCTTTCCGCCAGGATTATGGCAACCCCTTTTTGGGTATCAACCATCTTTGGACATTGACCACACACTCCCCGGAGGGCGTGAACCTCTCGGGGGGGGCCATTTTCTAATTATGTCCAGAAAACAATAAATGATACGAGAGTTCAATGCATAACATGAATCGTTTCCCTCCAACTGTGGGATAACTACACTTTGTCATTAAAAATAGTCAAATAACTCCTTTTGGATGTTTACATTAGGCATATTTAAGTCATTTACAAAAAACATTTTCTAAGGTTGACAGCATGCCAAGCTCGTGGCACTTCCTTTTCTTCCATTCTCTCTAGCTTGTAAGATCCAGTCTGATATGCTTCCACGACCCGGTAGGGTCCCTCCCAATTGGGTCCTAACTTTCCTTGATTCTCAACCCTGCTTGCTTCATTCCTTCGGTACACAAAATCGCCTACCTTATATTGTTAAGGTATTTTTATTTCACACGTTAGTCAAAGTAGAGACAAATTATAATTGCATTGAAATAATTAGATATTTGTAGTAACCTTTGGTTTCAAAGAAGTTATGTGAATTCTTACTTACCTTAAATGATTCGGACCGAACCCTTCGGTTGTAATATTGTTCCACCTTCTTCTTGTACTTTGCCTCTCGTATCGCAACCATCTCCCTTCGTTCCTGTAGGAGGTCGAGGTTCAAACAGATCCCCTCATCATTTTCTTTTTCATTGGTCATCATGGTCCGAAAGGTTGGCATCCCTATTTCTGCCGGTATGACTGCTTCGCTACCATACGTGAGGCTGAATGGTGTTTCTCCGTTGCTCGTTTTCAAAGATGTGCGATGTGCCCACAGGACATTCGGCAGTTCATCCACCCATCCGGCTCTTTCCCTACCCAGCCTTGACTTGAACCCCTTCATCAAACTCTTGTTTGCTCTTTCCACCAAACCGTTGGCCTGAGCATGGGCTACGGCAGTGTTTATCTGGGTTATATTCAGGCGCTCACACCAACTTTTGAAAGGGTCGTGAATGAAATTGCTTCCATTGTCCGTGATAATCACCCTGGGCAAACCGAACCTGCATACTATGTTCTCCCAGACAAACTTCTTTACTTCTTTCCCGGTCGTACGAACCAATGGCTTGGCTTCCATCCATTTAGTAAATTAGTCGATGGCCAAAATAACAAACTTGATTTTTCCCGGAGCCTCTGGCAGAGGGCCCAGCACGTCCATGCCCCACTGATAAAAGGGCCATGGGGCCATTATTGAAGTGAGTACGGTTTTTGGGAGTCTCGGAACGGGTGCATGTATCTGACAAGAATCACATTTTTGAATCACTTCCCTGGTGTCTCGGTGCATGGTCGGCCAGTAGTATCCCTGCCGCATTAACTTTGCCACGATGGATCGTGGCCCGGAGTGCATCCCACACGCTCCTTCATGTACTTCTCGGATGATATAATTAGCTTGGAGCGGTCCGACACATCTCAGCATCGGGCCTGATTGAACAAATAATTGCACAACCAAGCCTTTGATGGTGATCAAAGGAATAATGGGGTGTTGAGAATGCGCCAAGCTTGTTCTTAACCTGAAAATAAGAAATACCGAAACACTACGTTAAGTGATTGCGCAGGGGTTGGACCCTGCGAACCACCTCCGGCGTGCGAGTAAGTATGTGTAATCGTTTGAGTAGGTTGTAAATGACAAGAGTGAAGTTAACTTACATTGTTCATGCCCGACTACGCTATTTATAGGGGAGAAATAGGACATAGTGGGCGGTTGCACATTGTTCGGAGATCATGGGGGCGTCCCATGATTTTGTGGTAATCGCTAGGGCTTTGTAGCCCACGATCTCTGTTTTGGCGGGAAAGCCAAGGGAAAGAGAAGACGTGGGTTTGACCAGGTCAGAATGGTCCTTCGCGCTAGTCCCTTCGATAGGAATACCCCAAAGGGCTTAAGGCTTCGATTGGCGGGTTCCCACATGGTAACCATTTTGTAGACGAATGGTTTTACGCCAATAAAACGTGTTAGGAGATTAACCTGGGCCTCCGAAGGGAGGGCTTTCTACAGGCTCGAAGGGGAGTCCTTCGACCCGTTCGGAGGGTACATCATCAAGCCCCCCAGTCGAAAGTGATATATATGTACGAGTATATATTGCATTCGACTCAAAAAACTAACTACATGCCTTATACTCCTTGTATAACACTAACCCTGCAAAAAAGAAAAGAAAGTAAATGTTCAACTAACCACGCATTTAATGCGGATTAATTATGATTACTCCACTTGGACTACCACTGCTACTATCTCGGTATATGTAAGCGTCCTTTCATAATTTAAAATCAATTTCAAATCCGCATAGATAGCCAACTAGACACGTGTGCGGTTATGATCAAAAATTTGATGGGTATTTATTCGTTGATACGGTAAAACCCTAGAATACTTTTACCTCCGCCCAAAATATACACATTGCTCTGCAATCTTGTGCTTCCGTTGGAACGAAAAGGTAAAATTTCCATAAACCCTCCTTGATCTTTTATTCTTTTAATATGAGCATGGCCGCTAAGCGAATTATTAGGCAACAAACTTGTACCTTGTCGAAACAAGCTTTATCTGAGTTCCTGCTTGATTACCCTATCCCCTCGGAGTACCAAATTATGCTCCCTAGCAAGAAACAAAATATTTTCGATGCTCCCTATACCCTTGTTGGTTTGTATGTGCATGCATTCACTCAATCGAATCTTAGGATACCTATTCATCCCTTGATTTTAGAGTTTCTACAATACTATCAGGTTCATGTTTCTAGGTTAAACCCTTTTGGTCTTGCTAAGTTGACCACTTACATTGCAATGTGTAAAGCATACGGCTATGAACCCACATTGGTGGTGCTTAGGGGTTTTGTGAATCTCTACCCTGGTGGAGATTGGGTAACCATTGCTAAAAGGGGTGAACATAACGTGCCTGCTCTTGTGACGAAACCCTTTTCAAATATTAGAAACTGGAAAGGACAGTTTTTCTATGTTGAGAGTACCATCATACCTCCTGAGTATCCAGCATTGTTGGATAAAGCAAACATGTATGATGAGAAGAAGTACAATGACCCTCTTCCCTATGAGATAAGGAGTGACCCCTTGTACCAGCGTCTCGTACGCCACCCTGCTGACGTCCAAACGTTTCCGGAGCCTATATTGTACATGGCTGGTTTAAGTGATAGCTGGGACGGGTCTCCGTCATCACCTGAAATAATTTGTGAAGGAAAAAGTATGTATATATCTTATTTAAATAATTTAAATAACTTATCTGCTGATATTCATCTCCTTTTCGTTTGTTTGTGCAGAAATGGCTTTCAGAAACTTTGTTGTGGCTGGCGGTGCCAAAGAAGTTAGCTTTATGCCGAAGGATCCTCAGGATACAAGTTACGGAGTGGGATCTCCTTCTATATCTGTCAATAATAACGATGTTGATGTCTCTCCACCCAAACCTCTTGCTGTGCTTCCCCCAATCAAACCCCTTGGTACTGAGGAAGCCCCCCAGCTTGTGGAGGATGTTGGTGATTCTGATGATACCCCTTCCGGAAGTGATCAGCTCAGGATCGTAGGGTCCTCCGGTATTGCTGATAGAGTGAGAACAAGGAAAGGTACCAGTGCAAAAGCTGCAAAGACTGCTCCAAAAAGGAAACCCAATGTTCCTACTCCCTCCTCGAGGAATGTCAAACAAAAAACAGAAAAAGCTCGTGGGAAAGCCATTATGTATGCGCCAGAGAGGATGATTGATGAAGAAGATGATATCCCTGGTAAGTAAAAGTTCTTCGAGTTCTCCTCCTTTTCCATCGTATTGCGTATTTGGCTTATATTGTTTTTCCATCTCTCTTTTTTGTTTTTAGGTTTGCCAGATGCGAAGGAACTGCCCAACGCCCTCTCCTGCCGCTTGCTTGTTGAGAATATCACTCCTGCCTCTTGGAGGAGTAAAATGAGTGAAATGTCCCTTGAGAAGCTTTGCGATCTTAATGACAAAAGTTATATCAGGCAAGCAATGCTGGACAGCCATCTTAGCTTTCGTACAAGGGGATTGCTTAACAAGGTCAAGGAGGCGAAGGAGGAGGTTGCTGTTGTTGTGGCCAGAGAGAAGGAAAGGGAGAAGAGTTATGCTGAGTTGGAGAAAAGGTGTGACGAAGCCATGGCGGATTTTGAAAAACACCCAAGGTAAGAGGCTCTGCGAGCCAAAATTGATGGTCTTGAGGAGCAACTTAAAGAATCGCAAGCTGAGTGTAGTAGGCTAAAGTTGGAGGAAGCTAAGGTTGTTGGTTATGAGAACCAGGTGAGTGCCCTGGAGTCTAAATGTTCTGGTTTGGAGGCTGAGAGGGTCAGGTTAGTGGAGCAGGATGCCAAACGCTGTCAAGAGGTTGATAAGTTGAAGCTCGAATGCCAAAGTCTGAGGAAAGATAGGGCTGAGGTTGTATCGAAGGTTGTTCCCTACATTGCTATGGAGTTGTATCATAGCGATGAGGTGGGGGAGGTTGTAGGCAAACTAGTGAATGCGGCCATATTTCATGGCAAATGCACAACTTTGGAGGAGATTGCTGAAACAAAAAAACCAGTTGTGCTTTCGGAGGTGCCATACTATCGTCCGAATTCCATGCGGGAATATGATGAAGCTGGTAACGCATTCACCACGGCAGTGTACCCCTTCCTTGCCCAAGCAACCAAAGATCCTTCAGCCTCCATCGAAGATCTCCTCTCTAAAAAGCCAAAGAGCATACAGCCTCCGTCTCCAACCAGAAGGACCATGTCCGAGAAACCTAAGTCTGCAACCCACCAGGAGCGTCCCCACTCTTCCAAGAACAATTGAAGGTTGCCGTGTTGGCAGTAATTTGGTCCATAAGGGTGACATGTACCCTTCTTAAAACAATTTATCATGTTTAAAGGCTGGTGCCTTTGTATTTGACAATTTATGATCTGTGGTCTTGTTAGAACAATTTATCTTTTATGTTATTGGGCTTCGACCCATATCTTTAGACAATTATCCTTTTTGCGATTATGATAGCTAAGATTGCTCGTAGTCTTTGTTAATGCTAATTTAGTGGGAGATGTCCCCCTTTTATTATCATGTTTATCTTCTCTTACGCTCATTTCAAGAATGTAAACATACAACCTAAGGTTATAACCTTATTGTGTGTATTTTGGACCAAGATTTTAAGCAATCGTATAATTTGACTGCGACAGAGGGTCGCGACCCACTCCGTCTTTATCCTTAAGTTGCAGAGGGCTTTTAATACCCTAAGACTTCATAGGAAAGTTAATGTGAATTGTAATGGATGTTGTATATATACAAGACATGTGCCTTGCTTCATCCTTCGACATTGAAACTTGTAAAGTACTTGGCTGAACAAATCTATGTTGTATAAAACGAAACAAGAGATTTTGAGGGAAACATGTTATATCATTAAGTGGGTAGGGAGGATTACATCATTTGAAGAAATGAACACTAGACACCTACCACTAATGCTTCTTTCCCATATGAGAAGATTGCGTTACATGAAATTGAAAAAACAACTAAATGCTTTAAAGAAGGTAAGTTTTTACATGTAAAAACTTACGAGTGTTGTTGTCATGTCCAAACTTGTTCACGACATTTTGTTTTTCTGCCCTTCAAGCTCGCATGCCTTGTTGCCACAGCATTTTGACGCTGGGCTCTTTGACTTGGCTTCGCTTGCTTTCATTCGAAGGACAAATTCTTATACGCCCTCAAGACTTTGGCTAGTTTGTCCGCCCACTTATGTTGATATTGCCCTAGCTTTATCTCGATTTCGTCGACAATATCCTTGTCAATACAAATGAACCTTTGCTTCACATTCATGCTTTTGCAAAAACAGGGGAGCACTCCTTCGGCAAAGTGTTTCCCTTCATAAGAGGTGATGACTTGTGGGATTCCGAATCTGAAAATTGTGTGTTCCCACATAAACTCTTCTACATCTTTTCCTTTTGTTGATGCCAACGGCTTGGCCTCGACCCATTTGGTGAAATGGTCGATGGCTATGACCAAGAATTGTATCCCTCCGGGAGCTGCTGGTAGGGGTCCGATTATGCTGACGCCCCATTGACCGAAAGGCCTTATTTTCATGGTAGAAGATGCCTCATACTCTAATGGTTTCCGAGCTTTGGAGTGTGTCTGACATACCTTACATGTTCTGATTACTTCCCTTGCGTCTTCTATCACGGATGGCCAGTAATAACCCCACCTTGTTACTTTTGAGGCGATGACTCTAGGGCTTGTGTGTCTTCCACAAAATTCTTCGTGAGCATTGTAGAGAATGCTCGAAGCCTGCTTTAATTCTATGCAACGAAGCCAAGGAGATGAAAGACGCCTTTTGTTGAGGTTATTGCCTATAAGCCTGTACTGGGGACTTTTGACCTTGATTTTTCGTGCTGACTTTGGATTATTAGGCAGAATGCCGCTTATCAAGTACGTGTTTATTGGTGTCGTCCAGTTGGAGCCTTCATCAGATGTTTCACTTCGTGCAATTGACCTGGTGGCCAATATCTCCACTAAAACCTTGCTGGGTAGATGAGCTAAAGCAGTTGACGCTAGTCTGATTAGGGCTTCCGCCTTTTTGTTATGGCTCCTGTGGACACTTGTTACTTTATATCATTCGAAACCCTGAAGGAGCTTTTTAACTTCATCCAAATATTCCTTAATTACTGGCTGCCTTGCTTTGTAAAAACCCTTGATTTGGCTAGTGACTGGAAGCGAGCCTACAAAGGCGGAGAGGTAACGAACCTCCATGCCCTTTGCAAGTCGAAGGCCAGCCAGCAAGGCTTCATACTCTGCCTCATTCTTTGTGGTCTTGAATTCAAAACGTAGTGCATAACTGTACTCCTTTCCATCCGGATTGGTCAGGATTAATGCTGTTCCGAAATCATCGGAGCTTGAAGCTCCGTCGGTGTATAGTTTCCACCACTCCGCTGCCGTCGGGGGTGCTTCTCCCTTTTGGTTGTGCCCGGAAGGTGTTTCGTTGAGAGCTTCTGCAGATGTCTGGCCTCTGAAGGAGCTTGGGCTATCACGCCTTGTTAATAACCTCGGGGTTGGTAGATCAACACTTGCTTCGAACTTTGAAAGGTTGGCCTTGATTCCTTGCTTATTTGGTTCTATGGGTTTGAACCTCTTAAGTTGACATTCCTTGCCGTGGAGCTTGTCATCAATCACTGGTGCCTGAGGGGCTCTGGTATTGCTGGAATACATCCCTTCAAAGACTTTCCCCTCAGCTTTGCTGGGCTTCTTCAAGTTTGCCGTGGAACTTGCCGGAGGTTGCTTCTCGTCTACCACCCTTCGTTCTGGGTGATGCCTATTGGTTACGATATCTTTCTCGACATCCGCACCACTGAGAGTATCCTTTGGAAATCCTTTAGGACCTTCCCTGCCTTTCTTGCTAACCTTCGGGTCGTGCTCAGAAAGTATAGTTCCTATTCCGTGGGGCGTGTGAAATTTCACCGCTCCATGTATAGTGGAAACTATGATACCCATCCTTTGCATGGCGGTCCTTCCTATCAACAAGTTGTAAGGAGAGTTGGACCTTACGATAGAGAACATGAGGGTTTCTGTCCTTGCGAGCTTGCCTTCTCCAATTGTTATTTCCAACGGAACTTCTCCTAGAGGCCACAAACGTACACCAGAAAAACCTACTAAAGGCATCTTTGAGTCAACCCTTTGAGACCTGACCGAAGGCTTGAGTTTTCGAAAGCAATGTTCATATATGACTTCACAAAGGCTTCCGCAGTCCATGTAAGCTCCGCTTACTTCTTGGCGAAAGATGAGGACTTTGATAACTACTGGATCATTCGAAAGGATCCTGCCTGTGATAGGAGAAAACGCTATTTCCCTTATCTCACTTGCTTCCGGCTCCGGTACTTTCCTTTTCGAAGTGGTTTCGCCCCTATGTATCATTAGTATGGGGGCTTCGTTAGGGTTACTATCTTTGGCCATTTGAGTGTCGGTCATCTTTTCTTTACCTTTCTTTATACCCTTCACCAAATGTGCCAATTGCCCGGACTTCACAGCTTCCTCTATCTGTTTCTTCAGCTCTCTACAACTGTTCGTGTCATGGCCATTGTCTTCGTGAAAGTGACAGTACTTGCTGGTATCCCTGTTTTTGCCCTTACTTGTCATGCGAGGGGGTGCTTCGAAGGCCTTGGCAGCCCTCTCCGTCGCAAGTATTTCCTTCGGAGACTTCGTTAGACTGCTTAACAAACCATGGTTGGGACCTTTGTTGTACGGAGAAAACCTATCTCTGTTCTTGTTCTTGTTCTTGGACCCTTCCCACGAAGAATGCTTCGAAAACTTGTTGTTGCTATCTTTGTCTACCGGAGCCCCATTAGTGGACACCTCTTTAGCTTCGATCCAAGTATATGTCTTTTCCGTCAACCCTTTGTAAGTTTTCGAAAGGTCAGTGGACAAGAATTCCACCAAACTCCGATTTCGAAGGCCATGTACGAAACCCGAAATACGCTGATCTTCATGAAGACCCAAAATCTGCAAAGTCTCATCAGTGTACCTAGTAACGAAGGCCCTGGTGCTTTCGTTTTCTTTTTGTTTGATGTTGTGCACCGTTAAATGAGTCCTCGTGAACTTCTTTTGCTGACTGAAATGTTACTGGAACTTAGCCTTAAGATCATCAAGATTGACGATGCTGCCGGGCTTTTGCCCATTTCACCAGATACGAGCAGAATCCCGTAGGGTGTACGTAAACATATGACAGGCCACTAGCATAACCCATTTTTGCATTTTGATAGCCCCTTCGAACAAATGTAAGAAATTGTCCGGATCCCCCTTCCCATCATAAGTCCCAACGTGCGAAGGCATTTTCAACCCATCAGGCAATGGGTAATCTTCGATCCACCTAACGAAGGGTGTAGCTGAACCCATAGGATCTGAGTATAGACAGTTATAAGGTGGTGCATACATGGGAACAACATTATATGGATTGTTGTTTGGGGGTATTCCCATAGGAGTTTGGCTTGGGTAGGACTGATAAGGTGTATTCATGGCAAACGGGTAACTGTTTCCCATGGCGTACGGAGGGTACGCCATAGGGTGTCCGAAGGGCATGCTCCCATAAGTTTGGGGAAAGCTTGGGTTATTAGGCTGTCCATTTACTGGAGGATATAAGTTTTGAGGATAAGACTGAGTTTGGAACGAGGGGTACATACCATTGGGAGGAAGATTTCCTCCCATATTAATTGTAGGCGGATTGCCTTCTACGCCTGATGCGTGAGAAGGCTGCAACGGAACCCCAGCTTCAGTCCTTCCAAGATGAGCTGCTAGCAATGGAGGCAAAGTCACCCCCACTTCTTCCCTTTGTTGGCTCCTACCATTAGAGCCTTTGGTAACCGCCCCTTCCCTTCTTGTCGGAGCTCTCTCGGGGACTCCTTCGAAACCAACGGATCTCTTGCTTAGCCTTCGACCTACTGGGGACCCAATTCTTAGAGCCGATAGGGTTGGTCCTTGGTTCGGAGGCCTAGGTTCTATCTCCATTTCTTCATCATACTCATCACTTGAGTATTCCAACTCCCTTCGTACCTCAGCATTCCTGACTTGCCTGTTGCGAGCCCTTAAGAGGGATTCCAACACTTCGTGGTTGGCTTCGACAAAGGCTGGGCTAATGACAGGTTCCGGATTGGCTGATGTCGAAGCATGATTGTTGGCAGTGATTTCTGGGTGAGAACGTGTTGTGAAAGTGGAAGCGGTTATTGGGGGAAGGTTGTTAGTGTCGTCGATTGGTATTGGTGTCATGGTCGAGAAACCCGGTAGGGGAGTATCTTCTCTCCCTTGATTCATGCCGGAATAATAGTGAAAATGGTTGGTTGGTTATAAGCTCGGAATTAACGAGACCAATTGTAGCGGTCCCACGGATGGCGCCACTGATTGAACAAATAATTGCACAACCAAGCCTTCGATGGTGATCAAAGGAATAATGGGGTGTTGAGAATGCGCCAAGCTTGTTCTTAACCTGAAAATAAGAAATACTGAAACACTACGTTAAGTGATTGCGCAGGGGTTGGACCCTGCGAACCACCTTCGGCGTGCGAGTAAGTATGTGTAATCGTTTGAGTAGGTTGTAAATGAAAAGAGTGAAGTTAACTTACATTGTTCATGCCCGACTACACTATTTATAGGGAAGAAATAGGACATAGTGGGCGGTTGCACATTGTTCGGAGATCATGGGGGCGTCCCATGATTTTGTGGTAACCGCTAGGGCTTTGTAGCCCACGATCTCTGTTTTGGCGGGAAAACCAAGGGAAAGAGGAGACGTGGGTTTGACCAGGTCAGAATGGTCCTTCGCGCTAGTCCCTTTGATAGGAATACCCCGAAGGGCTTAAGGCTTCGATTGGCGGGTTCCCACATGGTTACCATTTCGTAGACGAATGGTTTTACGCCCTTGGGATATTTCGGATTCTGAACTGATCAAAGTATGCGATCTGCTCTTTGGCTTTGGCTAGGTATTTTATCATGCTATCTTTGGATGCCACGAATTCCCCGTTGATCTGGCTTGCTACCAAATTGGAATCCACTCTGACTTCTAATATCCGGATTTCCATCTTTCGAGCGACCCTCAACCCTGCGAGCAAGGCTTCGTATTCCGCTTCGTTGTTGGTGCTCTTGAAGTTTAACCGGATAGCATAGGTGTACTCCGTTTGATCCGGACTAATCAATACCAAGCCTGCTCCGGCACCTGACTTACTGGAGGCTCCATCGGTATACAACACCCATTGTTCTTGATTGGAGATGTTACATATCTCCTTACCTTCCTCTTTCATGCCATGACCGTATGTCCCCATGGGTATTTCTGTTATGAAATCTGGGAGGACTTATCCTTTGACCGCGCTTCGGGGGACATAAGTGATGTTGTAAACTCCTAATTCCACGTTATATTTGGCCATTCTCCCGGATGCTTCCGCCTTATTCAGTATTTGCTTGATGGGCTGATCGGTGATGACTTTTATTGGATGGGCTTTGAAATACCTTCGAAGTCTTCTAGACATGTGCAGCAGGGCTAGAGCTAATTTCTCGACCGGAGCATAATTATGTTCGGCCTCGTGCAACGTTCGGCTAACATAATGTATTGGGATTTGCTTCCCTTCCCTTTCCACCAAAAGCACTCCACTCATTGCCCCTTTCGATGCCGAGAGGTACACGTATAGGTCTTCTTTTGGCCTCGGAGTTGCCAGGTAAGGAAGTTCGAGGATCATCTTCCTCATCTCTTGAAAAGCTTCTTCGGCCTGGTCCGTCCATCGATATTCGTCCTGATTTTCTTTTGTAATATTTCTTAACGTCTCAAAGAATGGGAGCGCCCTTTCTGCTGACTTGGATAGGAAACGGTTCAAAGCTGCCAGCTTACCGCTTAAACTCTGCATCTCTTTGAGCGATTTCGGGGACTGCATGTCCACAATAGCCCTTGTTTTCTTCGGATTTGCCCTAATTCCTTCGGATGTCACCATGTATCCCAGAAATGTTCCTTCCTCTACCCCGAAAGAGCATTTCTTGGGGTTCAACTTCATATTAATTCTCCAAAGGTTATCGAACGTTTCCGCTATGTCGGCCAGCAACTCCTTTTCAGTCTTGCTTTTTATTACCATATCATCTACGTAGGCTTCGAGATTTCTCCCTATCTGCGACCGGAAGGCTGAATCCACTAACCGTTGGTACTTGGCTCCAGCGTTCTTTAATCCGAACGGCATTTTGGTGTAACAGTATGTCCCGTGCTCGGTGTAGAAAGCTGTTTTTTCCTCGTCCTCTTTGGCCATTTGCACTTGGTGGTATCCTTTATAAGCATCCAAGAAACATTTGTACCGGAATCCCATAACCGACTCTATCTTCCAATCAATGTCGGGTAGCGGGTAGTAATCCTTTTGACAAGACGAGTTGAGGTTTTTAAAATCGATGCACATCCTCCAACTACTGTCAGATTTCTTCACCAAAACCGGGATCGAAATCCATGTAGGATATCGCACCGGCCGAACTATTCCAGCCTTCACCCATTCTTCCACCTCTTTGGCTATGGCCTGGTTCTTTTCGTCCGAGTAGGTTCTCTTCTTCTGTGCCACCGGCCTATCTTGGACGTTCACGTTTAGCGTGTGTTTGGTAATCCGTCGGGGGACCCCCGTCATATCCGCGGGTTCCCAGGCGAACACATCCTGATTGTTTTTTAGTAGCGTGATTAGCTGTCTTCTGCATTCCGAGAAAAAATTTCCTCCGATAGTTACCAGCTGGTCCGGGTAAGCTGGATGTACCATTATTCCTTCTGTTTTCCTGGGAGCTTTCTCTGTTACATCGGCACTCTGAGGTTCCTTCCTTGCTCCTTTCTCTATCATCTGTTTCTCCTCTAACTTGCGGCATTCCGAGACAATTACTGACCGGGTGACTAAGGTCGCTATGCCTTTAGGGGTGGGGAATTTCATCAGTGAGTGGATGGTTGAAGGAATGGCCCGCAGCTTCTTCAAACCCGAGCGCCCCAGAATAATGTTGTATGGAGAAGGAGACCTTATCACAGCGAACTTCATCATAGTCCGATGCAATAAACCTTGGCTCCCAAAACAGACTTCCAATTCGATCTTCCCTAATGGCTTTATGGACTCCCCCGCGAATCCTATCAATGGACTATTGGTTTCTTTCAGTTTGGCCTTGATGGAGGGGCACAAGTGCTCGAAACAGTGTTCACACATTACTTCAATCGAAGCACCCTGGTCTACATAGATCCTCCGTATAGTATAGCCTTCCACCTCGGCTTCAACTATCAAAGGTTCGTCCGACACGTCTCCCGGAAGGATGGCCGAAAAACTGATCGGGATATTCATCCATTCCTCCTCGGCGTCTATCATTTTCCTTTTTAGGTGTGTAGGACCAGCCATTTCGACCTTTGGGTAGATCGAGCAGTTGGTCCCACGGATGGCGCCAATTTGTTGAAGTAATTTCTTGCAATCACTCTGGACAAATAAAGGAGGCCTTTCGGTTGAACTGAATGAAGGTTCTTCCGAGAGGCTTGTGTATCGATCCCTTCGGTCTCCAAAGATCCTCCGGTATCTGCACACAACAATACGCGTTAGGCTCGCCCCGAGTGTTATCCAGGACCCACCTCCGACGTGAGAGTAAGTATCGGATATACCGAAAGGCCATCAACAGTAATATATAGTAAAATGTGTGGTAAAAAGAGATCCCTGAAAGTAGTAAATGGGCTGGGTATTTATAGTACCCAGCCTTGGTACCTGTGATGGCGGCGCCGGATTTTCTGGGAACATGTCTTGGACATAATCCCGTGAATCCTGGGATTATGTCTGCTGCTGCCATCTGTCAAAAGGTAATGCCACTTGTCCTGTTATTGACAGCTGCTTTATCCGAACGATCTAGGTGCCTTCCGGCCATTGCCGGATGGTCTTGCTTCTTCCGGCGTCCGGACGAGTTAAGCCGTCCGGACACATACGCCAACAGCTTACATGTGATGCATATGTTTCATCTGAAACTACTATTGAGATTCTAAACTAATATATGATATAAACTAGTGTACGTTTAATCTTTCTCTTTATGACTCTGTTGGAAAGTATTGTGCAGAAATTGGGAAAATATTGCAGAAGAGGAGTTAAAGATTTGTTCTATTTTTTTGCTAGGTTGGGGCTACTTCTGTCTTGGTCCAAAGATATGACAAAGGCAGTTATGGAATTTAGAAGTATGAAATCAATAAATAGCAGGTAGGAATTGATAGTTATTGTTTCTTGTAGTAGCATACAGGATAGAGTCTTGTTTAGTATTGTGTTATGTTGTATTTGTGTGGTTTCCTTTAGGCATATATTTTGGATTTAGGATTTAGGATTGCCTTGTAAATATTTTGCTATCTATATATTTTCACCTTTTCACCGGTAGAAAGTATTTACTTTGGGCCATGTGGAGCTAGGTTTGAGTGGCAGGTCGTGTTTGATGAAGAGCTGTGTTATATACACCACAAGATTTAAAGTTGTCAGACGCGTCTGTGATAAAAGCAAATAGCATGGCCCAAAGTAAATGGAATTTTCAATTATTTTTGTGCTTTTTATCCGGTAGGGTATTCTCTCATGTGATTTTCAATTATTTTTCTGCTTTTTATCCGGTAGGGTATTCGCTCATGTGATTTTGTGTGGCTCATTTTTTTGTGAGGCCTTAGGGCACGTTTGGTACAGAGAATTTCAGAGAATAGAAATGAAATAGAGAATAGAATTCAGAGAATAGAAATGGGTAGAGAAATTTAAAGTCAATTATAGTGTTTGGTAACATGAGAAATAAACTCGAGAATTGGCAAAAAAAAAAAAAAAAAAAAAAAAAAACTTTTTATTGAAAGAATTAGAACTTTTGTTTGTTTTTTTAAAAAAAAACTTATTTTAAAAAATATATATTTAAAAAAAAATATTTTTTTTTTAAATATTTTTTTTTTATTTATTTTTTTATTTTTTAAAAAAACTTATTTTAAAAAAAATATTTTTTTTAATTTATTTTAAAATTTATTTTTTATAAAATTAATTAAAAAATTATTTAAAAAAAATTATTTTTTATAAATAACAATTCTATAAAAAATATATTTAAAAAAAAATATTTTTTTAAATTATTTTTTATAAAAAATTTATTTATTTTTTTTAAAACTTATTTTATAAAAAATATATTTTAAAAAAATTATTAATTTTTTTTTATAAAAAATACATTTACGTAAATCGGTTTGTAATTAAAAAAAAAAAAAAAAAAAAAAAAAAAAAAAAAAAAAAAAAAAAAAAAAAAACTTACAAAGTTCCTCTCATTTCTCCCATTTCCTCACTAAAAGTAGTGGAAATGAAACTCAAAAAATTGCACTACCAATTCTCCACCAATTCCCCACAATTCTCCACCTTTTTATTTCTCTAACATACCAAACAGATTCTCGAGAATTAAGCCCATTTCCTTTTCCATTTCTTTGTCAAACCAAACATGAAAAATGAGCCCATTTCCATTTCTTTGGGCCCAATTCCCTGTACCAAACATGCCCTTGGTGTGTCCCATGGGATATTTTCCTTTCTCTTTCTTTTTCTTTAACATCTCATAAGTGTTTTTATTTAAAATCAATGTAGTCTTCAAGTGTTTGTATTGTTTGAGGTCATTTCATTAAAAAAGGAAAAACATGTTACACTATTACTTTACTATTATCATTCTAATATAAGATCAACCCACTTAAAACTTTGTATTAGAATGATGCCACCTGCACATAAATGTTGGACACATTTTGGATTTGTGTTTTTACAGTTACCTATACAAACCACTTAAAACTTTGTATTGTTTTTATTTTTGTAATATACTAATATATTAACAAAGATGAAATACTTATAAGCAACTTCATCTCCATTTTTGGATTTGTGTTTTTACACTTACCTATACAAACAACAATAGTTTAACACAATATATACTTTTCTTTATTGAAAAGATTAGAGAAACTACTATTTTTAAATTATTAAAAATTGAAAGCTAATTTCAATATTTAAAATGCATAGCCCTTAACGTAAAACACATTTATATTAGGCATATTTACTGTACATTTAGAAGGTAGTTTGGTATACCGATCAAATATTTAGCATTATGTTTGAGAAATTCTCACAAGCAAATTTTATTCAATAAAAATCTATCACTGAAGTACTTTGGTAGTTAAGATATGGGGTTGTGCATACTCCCCAGTATCTATAAGACCATGTGTAGTGGGGTGGTGGGGAGAGTGGGGGGTTGTTCGCCACGTGGCATGTGGGGGTATTATGGGGCGTTGTTGAAAAAGTGGTGTAGTGGAGAGTGGGGGGTTGTTTGACACGTGTCAGTCCTTTTTTATTCCTTTTTTTTTTTTTAATCACTAAAAACTAATAAATAAAACTAAATATTACTAAATAATTTTTTCATTTCATTAAAATAAACCCTAAAATATTACTACATAATTAAAAAAAAAAAACCTTTAACTACTAATAAAAAGGTTTACCGAGAAAAGTAGCCACGAATAAAAAAACACAACTCAACTACTTCTTCTTGACTCTATCTGTCTCTCTCTCACTTCTATGAACACACACACAACCACAAAAAAAAACCTTTAACTACTCCATTCTTGTTTCTTCTTGCTGCTGCTTGCTTGCTACTCCATTCTTGTCTTTCTTCTTGCTGCTGCTTGCTTTCTTCTTGCTGCTACTTGCTTGCTACTCCAAAAAAAAAAAAAAAAAAAAAAAAAAAAAACACAAAACAGACACACTCGGGCGCTGTCAGAACCACGAGGGAAGCAAAATTTTAGCCAACAGTGCCCCTCCGTTTTGGGGGAGGGGGCGCTGTTGAACGAAAATATGGGTGCTTCAACGCCCACTACGGACGGTCTAATACAAAACTCGACTCAAAGTTACCATTAATATTAAAAAATTGACTTTTTGCCACTTTAATGTCAATTGAAATTTTTTTTTTTTTTTTTTTTTTTTTACATATACTTAAAGTTAGCCTAATGGTTATGTTCTTGATTTTGAATCAATTTTGAACCAAATTGACCTAAGTACATCTCTTTTTCTTCATCCTCTTACCACACTTTTTTTTTTTTTTTTTTTGAACTTAGCCGAAGCTAAAACACTAAACAAAATCACTCCTCTTACCACACATTTTAATTTGTACTTTTTTCGTTTATTTGGAAACCTACATTCTCACCTTTAAATAATACAATTTACAATTTTGAGTTAATGCAAAACATATTATTCATATTAAATCACTAAAACTAAAAGTCTTATAATGAAGATATGTGTATAGACGTATAGTTTTAGACTTCTATAACCTTTTACAACGTTTATAACTTATAAACCTTTGATCAATTTAGGTTTGTTTTTTCTAAATTTTTCAATTAACTTACAAATAAAAATTGCAAATTGGTAACTGTTGTGAATAGAGGTGGCAAAACGGGCGAGCCGGGCAGGCACGGGCTAGAATGGGCACGGGCTTAAATGGGCACGGGCTAAACGGGCACATGTTATACAAATCGCTTTATAGAATACCACGAAATAAATTCCTTAAACGTAATACCCCATTTATATTAAAAAATTAAATATATTATATATATAAGTTTTTCTTCAAAAACGATTATAATGTTCTCTAATTGAGAGAAAATATGTGCCCGTTGTGCCCATTTAACTTTTTAATGGGCTAAATGTGCCCATTTCAAAAAAAAAAGGGGGTGGGGGGGCTAAATGTGCCCAAATCTTTTACAAAGTAGTCAAAATTAGCCAATTTTTTTCATTTTAGGCACAAATTGCCACCTCTAGTTGTGAATAAAAGATTGGGAGAATGAAAAGTATATTATGCAATTGACCAATGGGTCTATATATCTATACTACTTATAAAGGCAAAACGGTCAAAGTGAGAAAGTGAAAACTTAACTTTTGGTCAATCCCCATAATGCCCTTGTGAAATTGAATGGTATTCTCAATCTTAAGTATCTTAGGAAAGTATTGAAGATGGGTTTACACATTGATGTTTTGCTTGCCTTGGGTTTGAAATGTGGAATAATGTTGAAATAGTTGGAATGTTGACAAAACGATTAATGTGTTGAAAATGAAATAAGGAAACCATGCATGTGCTAGGCTGTGAAAAATGAAATAAGGAAACCATGCATGAGCTAGGTTGTACATATTCTGCATGGGCTGTAAACTATAGCAACTTATATAAGGCAAAGACACCATCGCGATTCATCTCTTTAAACATGGCAGGAAAATGTGTTTATCTCTTCAATTTAAACTTCAAAGTTCAAACATTATATATGGCAAGAGTTTTTCAAATACCTATATAAAGAACACTAATGTGTTTTGACAACCTATTTCAATCTTATCAAATCTCAGTTGACTATTCAAAAAACTTTGCATCATTCAAATTTAATGGTATGTAATTATTAATCTCTTTGAATAGTTTTATTTGAATCATATTAGAAGTGTGTTGTGTTGTTTTGTTGTTGTTGTTTAGGCACATGTTTACATAGTTCTGGTTCAAGGTATGTATTTCATTACGTGTTAAATCTTTTTATTAGTGTAGTTTGTCAACAATATATGCATGTCTTTTCACGATAACATTTGATACTCCTAATAACATAGTAATTGTTATGTTTGCTTTGTTTAATAAGGGTTCTTGCTTTCATCACTTTAGAATGCTCTGTACTTTTTTTCTTTCTTATTAGTTATTATAGTTCTTGAAATTGTAAAGAATATACATATCCATGAATTAAAAAGGTGGCCTAAAGATGAAGAAGGACTATTTTTGAGGTAAAAATACAAGTAATAATCAGTTATTTTCAAATTGCTTTTTAAGGTTTCGCAAAAGAACAATGTTGAGTCGGAAAAGGTAGTCGCTCTGGGATTAGTCGGCTCGCAATTTGATTGTGTTTTTACAACTGTTCTCGAGTTTGATATATGAAGTGTTTGTGCTAAAGTTGTTTGACAATTAACCATGAACAAAAGTTTACTCTTTTTTTTTTCTTTTCAAATAAATAATTTATTACTATAATATATATTTTATATAATATAAGACAATTTTTATCATTCCTCTCATTAAGTTTTTCTAAAAATAACATTGTGTATTCTTTTGACACTGGGCAAACTTATCCTTTGAATGAGAACTTTGCAGTTGGTTTGAATTCGTCCCATTGAATTAGTATAATGTTAATGGTTATACTAACTTAGTCACCAATTTAAATTTGCATTAAATCTGAAGTTAGTAATACATTTTTTTTTTTTTTTTTTTTTTTTGCATGGAAAGTTTCAGAAAATATCTCTAGCGTGTTTTTTGCATTAACGGTTTCACACCAATTTATCGGCATCTATTTTTGGTAACTATTTGACACATCTTATTTTACTTACATACGTATGAGAACCAATTCACTTTATTATGGCCATTTATTCCCTTTAAAAAATTCTTTTAAAATTTTCGCTATTTCAGGCATATGATAAGGGTTAAGTAATATATTAGAGGGGCAGGAACTAATTCACTTTATTATGGCCATTTATTCCCTTTAAAAAATTCTTTTAAAATTTTCGCTATTTCAGGCGTATGATAAGGGTTAAGTAATGAATGAGAGGGGCAGGGGCCGAATCACCATTTCATTTATTTACATGATCTCATTTATCATTTCACTAAATCACATTTTTATCTTGGGTAAACACCATAAAATAACAACTTACTTTCTCTAATTTTTCGAGTTGAAACACATACTTTTTTTATTACCTTACTTACCAACGTACTTTCAAATTTTGTTCCGACTTCACCAATATAACCATTTTATATTAAAGTAATCACTGAAATGACTATAATACCCCTGTCTTCTTCATTATGCATATTGGTGAAGTCGGAACAAAATTTGAAAGTACGTTGGTAAGTAAGGTAATAAAAAAAGTATGTGGGTGAAGTCGGAACAAAATTTGAAAGTACGTTGGTAAGTAAAGTAATAAAAAATGTATGTGTTTCAACTCGGAAAATTAGAGAAAGTAAGTTGTTATTTTATGGTGTTTACCCTTTTATCTTTTATGTATTGTTTTCTATTGGCAATTTTGGGTTGATATATTCTTGATATTCTCTATCAATTGTTACAATATTATACTATGTAATTCGATTAGTTTTAATTTATGATTGATTAATTGATTGATGTATTTGCTATTTATCAACTATACTTTTTTATTTTTGTTGGTTTTTTGTACGCAAATTTTATGTCTATGAGAGTTAACCGGATGTTGATGCATACAGAAAATGGTTTGATTCGCATGACAAGTTATATAGTTTTCGTACGCAAATTTGATTCGCATGACAAGGTATTCTCAATCTTAAGTATTTTAGGAAAGTATTGAAGATGGGTTTACACATTGATGTTTTGCCTAGCTAACCATCAGCACACGTTGACTTAGGGAACACAGCAAATTAATCTATACATGGCAAGAATTGAAAACAATGAAACGTAAATGAATATACATGGCAAGAATTAAAAGAATTGAAGAATTGAAAATAATGAAACGTAAATGAATCTATACATGGCAAGAATGAAACGTAAATGAATTTAAATATAGGATTGATTTGTGCATATGTTGAAAGTTGTCATTTGTTCTCCATTGCCTATATATAAAAAACTATTTATTCTCCATTGCCTACTACTCATTTGTTCTCCATTGTCTATATAGAAATGAAAATGAAAAATCAAAGAAATGCTGATGATAATCTTGAGGTTAGAACATTGTAATCTCTTATTTTTCTTAATAAATTTGTCCTTTTATTACTTTAGTTCATGGTCGTTTGAAATGCTTTTGTTTGTTTCTATACAACTTCATCCCCCTTGGAGGAGGCCGATATGAGAAGAACGAAGAGCTTGTGTTTGCTTCATCATAATGTGGGCAGCGGTGGTAGAATTAACATTGGGTGTTTCTTAACTGTTGGATCTTAGTAATAATCGAAAAAACTTTGTTAATCTTCAAATGAGCTTTTATGTTACCCATTTTAGATTAGCTTTAACTAATTGTATTGTTATTTATGCATATCTCTTAAAATGAAAATATGTTCGAATTCTTTGGAGTGCACATGAATAAAATATAGTTTAGGGACAACGTACTAAAGCTTAATAGATCTATTTATTTTGAATGTTTTGAAAATGATTTCCGACCACCGCCGTTGACGGAATATTCCGATGCTGTCTCCGGCATCTGTTGGATTATGATGACGAGATGAACGCCACCAGCCCATCATTGTCCATATCTGAAACATTTGGCATCATTTTTAAGGTTTCTTTTGCAACTTTTTTTGTTAGATCTATATATATTTTTTATATTTTGAAGTTTTATTTTTAAAGATGTATATATTTACCTTTTGAGCTTTTATAATGAATCAACATGTTTTTTTTAGTTATGCCATTGCTACCCCCTATTGTTGACTGATTCCAATGCCGCCGATGCCATGGGAATCCTCGACGCTGCCGCGGGTAGATGCATGGTTTCTTATTAAAGTTTGTGGGTAATTTTTGTTATAAATTTTATTGTGTATTTTTAAGTTTGTTGGTGATTTGTAATTTTACGTAATGTTATAAAGTTTTTGTATTTTCTGGTTCTTAAGTTTATCAAAAGATTGCGCTACAATACTTTTGTGTATAAATTCGTTGTAATTTACTTGTGTAAAGTTTGTTATAATCTAGATATGATTTGTCTTTAGTTTTGTTATAACTTGTTGGTAAGTTGCGGGTAACCCGGTGTAGATTTTTGGTAAATTATGTTACAATTAAAGGAGTAAACTACAAAATACATCCCTGTGGTTTGGTCAATTTCACACGATACATCCCTCCCAAAAAAGTTGCGCCATACACATCCCTCCGTTAGTAAAAGTCAAACACAATACATCCAAGAGGACGAACGGTGCAAAGATTGTCTCGTTAAGTTGGACACGTGGCAGTTAACTCTTTTTAAGCAAGGGTATTTCTGTCATTGTATACGTATACCTGCTGCACCACACTCTTTTAATAATTTTTTCACTCACACCCAATTCATAAACACAAATCCACAAAGCAAATCAAAAACATAAACACAAATCAAAGACATAAATTACCAGCATAATCAAATTCTTTTAGCAGGAGAAACAAGGTTCAAGCTTGTTTATAATCATTGGTTGGTTCTTCAGACACAAGAACACAAATCAAAAACTAATTATTCTAACCCTAATTATTCTTTAACCTCACCATACATCCCTCCATCTCTTTGATATCTCATTAACATAACAATCCGCCCCCCTTTTCATCTAACCCTAATTATTCTCTAACCAAGGCATCAAGATCTTGATAAAGGTCTCGGGTAGGTGTATTTGTTTTTTTCGTTAAAAGATCAGTGATGACTTCTCTTGTTCATTTGTTATACAAACAAATCATTTAACAAAAATCTATGATGTATTGGTTTTCGATTGGTATAGATAGTAATACTTCCACGAAAAAAAAACCACACCGAGATCTATTGGTCTTTTTATTTTTTGTTTTTCTTATTTCATGAGATGAGGAGAGACGTGAGGCTATGGGTTGTGTTGTTGGTAATTGTTGTTCAAAAATGGGACTATTAAGGTAGTTGGCTGTTGTTAAATGTTTGGATATAGTTTGAAGTTGTCATTGTAAACTGTTAAAGTCATAGGCTGCATGTTTGACTTTGTATATCTTTCTTTGACCTTTTTGCTGCTCAAGAAAGATCAAGAAAGTGTTTTAAGGCTTCAGATCTTGTTCTTGTTTTCTTATGTCGTTCGAGTCTTGGTAGTGGATTGGAGATGAGTTTGATGTTGTGGTTGTGTAGTTGTGTATTGTGATGGAGACGGGATTTATGATACATTGAACCATTATTCATCACCTTTGATCATCTTTTTCATCTGGGTACCTTTTATTTTCTCTTTTTAAGCAACCCTTTTGCCAGTTTTTGATATAGCACACCACCTGTTTGGTTAAAGGCCTCAGAGAATTTGAAAATTTTGAAAACTGGTTTTTAGCGTTTTTGTCAAGTGGGTATTGATAAAAACTGATTTTTAGCAGTTTTGTGAAGTGGGTATTTGATCTTGTGGTTTTTTAAGTGGTTTTTGAAGAAATTGAATTTTTTTTGAAAAGTGGGTATTGATAAAAATTGATTGCTAGCAGTTTTGTGAATTGGGTATTTGATCTTGTGTTTGTGTTTAAATTGGATTTGTGTTTGTGTGTTTGATTTGTGTTTGAGTTCTGAATTTGTGTTTGTGTTTTGTACAATGACAGAAATACCCTTGCTTAAAAAGAGTTAACTGCCACGTGTCCAACTTAACGAGACAATCTTTGCACCGTTCGTCCTCTTGGATGTATTGTGTTTGACTTTTACTAACGGAGGGATGTGTATGGCGCAACTTTTTTGGGAGGGATGTATCGTGTGAAATTGACCAAACCACAGGGATGTATTTTGTAGTTTGCTCAAGAATTTCGAACTTTTAGAATTTGAAAACTATACTAAAAAAAAAAAAAAAAAAAAAAAAAAAAAAAAAAAAAAAAAAAAGTGAGAAGTGAAAAGTTTGAAACTAAAAAAGGAAATGTTGAAAACATATGTTTCAAAAGGAAACTATTAATACACATTGAAAACCGGGTTGACCCTTCAAACCCGACGATTTGACTCGGTTTAATTTGACCTGTTTACTCGACCCCACCCGTCGGGATGACCTGGTTTAAATTGACCCATTTTTCGACCGGAACGGTTCAGCCGGTTGAACCACCCGGGTCGAACCGGGTTTCAAAACATTATATTTAATGCTCAAATCCTCAAACTTTTATTATTTTTCGTTTATAATCCATAAACCTTTTTTATCACTAAAACTATCTGCCGCATTAAAATCTCGTTGCTATGCATGGGTACTCGTCTAGTAGATACATAAGAGATAAAGCTTGAACTATAAGATGCATATTTTGTAATTAGATATAAACTCTAACTCATAATAGGAGATAAGGACATCCACATATGCAATTATCCGTAACACTCCCTCTTGGATGTTCATATTGTTAATACGCTTAGGAAATGCTGCCTCATTAAAAACCTTGTCAGGAAAACCAAGTGGGACAAAACCATGACTAAGGACAAAAAGAGTGCAACGCGTATTATCTCCCTCTGATGAGTACATCCCTTGATATCTTAGTAAATACATCCACGAAATTATCACTTGAACGAGAAGTGTCTTGTCGTCTTTGATATAACATTTCTTGAATATAGCAAGGCACGCTATATTATCTACATGCAATAGTTGGTATCTCCTTTCCAGAATTTATGTATGGTTTGATGAAGTCACCGCGATTGTTTGCTCTATCGAACGCCATGAAATATTTACGCAACTTGTAAAAATATATCCAGTTTGAGATCGATCATGGTAAGTCAAACATATATCTTGCATCCGCAAAACTAACTAAACTTGTTTTAACGGGTTAGTAAAATATAAACTCACATTTCTTGTATCTTGAAAATATTGAAATATTTACTTTACTGCGGTTCAATTTGACCAATTATTATTATTCTCGAGAATTTTAAGTCATGACACATGCTTCATGCATTCTATATTCCTTAAGGAATCTCAACATAAACTGAGCTCTTGTATTATTATGTTAGACACATTCTTATTTCTCATATTCTCATACTGCCAGACATAACAATAATCTTTTAATCAGTTATTTGTATCTTTAAATTCATTGACCATTCATTTATACAACTGCACTTCTTGCAGATATCCAAGATCCTCACCTTATTTCATCATGCGCATTATTGCATTATTTCATCAGTATTATTATCGACGTCGTTTCAGTTCTTTTCGATTCCACACTCTACTAGACATTATATTATATTATTTATTGAGATCTCATAGTTCTTCACGTACCCGGGGTTTTTCAATCACATTCATGTCTAGTGTCTCTTTAGGAGACTATTATGGGGTCTTTATTACCTCGATTCGACCATCTTAATTTTCTTGCTCCATTTTATCACTTCAATCGAGGACTTTTATTTGGAATCGATTAGTCTATCACGCTACCATAGACTCACTATCAATCATTGATTTTACTGCTGGGACACACATTGTATGTGGAGCACTAGCAGCGTATATATGATCTAGTCAATTTATTTAGGTCACTAAACTTGTCTGGCAATTACTAGATCTGGAATGTAAATTGTCCCTTGAACTTTAAGTTCATATTCATTAGTTAGTTTGAGGATCAACATTTATATCATAATTCATACAATATTCATCGCTGCTTATTCTCTCCCCCTGAATGAATTATCAATTTCAACATCCCATTTTGTGCGTTGTGGTGGATTTACTATAACATATGTCACACAATTACAAAATCTCACATGGGAAATATGGTTTGTAACCAAAAACCATGCATTTTAATTGGGGGGGGGGGGGATTCATTATAGATTGTTGGCAAGATGCGAATTCATATTTATAATTTAAAATTACATGCCCCATAAACTAATAGTTTTGTTCTCACAATATTATTGGCTTTGCAATCAACTGAAGATGTTTTATAAACGTCTTCAACAAAAGCAATTCGCGTATGAACATAGCATACAGTTCAACACTTATTCCAATAATCGCCCAATAATTTGAATATTCGCCAACATTCTCAATAATTTAATTTGGAAAGTTGCGCTCGCATTTTATAAGTAGAGCCACTAATCACGCTAACTTTAAGTTCGGTATTTGATGATCATTTTGACGATGCATCGATTTTAAAAATCAAAATGATCGATTTTATCTTGTTGATAACGTGTTGTGAATACAAGATTGGGAGAATGAAAAGTATATTATGCAATTGACCGATGGGTCATATATAGATACATAAGAGATAAAGCTTGAACTATAAGATGCATATTTTGTAATTAGATATAAACTCTAACTCATAATAGGAGATAAGGTCATCCACATATACAATTATCCATAATAGTAAAAAAAAATATAGATGACATTCAGTTTTTCAACACCATATTTTAAAAAGCGTCCTTATTTTGCACTGTTACGTGCACTTTTGGTCCTCCATCATTGCAAAAATTGTCCATGTGGTTTGCCAAATTTCACCGTTAAAAGACCATAAGTGCACGTAACAGTGCAAAATAAGGACAATTTTTGCACTTATTGAACCACAAGGACGAAACGTGCAATTTGGCCAAACCACAAGGACCATTTTTGCAATTTACTCTTTAAGGATTATATGAATTATATATTTTTTTAATACAATTAACATGCCGATATTTGTTAGAAACCGGTTTTCGCGAAGCGCGGTCAATATTCAATCGTTTATATACAATTATCAACCAACTTTTACTATTCATAAAACACTTTAAAATGTCATTATAAATCTCTTATATATTAAGAGATTTCTATAAAGTGGAAAAGGTATTTTGAGCAATTGAAATTGGACCAATGGAGTGTACCTATAACGGGTTGTTTTCTAATAGTTTTGAGCCAAAGTGTTTTGTATTGGATTTTGATCTATCTCTACGAACTATTTGCTTCCTGTTCGAAAGCAGTTCACGATATCATCAGTTTCCTATGAAACGCAATTAACGATTAGGTCTACAACGGTAGCTGTGTAGGATTTGATCGATTCAATAATGTGATCGCCGCAATTTGATGTCAGCCGTAATGTTTGGTTAGCCTGTTAGAATTTAGGATCATATTGAAGGGTGTGTATGGTTATTGTTAATGCTTTTAGATAAAGATGTTTGATTTGTGTGTATATTGACCTTACTATATATCCATAGAGATTAGATGCATTAGTTATCACAACTAGAGCTTGCCATACTTCACCTTTTACATAATTTCCAGACTATTGAGAATTAGCCCAAGATTTTAGTATTTTATTAAGCAAATGCAAGTTCAGTTCCAAAATAAGCATACTTTAAAGATTAAAGATAACTCTAAATGTATACAATAAAGTATATAAGGTGTAGGACTCATGGAGCATATCCACCCGGAAAGCAATAAAAAATCTACTTCCGAGGTATGTATTTGTTTTCTGCTTCTAAATCTCGGTTACTTCTCCATTATATGTTCTCTTTTATTTAAATTAATGGAAAGATAGCATCAACCCCTTTTGAAGGATTAGAAAAGATCTTTTTTTTTTTTCTTTTTCTTTTTTTTTTTTTTTTTTTTTTTTTTTTTTCTACAATTTTTTTATATATTAAGAATTAACTTTTAGATTTACATAGAGGTGGAAGACAAACGGGCAACAAGCTGCGTCGCTAGCCTTTTTTGAATTGCAAAACTTATTCTTTTGAAAACTACATATGCGGATCTAGGTGAAGATTTTGCATTTTAATTTATTTAATAATTATACATGATAAATCCACCATAACTCATACTTGAATCATCATGATATTGCTGATTATGCTCAGATGCGTTTGGATATTATTTAAGCAGTTAATAAAATCGTGGAAGAAGCTAACAAACGTATTTAGCATACTGGAAGTATAAGATGGTCAATGTCTTCTATATCTTTTATTTTTAAGTTCTAAAAGAAAAATATTCGTTATGTTTATTGACAGAATATGTGAGTATTCATTTTTGTGTTTATTGACAGAGATTTAAGTAAATTTTATCTTAATAACAAAACCCCTTGGATGGGCAATCTCATATCACGATTATGCAACGTTAAGAAATACATAAGACAACAGTTTAGTCTTTTTGGTCAGGTAAATGTGGTTTGAAAAGGTAATATTTATTTTTAGTACAAGTATATATTGTATTTAAATATATATGAAATTCAATTTAAGTCTTGAGAAGTAATTAAGAATTTTTTTTTTTTTTTTTTTTTTTTTTTTTTTTTTCCGGGTAAATAGATTAAGGTTAATGGGTTGGTAATGGGTCAAAATGAGTTGGCCTTGAAATGGGCCAATTCTGGTATGGGTTGAAACAGGGGAACACCTGCATATTATTATTAGAAAAGTAATAAGGAAACCCTCCAAATGTTGTAAAAAGGAAACAAGTAATCTAGAGCTTGGTTGCATATTATACAGTGATCAAAGGTAGTGACATTTATATTTTCAGGGGTCACTGACACCGCTTGTTATGATCGTTGGTTGCACAAAAAACAGATACTTTTCAGAAACTTTCAAGTTCGTGAGACCAGAACAGCATGCTAGACACAAACTTTTTTACACTAGTGAACGCCATAATGGCTTGTGGAAACCTGGTTCGTGGGTTTGATAAAAAAATCTTTGGTAGATGATGATTTTCGTGTAAAGAATGCGTTAGTTACAATGTATGGCAGATTTTGGGATTTGACTGTGCAATGTTGGTGTTTGACTTGTGTTGTATGGCAACCTTAAACTTTATTCGTGGAATTTCATAATCTCTGATATTTCATGAAACAAAGAAGCTAAAACCGCGTTACATTTATTCCAAACTTTAAAATTCTGAGACCACAAATTCAGCATGTACCAAAATTGGATCAGTAAGTAACAATGTTACAATGGTAAGAGATCCTTAAGGCCGCGCAAAGAAAACTTTAGCGGGCCTAAACTCAATGCCTTGTACAAGAAGACCTGTAAAATTCCAATTATCATAACGCTTCACGCGACAATTCATCGAAATTGATTCATGGCTGGCACCAGTTCTGAAGTCCCATATTTGAATTTCCAACCAACCATCTTTCCTCAGTTTTGGATGGCCTTTTATTTTGCGAGGCCTCAATGGGATGTCACGGGACTCGCCAACTTGTCTTCTAATAACCGGGATATCAGTAGGAGTAAGTAAATCGACAAGTTGTAGCTTGTCAGAAAGCTGCTCATCACCCACACGGTTTTCATCATCTATTTGTACCAAACCATCAACCATGGAGTCATTTCTAGGTAGTTTGTACACAAGGTAACATGCATATGTTGTTTCAAGCGACAGTAACTGGAATTCGATTTCAGATTGAATGGTAAAACTATCCACCTTATCACACTCAGCCACCAACTCAAACCTGCAAATTAACAGGAAAACATACTGTGTAAAAAATATATGGCATGCTTGATATGATCCCTAACAATAATAATAATAAAAAACGAGGCACACATATATCTACTATCCTTATGTGTCTATATAATGAATGTTTGTGCCATAGTTTTACAGCATCATATTTTCTTTTCTCGCAATTTTTCATCGCCAATGTACGTTTTTTATACATATGATGTTTAATTTATAAATTTTTTAAATAAAATTGTACTTATTATTTGGTATATGAATTTATAGATAAGATTCTTTGCTGAATACAAAAAACGAACTCTCGGAAAATTGTTAACTGTTGAAGAAGGATTGGTAATAGATATATTTTTTGTTTATAAATTTGGGTCAGACAGCTTTGTTTGATAGGACTGACTATGAGTCATGGGCACTGCTAAGAATTAGCGCATGTTTCTTCTCCCTTTGACTATTCAACCACACAAAATGATCACGAAGTTAATTTGGTATTCCTTACTTGAGAGTGAAGTTGGATTTCACGAAAGAGTCTACCTATTTTATCTTGAAATCGGGGATGGTTGGATGCATGATTTCAATGATAACTTGCTCGGGCTTAAGATATAAGTTGAGGACTTGGGTTATCTAGTTACCAGCAGTTGGGGTAACTATCACTTAAGAGTTATTGTAGTACTCAGTGTCACACGTCAATGACGATGTCGATAATCGCAAGAGGTGTTAATGTCTCATACTTTGGTTGGGTATTGAGCACTTAGAGATTTGCTTGGAGCATTAATTCTCTACACCGTTCTTCCAACATTAGTGCAAGCTTAAGTAACAAATTTGGGGACTTCTACTTCAGTTTTTCAGTATTGGTATATCGGGTTTCCTTCATCAAGTGGTCACTAATCTGTGTACAAGGTTGGTTGGTTGGCCAAAGGTTTTAAAAGTTGTGATGTGATCTGTAATTCTCACGGGATATTCTTAACCCAAACTGATGTTCTCCAAAATCAAATCAGTCATGCCACATACAATCTATTACTGTCTCACGGTTTCTTCTTGGTTTTGCAAAATCCCGCGAAAGAACTTATTTCTCGGTTTAAATCATAGATTTGTAAAATCCCGTGATGATGGGCTATGCGCTCTTGACCATGATCGGGTTAAAACCATTATCAAAGTTCAGCTATTATATCACAAATGGCTGGATCGAGGCATTTAATCGACATGATGTGACTACGGGGTTAGTTCAGTATTATTTATTTGAGGCTGAAGTGAAATTTCATGGGTGCGTGTACTTAGTATCTGAAGATATCGGGGAGGTTGGATGAAGATTCTTCGAGATCCTTGTTCGAGCTTTCAACATTTACAATGACAAGGACTTGGATATCTAGTTATTTTTTCTTTCTCTCTATTACAAAATAACTATCACTTTAAGGAGTCACGTTGTAGTGCTCAGTGTCACACGAAGTTGTGGATATCCAAGAGATGATGTACGTCTTATACTTGATGGTTGGTTGGTTGAAGAGTATAGAGTACTTAGGGATTCGATGTTGCACGAAGTCTCTACACCGCTCTTTGTCACACATTAGTACAAGTTTAAGTCACAAGTTCGGGTTATATTACTTCAGTATCAAGTTCATCATATTGGGTTTTCTCCATCAGTGGTCACGACATCAAGCCGACACAATGATAATGGGGTTGGTAACGAGTTAGATGAGAGAAGAAGTAAAGAGAGAGATATGACGTCTGTACACATCAGTGCAGGCCTCGTTCTTCAACATAATGACGTCTGTATATGTCAGTGCAGGCCTCGTTCTTCAACATAATGACGTTTGTACACGTCAGTTGTAACACCCCGACCCGACAAGGGTAAAGATATCACAATAATGGATTCACATCAGATCAAAACAAAGCATACATCTTCAGTAATACAAAAATCTCAAAGGATTACAAATGAAATACTGAATCTACAAGGTTACAAAAGAGAACTTCCAAAAACACTAATTCTAAAATATATTATCTTCTAGTCAACTCTAATCCAGAATAGCTATCCAATCTTCTAAGTCCAAAGGTATACTCTCCACTCATTCCCAGCTTCCTACTAAAACCTGCCGCAGGAAAAGAAATGCGGCTGAGCTACGAGAGCTCAGTGAACAGATATAACGATAACAAAAGCAGTAACAGATAGCAGCACAAAGAAAACCAAAAATACAGACCATACCAATACAAAGTCAAAGCGAAAGGAGTAAGGAACGGAATAAGGACAAAAGAAAAGAAATAAGGAAAAGGAAACAATAAAGTTATAGAATAAGGAAAAAAAAAACAGAAATCTGTCACGAGCCCAGATAACAGATAATACCATAGCATACCAATATAATAAAACAAACCTGTGTAGAGTGATCAGCTCTCAGACAATGTGAAAGACGTGTATCGCACACACCATCAGTCACCAGATATAATAACAGTAAACATATTACATAAACAGATAACAGATCAAATCTAGGATGCACCCATACGCCCCCGCAGACAAATCATAATCATAATCATAATGGCCATAGCAGATAATAAATAAGGGACGGAACAGGTCATCACTCTCCTGCCCTAGAGTCATGTCAAAGGTGCGTCAATGACATGGACATGAAACCCTCATGCCTAGTGATTGGCTCGAACATCAGACTGTAGGTCAAAGGTCAGATGTACTATCAAAATAATCAAAAGTCATATCTTAAGGGTACATGGAAAAAGTTCATGTCAAACAGTTTAGAAATAAATGTCAAAGGTTCAAATCAAGGTTTATCAGATTAAGTTTTATATCAAAGTTTAAGTTCAGATTAAAAGGATTATATCAAATGGTTCAGAAGATTTTATCAAAGGTTCATAATTAAAGTTTGTAGCAAAAGTTCATTTTAGAAATTCCTGTCAAAAGTTCATTGAAAGCATTCCTTTAATAACGGTTTTCAATAAAATGATCTTTCAGAATAGTTTTCATAAAATAATCTTTCAAAACGGTTTTTCATAAAAACATTCTTTAAAACTAGTTTTCACAGAAGTTAACAACTGTCATATAAAATAGTATCATATCACCATTCATAATCATTCTTTTAAAATAACTGATTTTTCTCAAAACATTTCCAGGTCATAATTAAAAGATTTTCTCATAACAGATTTTTATATCTGGGGTCGTAAAAACAGGGAATCATGAAAAAGGTTCAAAGCCAAGAGAACTATGATAAGGACATCAACTCAGAAGTTAAACAGGTCAGAACATGAAGGAGATCATAGAAGGCTCACAAAACAAAGGGGTCACACGGAAGGTTCACAACCAGAAGGGAACATAGCAATGGTATGGGAAATCCTAATATGGAAAGTGAAAAACTGAAAGAAAAGGGAATGAAAAACCCTTACTGAAAAAGGGCAGAATATCTGTACCTTATTAGCAAAGCAAAATAAGCAAGACAAACACGGAACATAATCAGGGCTCCTCCTTCTTTACACCTAAAGGAGTAGAAGACGGAATTATAAAGGATTCTAACTCAGATTACTATTTTTAATTTACCTTTTCATTTTAATAACTTTTTAAGTTTCTATAATTAACAGATTTCCATATTTAGTAAGATATTAGTACCCTAGATTAGGTTAAGTTCTTATTTAAGGATTATTATGGAATTAAAGTACATTTTATCAAATTACAAAAGTTTAAGGGTAATTATGACAAGTTTACATAGTTTAGGGTTTTAATTGTAAATTCATTAAATTCAAAGGTCTAACATGAAAATACTTTAAGTTACTGAATTAAATACTCATATTATTCAGAATGACATTTTAATCTCTTATGTTTCACAATTTACACTTATACCCCTCTAGTTATATAATTTACAAAACAAACATTCTATTTACAATATTCACAATTAAATCCCTACAATATCCATATTTACCAAACAAGCATCCAATTTTACATTATTACAGAATGTGACATCAGAATTAAGTATATTACAGATTAGACCCCTCAGAATTCGGAATTTACATAATTGGTCCTTTAAGTTTACAAAACATATATATTAAATCATAATTTCATAACAATTACATATTAAGCCCATAAATTCTCAAAATTACACATTATACTTTTAATATCAGTATTTACTCAGAATAACTTCAAGATTTCATAATTTACACTTTTAGTCCCTCTTTTTAATTAATTACAAAACAACCCTTATAAATACAATTAATTCATTATCTTGCAATATTTACACTTAGGACCCTCAAGTTATATTTTTTACACATTATCCCAGACCTACATAACCTTACAAAAATATCCCATAAGTTTCATAATTTACAGAACAACCCCTACATATTTTATTTTCAAATCGGCACACTTTTAATTAACACAAACCAAACCCTAAAATTTTCCATCATTAAGTAATCATTCCAACAACCTTAAACAAGCATTAAATGTCCAGATCTTGTCCCAAAAACCCTAACCCTAGTTAGGTCGATTAGGTTTTTATTTCTTTTCTTTTACTTCCTTAATATCCGAAACACAAATAATTAACCACGATTTGTTTAAGCTTCCAAAATTCGAATCCATATTTTTCCCAGGTTATATGATGCATAAGGAACTCATAAAAATTATAGAAAAAGCCTAGAAAAATCGCATAGCCTATTTTAGATATTATATACGTTTTTTATATCAATAATTACCACGACTTATTTTGGCCTCTATAAATCGATCTATCATTTTTCCCAGATCATATACATTATATGAGGTCCAAATAACATAAATATATCACCCAGAAAATTCGTATCACATATTATAGAATTTACGTATGTTTTAATCATTAAAATTTAGAACGACCCATTAACCTTGCATGATTCGATTTGAACATTTTATATGAGTCTTATGTGATGTAAGGGTCATGAGAAAAATACCAAATCGAATTTATAACGTGTAGATTAAGCGTGGTGATTTTGTCCCTTGATAAAGCAATTCGACACCAAAGAATTCTCCACGAGCACACGAGCGATCTTAAAACCTTGGAGCCATTTTTCACAGATCATATACAATATAAGGGACATGAGAAAAATGCTAAATGAATTTTTGGAGGATCGAATGAATTATTTAGAGTTTATACCTTTCGGATGTGATTTGCGACAAAGAAAATACACCAAGATCGAACCAGGCCAAACACGAACCAAATCTTATTTTTCTTGGCTTCCTTGGATGATGATTAACACCATAAAATTACTCTAAGGTTTCCAGAATTTCGGATGAACAAGAGGTGAATTATTATGTGTGTTTTGTTATAATCGGCTAAGGTTAATAGAAAATAAATGGGATATCAATATAATAGGGAATTGCCGAGACTTGAGGAGGGGGAAAGGGCCAAAATACACGGCCAAGTAATGACCAAGATCATATCTTTTAATAATTTGATAGTTTCCATTTTAATTTTGTGATTATCCTAGCTTTTATTACTTTTTAAATCAAATTAAATAATTAAAATGTATTATTCGGTTTATGTATATATATAAGGTGTCATAATGAATTTTTTTGGACATTTAATAATAATATAATGTTGTCCCAGAAATTAATTTGATTCATATATAGTTCGTTTTCAGAAGTTTGGAATCAATTCGAAATTTTTATAAGTGATTTAATTATGTTTTATGGTTTCAGGGGTAATTTGGTCATTTTCATGCTTTTAAATTTTGGGTTTTACATCAGTGCAGGCCTCGTTCTTCAACATAATGATGTCTGTACACATCAGTGCAGGCCTCGGTCTTCATCATAATGACGTCTGAATACATCAATTCAGGCCTCGTTCTTCAAAGTAAAGAAAAGTGTACGCTTGAGTGCACTTTATCTTCAAAAGAAGAGGAATCTTCTTATTTATGGCCATTCTCATCAACAAGTTTTACGCTCTTTCCGTGCTTATTCAGTCTTCAAGTGGATCGGCGCATATTGGAGTATATTCTTATTCACGTATTCAACCAAAAATTGCAGTTGACAGGCATATGCAATTTTTGAGGGGGGGGGGGGGAATGGGTGAATAAACAACATGTCAGTCTTCAAGAACCGTCAAGCGGAGCCACTTACCGTTGATGGTATTCATATTCACTAGTTCAATCATCAAAAATTGCAGTTGGCAGGCATATGCAATTTTTGAGGGGGGGAAAGGGTGAATATTAATCTACATGTTGGTTGATGATTGAGAAATGGTCATACGACTCCTGAATACGTCAGTTCAGGAGTCGTGCAAACCATGTTTCTCCAACACTACTTCTTCCGTCTATCAAGGTGTTGAAGAACATGGTCATGGAATGCTAATCGACATCTTCTCAAGGGCTGGTACAATCAGTGACAAAGGGTTTCTAGTCAATGCTTCATGTATACGTCATTAGGCTACATGTACACATCATGATGATGATTCCGATTAATCGTAACCATCAGGGGAGAGAGAATGTGTACATCAAGGACGCACAACAGGTTCACGTGATCAGGGCTTAATATCCAAGGATGGATACATACTATAGATGATCAGTGGTTCAACTTGTTACTTTGGTGTTATACTAAAGACTGAAGAAGGTCGAGTCGTCAGTCTACTCTTCATTCTCTGTTGGGTGTTATCATCTCATGTGTATGCTGCGGGCTGATGGGTTATATGTAAGGTTACTGGAAGGCATTTGGTGAGATGAAGATGATTGGTATTCTGTTCCTCCACATTGGGCAATCTTGAAGAAGGTCGAGTCTACAGTCTTCTCTACATTCAAAAATGTTGAGCTCTTTTCTTACAACTTGATATTTAACTTAATTCCATGACAGTTCTTGTTTGATGAGTTGTGGAGTTAAGTTAGGTTCAAGTTGTTCTGTAGTTTAAGGTTAGGTCCAACTTGATTTTAACCTAATCTCATGACAGTTCTTGTTTGATGAGTTGTGAGGTTAAGCTGAAATCAAGTTGTTACTGGGCTTAAATTTGTGGTTTAGCTTAACCTCATGACAGTTCTTGTTTGATGAGTTGTGGGGTTAAGCTAGATTTCAGTTGAGGCTCAACTTAAACTATCGAAAAGATGCCTAAGGTTTTTGACGGCGTTACTCAAGGTCGGGAGTGTTAGAAGACTAAAGACGGCATGCATTTGGTTATCAAAAGACTTCTTCATATTATGGGCGTTCATCCAAAGTCTTCTTCCTATTATGGGTGTTCATCAGAAAGGTTGTCAGATTGGGGGAGAGCACTAATTAGGGGAGAGTGAAAAGCCTGGATTAATCCCTAATTAAATGTGCTTACGTTACTCTTCAGCAAGTTAAATGATGGAAGCGGAAAAGATTCAGGATGCTGAGGAGTGATGGTTTTCGGTTCGTATCCTTGTATATATTTTGCTTCTTACATTCTTTTTCATATCTTATACCATTTTGTAAATAGATATATAGAAATCTTGCTAATTGTAAATAGAGAAACGTAAAATCAAAAAAATAAAAAAAAAAAAAAAAAAAAGAAACCAAAATAGTTTCACCTAGGCATGTCTTCTGTTTATCGATAACATTTACGGACTTAGAAATGTCATTCAATAATGGCACGGGTCTTTAAATGAAGCTCGAGCAGAAGTTAAAATGGATGGTTAAAACATGTCTAAATGGCTTGCTATTACTTTAGATAGCAACCCGCGCTTCAAAATGGGGAAAGCACGTCGCCATAAAGACGGCTGTTCCTCCAACTGGGTGATGTTCACCTGGGCATGGATTACTTTATATCCATGTTTCTTCGATCTGATGTACGTTTCAGTGCATCATTTCTTGAAAAAGAAGAGAAATCTTCTTTGCATACAAATAGTTTTCATTCTGTGATTCTTCTGAAAATTATTTGTAAGACACTTGGTGATTTTGTGTTGTATGAAATTTGTTTATTCTTGGATTATGCATAAAATTTGTCACTCAATCAACGAATACAAATCTTTAACTAGGTCATTGATTGAGGGGGAGAGTGAATTCAAATTTTATATCATCAAACGGGTTTCTTGATTAATTCATGATTCTTAGAAAAGGTTTTGCAGTTAATGGGGTATTAGTTGAAGAGGAAATTGCTTAAATATATCAAATGACCAAGTGTGTTAGTTGCTAGAAAGTTTAGGACATTATGTGCAACTTGCTTATAGTATCCTAGCTTCAAATAACTAGAAGGTTCATGATGCGTGGTTTTGCGACCTTACAACAGGTTTTACCTCTCGAGGGATCTCAAGAGGCTTGCAATCCCCACCAGGCAGTGTACCTGACCAATGTAGTATAGTGTAGTGGCAAGTACCGGGGGATTGATCGTTCTCTAGGGGAATAGTGTCGTTAGGATTGAAAAACTACTCTAATAGGTCTAAGGGTGAGGGAAGATTCTTTTTGTATTTTTTATGTTTTTTATAAAAGCAAGTAAAATCTCGGGTTTGAAGGAGTGGGCGGAATTAGTTGCTAGTCAACTAACCCAAATAACTACAATTGCAAATAAAATAAAATAACTGAAAATAAAAAGGTTGTGGAACTTATATGGAGAGAAATGTGTTTACTTAGATTTCCTTACTCCCTAACTATCTTTTACCGGTTGATTAGTGTGTATTAATTGCGTGGATGACGGGTGTATTCATTAATACCAATCGTGGGGTGGCGTACGTACTTCCCCAACTCTATAAGCTCCTACTTCACTCCTATGTCGAGCCGGCTAAGAAGCTCCTAACATGGGATCACTAGAATTCGCTCATGCATTAAATACAACCATAAAAACCTTAGTACGCATTAGTTCATGTTTCTTAAGACGTTCAAGCAAGTTACCGTATAGGAGGTTAGCCAGTTTTCTTAAGCCTAACATCGATAAACAATCATCCAATACAATTAATAACACACCAACAACCAATAATCAATAGTTAGGTTTCATTAGATCTAAGCAAACACAAGATAAATCTAGCCTAGCATGTTAAATAAAAGACAAGAACAAGATATAATCAAACAACACATAGACATATTGAATGATTAATTGATTACTTATCTTCAATTGAACATGGGAGATCCAAGGGTATAAAACCCTAAAAAGTAGCAGAAAAATCGTCTTAGGGTTTCTCCTCACAAAGTTGCACACTAATGACTAAAAATTATGAGAATATATATAGAAAATCAGATCTGACGGCGTCACGTTATAGAGCTGACGCCGTCACCTCGCCGCGGTTAGGGTTTCTTGATGGCCTTCTTGACGCCGTCCCCTTTTAATCATCCAAAATCTTCTCTGGCACGTCAAGGGTTGACGGCGTCACAATGGTGCTTGACGCCGTCACAGGTACTTTTCCAGCCGATTTTGAGACTTTGTCGTTTTCTTCACTTTTATGCTCCAAAAACGTCCAAAATGCTTCCTTTTCCAGATTTCTTCTCCAAAGTACCTAAAATGACAAAAGGAACGATTTAGGGCAATATTTGATCAAATAAATACGATTTAGGGCTTAAATGACCCCCTAAAAGCGGTACACTTTTCGCTTCATCAGTTCATTTGTATCTCTTTGGAATCCTCGTTTAATCCCCTAGATACATTAAAACTCAAAATCTGAAAGAAGTTAGAAAACCCGATGCGTTTGATGTTCTTGAATGCTCCACTGACATATGTATAATCTAAGTGAATGAGTCTCAAATGTTGCTTGTCTCTGCTGCTTAATTGTTGTTGATATTGTGCATATGTTCTCAGGAATCACTTAGGTATATTGCTATCATATTAGAATCATGTTCCTAAGTTCCTGAGTTGAATATTGATATCTGTGTGAATTGCCATGTGCATGATTGGTATTTTCTTTTCTTGCTAGATAGTGGTTTGACGTTGTTCCTGATTGTGGTTTGATTATAAGATGAACTTGGTATTATAATGTGGCAAGCTGCTGAAGGGTAGCTATTTAGGAATAGTGTATCTGTATGTATGTATATCTGTGTTGATATTCTTATGCAGATTCCATAGCCAAAATGAATGTACCAGTTCCCATTCTAACCATTTGATCAGACGTTCAAACTCTATTGATTGGCTCGGAATTCACCACGACAACAACATCGGCAGCAACAACAACAACAACACCGTCATCACCACCACCACCATCAGTGAAACAAAGCAATATTTGTTCCGATCTCGCCAAGTGGGGATCTACAATTCTTGGACGTTCTTGTTGGTGGATGGATAATCGATGTTGACCAATGACTCCTTCAGAGAAGCGGATGATCACATCATCTGTGCAAAAGGTCAATATCATTCGTGTCATTAACAATCACTTTGTGCAAAATTAGAAGCAGTGAATCTCCCTCTTAGATTAAGGGGGAGCATAGTATGTTCCATTATCAGAAAACATTAAATCGGACACATTGTCTCTCACATTTTTCTAACTTATTTAAATCAATTGGGATCACAAATCTCAAATGGTTTGAAATTTTTGATCGGGGGAGAGAATGTGATTTAAATATGAAATCTGATAAAATGTGATGATTTGAACATATATGCAAGCTCTCCCGTATGTGTTAAACCATTTTATATATCAATGCACATATTGAGGGGGAGCAAAATGTTTTGGATGTGAAAGTAAGCTCTCCAGTAAGTGCTAAACTCTTTTGTATACCAATGCACTTATTGAGGGGGAGCAAAGGATTTGACATGCATCTTATGTGAGCAAGGCTCAGACTTCACCAATGAATTGACGATAGCTAAAGTCAGTAGTCGAAAGGACATGTCCTGGACGGGTAATAATTTCAAGCCAGTTTATCTGGTGATGTAAGCGTGTCTCGCAAAGGACGTGTCTGAGTAGAATGTACCGATTTCGAGCGACTTTCCTTGAATGTGATCTGGACGGGTAATAATTTCAAGCTAGTTTACTAGTGATGTAAGCGTGTCTCGCGATGATCATGTTCTTGGAAAATCAATCAATTCAAAAAGTGCGAGCTCTACCTAACATGTGCAAATTTATAAAACAATCAACCGAGTACATGTTGAGGGGGAGCATTTGAAAAATATAAAACTCTCAAGTGTTTGCAAAAATGTGTTTCAGAATCATGAACACTTTGAGAGATTTTTCAAAGATTTGGTTTGGCAATCGTGGATGAATACCAGAGACTGACCATTTTAATTAATGCATGGAGTTATAAGGATGGTTAGGTTAGGCTCAAGTTCCCACGATCCCGCCAGAGCCGGAGGGATCTACCCAGGGACAATCCACTAGTTAGTGTAGAAGTCCTTAGGTATGATTAAAAAAGGAGAAAAGTGGATAAGGGAAAAGTGCCGACTGAGATGGAGCTAGTACTGGAACAAACCCAACAAGGTACTAGTAATGAAGTCTCGGTAAGCACTGAAGGGGTTGAAGAATGAAAAAGAATTGTAAAGATAAAGGGTGAAAAGAAAGAAGCCCTCCTTACAACTTAGGCAGAAACCGGGTCAATTCATATGCTGTCAGAATCATTTAGCTGATTGCTGGCATTGAAGATAAAGTATCATGGACCCAGTGATACGCTGCACAACCCTCCCTAGCCACTCAAGATCCCTCAAAGGACTCTTGTTTCAATTGTCACAGAGTTCAATACATTTCTATCGTCTCTCTCACTCCGAGTTAGATGATATTGAAAAGGTAGCAGTCCTCTCCAGCCTCCGCTCACTAAATCAAAACGCACTATTGAGTCTAGAGCCACGAGATGCATAATAAGATCTCATAGGGACACGAATTATTTCTACACTGGTTGTTCAACATCAAGGATACCAGTTGTAAACTCATGAGTCCTACGCAGATCTTAGCAATCTGCCAGAACATTTATGAGAGAATTTACGAATGTAATTCTCAATGATTGAATGGAAATTCCTGCCAGGGTCAACATCAAACAGCCCTGAAAGCAGGTCACTTCGGTAATTCCCTGTGGATTACGCTTAGTGGTCACGGCGGTTTCAAACGGTCTACAGTCGTGGAGTGATCTCCAGCGACTCACCTAATCGTTGATGTGCTACGGTTCGATCTTAAAAAACCCTCTGTGGGTTTTCGATTAGGAACGGTCTTGATAAGGATTAGAGAGAGTTTTCACACTATGCTGTTAACAATCTCGAAGTCCGAACCTGTAAGTACCGGTCGATTTGTTGCTAACTGTCGTATGCAGGAACTTCTGGCGATTGTAGCTGTGGAATGCTGTAGCTGGTTGCTGTTGTAGCTGGTTGCAGAAAAGATGTCAATCCTCTACCACATGTTCACACTACATCATCATTGTAACTCAACAAAGTCATGATCAACCTAAAAGACCTTTTACACGGCTTCTGCAAACTCTGATGCTAAAGATCATGACACCAAATAGTGTGAGCATGTCGGCTCAAAGATTTACACATCACGTGGAGACATACTACTGAAAGATGGCTTGAAGATACATGTTGGATGATATTTTCGAAGAATACTCAAAATCATCCAAGACAAAGGAAAGGTCATCAAAAGTTCACTGCTGAAAGCACAATGATCAAAGACGTTGAAGAATCAAAGACTACGAGCTATGAAGACAACTTCAGAAGTCAAAATGCTAGAATTCAAGTTATTATTTCCGGGGTGACCTCCCTTAGGGGAAGATTGTTAGGAATATAAATATTCTGATGAAGGTTCGGTCACCCCGAGCATCTATTTAGCATTCACATAGCTCGTAGGCTTATTTATAGTAGTTTAGTACTATTAGTATTATTAGTATTATTAGTGTAGTTACATATATTTGTGGAGTGGGTCGGGGCTTTCCCCACTGTCAGCTCACTCCACAGCCCACTAGGGGCACAAGTATTAGGAACTATATATAGCCCTCTCCACACAAGGAGAGGGTTGGAACTCACTTTACACTTTAATCTAATTGTACAGAGTTTCCCAACTCTCTCTCCTCTTCATCTCTTCCATCTAACTCATCCACAATGGCTTTCTTGATCTTTCAAGATCCAAGGCCACCCGAATAGATCCACACAATCAATATGGTCATATCCTACAGTAACTGGTAAGGTGGTGTGTTGAAAAGTTGATATGACGTTGAAGTGGAGATAGTGGTCGGGTGGCCATTACACTCTGTGTTATGGCATGGGTAGCGGAAGACGGAAGAATGGTGTTGTGTTATGTCCGAGGCAAAGGAATACGAAAGAAGAAAAAGGCGAAGGCTGCAATTCAAAGAAGATTATGGGATCCCGGATTACGCCAATGTTGCAGGAGGACGGACTGCCCAAACGACTCAAGAAGTCTAAACGTATGGCATAAAGATTATGTCATATAATCTATCTTTATTTACGTGTCTTTGTTTAGTACTGTTTTCATGTTTATTTAGGAAAGTCAATTAAGAATGTTTTAAGACAACACCTTGAGGGCAAGGTGGTTTTGAAGGAGTGGGGAATGATACGCCTGGGCCCGAGCCCATGGCCTATTTAGGTTTTAGGGTTTTACCCTACTTTGTCTTATAAATACTCTTGTAATCATTTATTATAATTTCAATCAAAGTTTAAGATAAACAAATCCTTAGTTCTTCTCTCTATTTTCTTAAGGAGCTCGCACACGCTAAAAGTGGTGCCTTATCCCGATACAACCTCTAACCGGGTCGTATCAATTGGTGCTTTCATTGAGAGCTCTCGTTGAGAGGGCTTACGATTAGGGTTCCAAATTTTTTTAATTAAAAAAAAAAAAAAAAAGTTACTGTTCATCGGGTACTATTCACCGGCACTGTTCATCGAAGTACTGTTCATCTCGGGGCTATTCATCGAAGTACTGTTCATCGAAGGAATTTTTTTTTTTAGTTATTAATCGCTTGAGTATTATTCATGGCATCGGGCGGCAGCGATCAGGACGCGGAATACGCACTCTCTAAGCTCTTGCAAATGGGTACGGTGGCCGAATATGAGAGTGAGTTTGTGGTACTTGCAAATCGAGTAACAATGATCTCTGAATCTTTACTTATATCGTTTTATATCTCCGGACTTAAACTGGATCTACAATGTTTACTCTTAAGGTCAAATCCCAAAACTTTAGACGAAGCTTTGTCATTAACCCGTGCGGCGGAAACACGCTTCGCTAACCTAGATATTTGGGAATTTTTGAGGTCCAATCCTTTAACTTTGGGAGAAGACTTCTTCAAAGCTCGTATCACCGAGGTTCGTTTTGAGACAATTGCAAAGGAAGAGAAAGAGCACATCGTTGAAAAGAAAATAGATGTCATTCTACCATTAGAGGGTGAATTTGCTTCACCTAAGGCTGAAGGGTCATTGAATGCTGATGAGTATATTGGAGTTGAAGAGGTTGTGGGTGGTGGCGAAGCGCTTAAGGTTGGCGAGGATGAGTTGAATAGAGTGATATCGACACTTAAGGATGGAGGTGGTGAATTTGATAGTCGTTTGGATGAAATAAATTTGAATTTAAGCGAGGAATTAGCGGACTCTCAATCTGCATATTCTTCGTATCACCTTGAAAGCAAGGTGATTTTTGAAGGAGTGGGGAGTGTTATGGCATGGGTAGCGGAAGACGGAAGAATGGTGTTGTGTTATGTCCGAGGCAAAGGAATACGAAAGAAGAAAAAGGCGAAGGCTGCAATTCAAAGAAGATTATGGGATCCCGGATTACGCCAATGTTGCAGGAGGACGGACTGCCCAAACGACTCAAGAAGTCTAAACGTATGGCATAAAGATTATGTCATATAATCTATATTTATTTACGTGTCTTTGTTTAGTACTGTTTTCATGTTTATTTAGGAAAGTTAATTAAGAATGTTTTAAGACAACACCTTGAGGGCAATGTGGTTTTGAAGGAGTGAGGAATGATACGCCTGGGCCCGAGCCCATGGCCTATTTAGGTTTTAGGATTTTACCTACTTTGTCTTATAAATACTCTTGTAATCATTTATTATAATCATTCAATCAAAGCTTAAGATAAACAAATCCTTAGTTCTTCTCTCTATTTTCTTAAGGAGCTCGCACACGCTAAAAGTGGTGCCTTATCCCGATACAACCCCTAACCGGGTCGTATCACCCTGCTTAAGAGAAGCCACCAAACGTTCAAGTTGGTGAGGTGGTACTAAAAACACTAATTTACATTCGAAGGAGAAACAAGTTTCCGAGGCTTAAATTTTTAGTTCGAGTGAAAATTCGATCTTGCCTATTTTATCCTTAGAAAAAAAAATGCTCCAAAATCTTGTAAAAGTGAACCAATTGTTAAACCAATCATTTGACCCTTCGCAGAAAAGTTTTTTGTGGTGCCTTTTCTCGATATTTAGTTGGGTGACCTACTCTAACAATCTGCAAAATGTGATTTGCTTCTTAATATAAAAAACAACTATAAATTGTCAACTTGATTATTATTGCTTACATTTGCAGATCATGAGTTTGAATTTTCTAGAAATTAAAGAAGCTCGTTTCGCTAAGCTACATGTTAGTTGATATCTAATAAAAGTAATTAAATTAGTATACTATGAGACCCATGCCCACTCACACGCATCTATTGATCAGTATCACGTACGTATCAATTGTCCATGAGTTGTTTTCATATTAAGAGTTTGAAAATGACCTTACCCCAAATTTTAAAAAGGTTCTAAACTTAATTCGTTGGCTGAAGTAATGACACTGGTTACGCCACATAAGTAATCTACGTTTATCCGTCTATTTTGACAATAATATTAGGTTTTGTAATACGCCATTTTTGAATATCATAAACGGATCTTAGGATTTGACAAAAAGTTGCTGTTAATAATGTCATGTTATTCTTGAATTGAAAAGCCGGTCGCTAGCTAATAACACAAATCCCATGTCGATCACTGTGCTTGAATGGAAAGCCGATAGTTAATAACACGAATACAATGAGCTGAGATACAATAAACTCATACTTGACCGTTTTCATTTCATCGGTTTCATTGGATCAAAAACCTCATATATATATCAAAAACAAGAAGCCAAAACATAGAATATAACTAATAACAATGCTCTATGATATTATTTCATGACTCACATAGGTTACTTCATCAAAACATGAACATTACAAGCTTGTCTCATGGCCCAAAACTTTACACCGGCAAAGAGGGCAAGAATTATGTAGAGAAAACCATTTTGTAGAATAGTCATGATTGGAACCCAAAACCCCTTTTGGTGAATTATAGCACTTAGCACCTATTCTCCGTACAGTCTTTGTAATAACAAATCCAAATGATCTCCGTCGTGTAATAAGTGTTCCACACATTTAGAAAAAAATTGAACCTTTTCGCTTTTATCCAATAAAATTTCACATTTACTTCTTAGAAGTTTCTGGATTGGTTGAAATTTAGTATTAGACACTTATTATGAGACACACCAAAATACTAAGGTGAACGCTTATAATGAAATGATTTCTTTTTGAGCAAATAACTAGAATTTTCTTGGATTGAGGTATCAACATAAATTACATACCACAACGTAAAAGCTCGTGAAGTGAGATTTTGTCGTAGATCTTTCATTTCAAAAATTTACTAGAACTACACTCAATTACAGCAGCACGTTGGCTAAGGCTTTGTTACATTTAGTCAAAGACTAGGATGGGTTGCGTATGAATGTCAAAAAGAGAAAAAGTCAGAGGCAATACAAAAACATGTGAAGATATTTTCCTAATATGTTTTTAATTACTTAATTAATATTAAAATATTGGTCATCTAGTAATGGAATATTATTAATTAGTCATCTCGCGACTATCATTAGTTAGATACTAGTACCTCCGTCCCAAAATAAGTGTCCAGTTTGACTTTTCAGAGTTAAACTGGTTCAATTTTGACCTTAACTATTTTTATGGGTGTTATATAATACTTGATGCAAAATATATAAATGGATTGGGTTTTAAGTGTACTTTTCATTGGTATAATTTTTCATCAAGTAGTATATAACAAAAAATAAATAAATAAATAAAATAAAAATAAAAAATTATGGTCAAAGTTGAACCAGTTTGACTCTGAAAAATCAAACTGGACACTTATTTTGGGACGGATGGAGTAATTTGTTTTTTAAATCAGTTGTTAAGACCTACCACTTTTAATGATTCATGATAGAATATGAAATGTGTATCGAGACACTTGATATCTTATAAAGTCATTTATTTGAAAGTTTCAATTGTATCTACCTGTATAATATTCCCTAGACATGTTAAAGTCTCAATGTTGTATTTAATTGAACGTAGACCTGGTTTACTTGATTATAAAAGTATAAACATTTATCATGAATTCATTAAAAAGTACATCAATACTCGTCAACACACATGTCATCCATCAATTTTTTCATTGTTAAAATTCATAGATGCTTGTCATGATAGAACATGGAATTCAAAAGACTTTTGCTAAAATAAATTAATAAATAAATAAATAAATAAAAATGACGAAAATAGCTCGTCACTCGGTCAACCAAATAAAAGGCTAGTCAATGTAAGCTTGAGACACACATTACGTTTTACTAAAAAAAAACACGGATCCAACTCGACCCGAATTAGTTAACGGTCAACGGTCGCCGCCGTCGCAACGGTTCACCATCATGCTCCGCCGTCGCGCTTCACCGCCCGCTGAATAGATAGATTTCTGGATGTTGCACGAAGATTGTTCTATAATAGATTTCTGGATGTTGCACGAAGATATGCATAACCTTGCAAATAAGTATCGCGAAGAATTTAAGCTTCCGAATTTAATCTTCGGAAGTGACTTTGTATCCCTTCCTTGAGCCCAGAACTACTATATCTTGAGCCTAATGGAGACCCCGTAGTTTTTCTGTGATGATCTACTTGCATATTAAAGTGTAATCTTATTAAATGTACCAGTAAAACATATTTTGAAACTAAAAATTCTACATAAATCAACATGGCACATGGGCTCGTATTGGTACTCCATGACATATTAGGTGTATATTTGATCTAAGTGGTTTTGATTGGCCTGAAAAATATTCTTTGCTTCAACATTTTGTGTTTTTACAATGATAGTTTATATTTAATGAAGAAAACTAGTTTCTTTGCAGTTTCTTACTCCGGTATAAAGATGGAATTGTTGCATAATCACCATGTATTATAATTTGTTTGTCAATTAAATAAATTGGAAGTTATCCGTGGATTGGAGCAATGATAATAAGAACAACATAGGGTTCATACTAAGATCTGATGTATCGGTGATGTTCGTATGATTGAATGTCTCGCTTGGATCTCAGCTTCTCGTATTAGTAAACAATTCTCTACCTTATTCACAATAACGGTTACTTACAAGTTTACTTGTTCTGTTTTTCAACTAGCGACCTATTATTTATTAATTGGTCAATTTTGTATACATCATGTACATAATTGATTTCAGGTTTCTTTAATATTCTGCAGGCCAGTGCGTTCTCATTTGTCGAATGAGGTATGTTTTCAGGCATTTCGTAGAGTTAAGAAGATCCAAAATAGTTTGGATACATATTAAGGATCAATATGCTAAGGCTATGATATATGGATGCAGATATGCGAAAATTGTTAAGCCGTATGTCACTCGTTCCATGGCTTTCTCTTTTAGTCTCTGCTCGATATGGGAGTTGAGGTCTCAACATGAAGAGGAGTGTAGGCATCTCGAAGAGCAGCTGAGAAGGACAAGGTATGCATAGTCGTTATTACTTATTACTCTATTGTTTTTAAGGGTTTGCTCTACATGTCTTTCTCCTCTAAGAGATTGTATTTGGTCACAGGAGGAAGGCCTAAGGCTTATATTGCAGTTGCAGTGTAAAGTGATGAAGGATCACTCGTTCCAGGAAACGTAAGTTCATATCTTATATCTGAAGTAGTTTTATTTACTAAGAATTATTTACATGACTTGGTAGAATGACAGGAACATTGTTTAACATGATCTCTGTTAGTTATCAGAACATCAGAACCTGTTTCACTATTACCCATATAAATGAACTCGGGAAGATTATATATTTAGTTTAATTAGTTTTAGTTGTGTGACATGTAATGATTAATGGTGTGGTTAGCATGTATACCTCTTGGATAAGCATTAATGCTCCTGCATTTTCAATTGCATCAGAAAGCTCTGTAGCTTTAGCAATCGTAACACCTGTTATTAATTACTTTAAGTCTTCCACATTTAGAACTTACAAGCCTGTACAAAATACCATAATCTTTAGGACTTTGATATGAAAGAAATACTACAAAGTAGCATGGTTAAAGTATACATTAGATGAAATTTCTGTTAGACCCGTTCCCCGGGTGTTGGGACCCCACCCTAGATGAAAATGGATTATGGCCTTATATGATTGGCCAGTCAACGAATATTATGTTTTAGTCAAACCCGATGGTCAAGTAATAGTCAAAGTATGACTAATGTAGTTATATAAATGTGTTGCATAACTAAAAGGGCCAAAGTTGCCAAGTATTAAATATGTTATAAAGTTAGTTGTGGCTTAAGTAAGAAGAAGGAGACTAGAAGGGCCATTCTTGCCATTAGCCCAAAGTTATCACCTAACTTGTATATCTAGCTAGTTCTAGAGTTTTCCCTCATTATTGATAGAGGGTTTGAGGTCCGGTTTTTAGAGAGATGGAAAAGAGAGGGAAATAGCTAAGTGATGAATCAAGAAGAAGAAGATGGAGATAAAGTGTTAATAATCTTCCTTAGCTATGATCATCATCAAGTAAGTATCTATGTTCTTGGTGTTAGTGAAGTTGTAGATTATGGATTAAGTGGGTTTTCATCATATGATCAAGATATGATCATATGATGATGGGGAATGAAAGATAAGTATGTTTAATGGGTTTGGTTGACCCTTGTTATGTTAATTATTGTTATGTTGTTAGGTTTTGGTTATTATGAAAGATGATGATGATGATAGAAGAATGTGATGATGATGTTCTTGTTATGATGTAGCTTGGATTAAGGTAAGTAAACCGGTATAATGTAAAGTTATAATGATTTCTATGCATTATGTGTTATGTGGCTAATGTGTTAAGATTTTGGTTGTTTAGTATAATGGTAGTCTTGTGTAAGAAGTTATAGGGTTAGTGGATGTGTTAGTTAAGAGTGACCTAAGGAAGAACTAAAGGTTAAGACTTAGGTGGTTAAGGTATGTGTTTATGCTTAATGTTATTAGATTAATGGTTGTATAATATGTAATGTGTTGAATGAGGTATAATGTTAAGTTATACCCGTTTTACTTACTAAGCATTCGTGCTTACGGTTTAAGTGTTTAATGTTTTGTAGGCGAAAGTATTGAGATGAAGGCTTGGATAAGGATTAAGGGTGGATATGCTATTGGTAGAAAGATTTGGTAAGGCATAGAGCTAGGTAGAATACCGAGCTCATTCAAGATGGTACCCCCGTGAGTCCATAAATGGTTTGTAACGTGGAGTCAAGTGTGAAATTGTATGTTAATGGAGTCATAACGATTTGGTAGTCAAATGGTGTGTCAAAGTGTAGTTTATGTGTTTATGCATAAAGTTAAAGGAGTGTTTGGCTAATGTGTAAAAGTACCCATTTTGGGTGGTATACGGGTCAAGTGTGTATTGGAACATGTTATATATATGTTAAAGTAATGAATATGGTCAAGTTTGAGGTGTTGTGGAAGTCGTATGTGGCATTTGTCATGAAATGGGTCAAACGGGTTTTTGGTGTAAAACCCGTGATTGTGGAAGTACGTCTTCCGAGAGTCAAATGGTAAATGTTTTTGGATGGAAATGAGCCCATATATATAGTAATGAAATCTGGAAAGTTTGGTTAGGTTTCGAGTCCGGGAGGTTGGAGTATCGGCCGGGGATTTTGAAAAGGCAAAAACTGGACAGAACCATCCATCCGATCGGATGGCTGGCGATCCGATCGGATGGAGGCCGCTGTCAGATTTTTGGGTAATTTTGAAAAATCGTATCTTTTAATCCGTAAGTCGTCACCGGTCGTGCGACCTATCGTTTTGAAGGTAATTGAGTCTAGTTTCATTTAAAATTAGTCTCAAAGTCTGAAAGTTTATAGATTTTTGTCAATGGTCAAAAGAGTAACCAGATGTCCGAAAAAGTTCAAGCGTTTCCGCGTAAAAAGTTTTAATTTTTGGTCTAAGCGGGCACGGGGTGTAACAACTTGGTATCAAAGCTTCGGTTTAAGTGAATTAGGTTTCCTTTAGGATTGCCTAGACTTAAACCACTCGTAGGAATGTTGGGCGTAGGTGTAAGAAATGCGTAAGGTAAATGTTTAAGTTATAAGAAGGAATGTGTGATATGTTATATGGACCAAGGTTGATGAATGATGAATGTGCCTTATGTGCTAATGTGTATGTGATGTAAGTCCATGGAGGACTTGAAGTGTTTAAGTGCTTAGTTAACCGTGCACCTCGGTCGGCGCCGGTGATTGTTTGTGAATTAGTAAAGGTGGGATAGAGTAATGGTAATGGAATATGAATAGAAATGGTATTCAGAATTAGAGGTGGGTTAATAAGTAAACTTAAATGTTGATGTTCAAGGTATGGAACATTGTAAATGTGCTAAGATATAACATGAAAAGATAAAATGAAACTAATGTACTAATGATGCAGTGTTAAAAGATATGAAGGGTAAAGAATGAGGCTAAAAGAATAACGGCATGTAATCATTTTGAACCGTAGGATATTAATGTGACCAACATATGGTCTCGTCATATATATATGTCTAATGATTGACGTTAATGTGGTATAGAGACGGGTTAAGAATACGTTAAGGTATAAGAACAAGAATGCGAGGAGTTAAGAATGTAAGAAAGAATGAGATGAGTGTGTATGAGGTAAAGGTGTTGCCTCGAAATCATTATATTACGGCTAAGGCGATTAGCGGTAATTATTAATAATGAATGCAAGTGTTGCAATTGACGATATGTGTAAAGTCTATAAGTAAAAGAGTTGAGTAGGCTAACGCGTAATGTAAAAAGGTGGAAATGATTAACGCGGGTTAAAGAATGTAAGCTAGAGTGAAAAGTGTAACGACGTAGAAAATGTGTGAGTAACTAAAACATGCAAGAAGAACGAATGGTACTAATGAACGAATGTAAGTTAACCTATGCAAGGTTTAAAAGTGGAAAGAGTCGGGTGGACTAAAGGGTAAAGTAAAAGGGTGAAAATGATTAAAGCAAATGTAGAATGTAAGACAATAAACACATAGAAAGTGTGTACTTATAATAAGCAGGTTCATATGCTCTATGAGCTTGCGCTCACTCAATAAAATGGATGAGATGATGTGTGTGTGTGTTAAAATGTTAATGGCTTGGATCCAATGTTGTAATGTGAAAGCGATAAAGTGTGAATGTTAAAGATCCTTTGGGATGAATGTTAATGATCCTCCGGGATGAATAATAAAGTTGGTATCCTTCGAGATGACCAAGTCAAGGAATGTTAAAGAATCCTACGGGATGTGCTAAAGATCCTTCGGGATAGAACGTATTGCCTTCACCGGCAAAGATTGCCTACATCCTTGGCATGTGTAAAAATCCCTTCGGGGAAAGTGTTAAAGTAAAGTGGATCAAGCTAGAAAATAAAAAATTTAAATAATGAAAGAAATGAAAACAAAAATGAAAGATTGGAAGTTAAAATGTGTAATGAATAGGTGCGAGTGTTATGTCGGAAGTATGTAAGTAGGATGGTTTATGGTTTCTTTATTTAAATGAATTGGGACGCCTTTTCATTTGAATAAAGGAGTCGTAAATTACCGAACCATGAGTTTGTATTTCTTGATTTACATCGTTTGGGACGCCTCTCCATGTAAATGAGGAAGTACAAATGAGTGGGCTTATGTGTTCCCGACATGGCATGAGTAGGGTGGATGGGTAGAAGAAGGAGTCTAGGATGATTAGAAGTCATAAGGAGTTAAGATAAGTGGATAGATAATGAGTTTAATGACGACCCTAGGTGGGAAACGTCAAGTGAGATGTAGGACTTAGGCGTTAGAGTGAAAGTTGAAACGATTTAAGTTTAAATGGTATGCTTGTTGCAATGTGAATTTAAGGTAAGGTGAAGTAAATGAATGCAAATAAATGCTATTGATGAAGCGAAAAGTGTACCGCTTTTAAGGGGTCATTTAAGCCTTAAATCGTATTTATTTGATCAAATATTGCCCTAAATCGTTTCTTTTGTCATTTTAGGTACTTTTGAGGAGAAATCTGGAAAAGGAGGCATTTTGGACGTTTTTGGAGCATTAAAGTGAAGAAAACGGCAAAGTCTCAAAAATCGGCTAAAAGTTACTCTTGACGGCGTCAGAATTTACTCTGGACGGCGTCATGCCTTGGCAAGAAAAGTTGGATGTGAAATTTACTCATGACGGGCCAGTGAAAATAGCATGTGAATTCTGACGGCGTCACGCTTTAACTTGATCGAGGGCGTCACGGCTTAAATCATAAGGGGACGGCGTCACGTTCATGGTTCGACGGCGTCAAGCCTTGATAAGCCAGAATGGATTTTTGAAGAGCTAAAGAGGGACGGCGTCAAGATGGTCATCCGGGAACCCTAAAAGCGGCGAGGTGACGGCGTCACACTCCATAAGGTGACGCCGTCAGATCCAAAAATCTATATATAGTTTTCTAATTTTTTGTCATTAGAGAGAGCTTAGTGTGTGGAATTTTGGGAGAAAACCCTAAGACGATTTTAGCTACTTTTTCAGGGCTTTTTGCCTTGAGATCTTCCATGTTTCATTGAAAGATAAGTTATCAATTAATCATTCAATATGTCTATGTGTTGTTTGATTCTATCTTATTCTTGTCTTTTGTTTAACATGTTAGGCTAAATTTATCTTGTGTTTGCTTAGATCTAATGAAACCTAGCTATTGATTATTGGTTGTTAGTGTGTTATTAGTTGTATTGGATGATTGTTTATCTATGTTAGGCTTAAGAAAACTAGCTAACTTCCTATTCGGTAACTTGCTTGAACGTCTTAAGAAACATGAACCAAATGCGTACTAAAGGTTTTTATGGTTGTATTTAATGCACAAGCGAATTCTAGTGATCCCATGTTAGGAGCTTCCTAGCCGGCTCGACATAGGAGTGAAGTAGGAGCTTGTAGAGTTGGGGAAGTAAGTACGCCACCCCACGAATGGTATTAAGGAATACACCCGTCATCCATGCGACTAATACACACTAATTAACCGGTAAAAGATAGTTAGGGAGTAAGGAAATCTAAGTAAACACATTTCTCTACACATAAGTTTCTCACCACATTTTCATTTTTGTTATTTTATTTTATTTGCATCCGTAGTAATTTTGGGTTAGTTGACTAGCAACTAATTCCGCCCACTCCCTCAAAACCGAGATTTTACTTGCTTTCATAAAAAATATAAAAACATAAAAAGAATCTTCCTCAACCTTTAGACCTAATTAGAGTAGCCTTTCACACCTAACGAACACTATTCCCTGTGGAGAACGATCAATCCCCCGTACTTACCACTACACTATACTACATCGGTCAGGTACACTGCCTGGTGGGGTTGTAAGCCTCTTGAGATCCCTCGAGAGGTAAAACCTGTTGTAAGGTTACAAAACCACGCAATCAAGTTTTTGGCGCCGCTGCCGGGGAATAGTTATTGTTTAGGTTGAATTTTTATTTCTATTAGGTCTACTCACTAGATTCCTTTCTAGTGAGATTTTTATTTTATTTTTCTAGGTTTTCTTTAGTCTATCTATTTTCTTCGTGTCTTTGTTCGTAACCATTACCGTCCGACATCATGGAAGATGGTAATATCCTTAATCCCCACAACCCACCACCACAACAACCACCACCACCTCCTAGAGCCCGTACTTTAGGAGAGTATTCCCGTCCTAGCCACCATGGCTATCGAAACACCATTGAGCTCACTCAAGGAGCCAATATCACACCCTTGCGATCCGACACCATCCGGTTGGTGCAAAGCGGATGCGCATTCCATGGACTTCGTTCTGAAGATCCTAATCAACACCTCAAGGACTTTCTTAAAATCGTTGATTCTATAGACCTTGATGTTGCCACTCGAGAGACGACCCGATTGCGTCTCTTCCAATTCTCTCTGCGGGACCAAGCTAGTCAGTGGCTAGAACGTCAACCCGCAGGATCCATCACCTCTTGGGATGATCTCACTACTCGTTTCCTTGCTCAGTTTTTCCCACCGGGAAGAACTACCAAGCTAAGGAATGATATCTTGATGTTCCAACAACGTCAAGGCGAAACTCTCTACGAGGCATGGACTCGGTTCAAGGACTTACTCCAAAAAGTCCCTCACCATGGCATAGAACTTTGGCTCCAAGTCCAAATCTTCTATGACCATATCAATCTCTCCACGAGGCAAACCATTGACCAATCGGCCGGTGGCAAGCTACGTGATCTAAGTGCGGAACAATCATGGGCTCTCCTAGAGGATCTTGCTCTTTATGACAACGAAAGTTGGAGTGATCCCCGTGATTTGAATAAAACGGTCAAGGCAATATCTTTGCCTTCGAATAATTCAAGCACTTCCGACCGTAGGATCATAGAACTTGAAGACCAAGTCAAGTTTCTCATGAAATCCTACGAGGCTCCTAAACCTTCAAGCCAAGTGAACAAAATCACTTCTTCATGTGAATTATGTAGTGGTCCCCACGACACTCGTGATTGCATGGAACTCCCCGAACAAGCTTTTGTGGACTACGCATCCTCGCGTACTGACGGAGCGGGAGACAAGTGGTACACTTTCAAACCCGAGCCAAACCATTACGGTGATTCATACAACCCCTCATGGAAAAATCACCCGAACCTTAGGTGGAAACAAAACCAAAACACACAACAAACCAATTCTTCCAACCCACCTAATCGTTTCCAATCAAGCGGTTCCAACTCGAACCGTACTTTCAACAACAATCCTTCCGGCAATGGTAGTACCAATAACTTTGAAGGATTGATGTCTCAATTTATGGCATCTCAAGAAGCTCGTTTAGCCAAGTTTGAAGCCGATTTCAAACAAAAACAAAGCGAGATGACCGATAAGATTGACACCTTGTTGAAAGCCCTCAATGACCGAGAAATGGGAGCACTCCCTAGCAACACGGTCAAGAACCCGAAACTAAATGTCAACGCTGTTTCATCGGTTTCGTCCCCTAGTTCTTGTCCACAATATTATTCGGTCAATTCCATGAGCACGTGTTTCAAACAAACCCAAGTTGTTCCAAATGACCAAGAAGTTATGACATCCAAATTGGTCAACAACATAGTTGAAACACCTCCCACTCAAAACCTTGACGAAGAATTCAAGGAGCTCCACCTTGAAAGTCCGGTTGATGATGAGTTGGATGAGAAAGAAGCTCAAGTTAGGCGAAAAAGGGACCGCCTTTGTTCAAAACAAGCTACCTAAGAAGTTAGATGATCCAGGCTTATTTGTTCTACCTTGCAAGATCGGTAATTCGGAGGCTTATGACACATTAGCCGATCTTGGATCAAGCCTTAACCTACTTCCATTACCTCTCTACACCTCTCTAAAACTTGGAAAACTTAAAGAAACCGAGGTGATAATAGGCTTAGCGGATGGAAGTGTTGCTTACCCGGTTGGAGTAGTTAAGGACGTGTTAGTGCACATTGGAAAACTAATCATTTTAGCCGATTTCCACGTCCTTGATATGGTTAGCGACCCTACATGCCCCTTGTTGATAGGTAGAGGATTTTTGGCGACCGCTAGTGCTATGATTGATTGTAAGGAATCCAAGATAGCGGTAGGAGAAGGAGATACTTGGTCAGTCTATGATGTTAAGAAACATGCCTATGATACTAGTGAGGAACCAACACCACATTGGCTAGAATCAAATAGGAGACCATCTAGATATGGACCTTGGATTGATAGAGACTTCATAGGACCCCAACGCCCATTTTACCTAGAAGAGGACTTTGTTAACCGAACGCATTCGGTGGAGCAACTCTTGGCTAGGGACACCGAATTGGATCCATTTGAAGACCCTCTAGTTTTTAGAAAGATGATTGATTTCCTAGGAGTTTTGCCAATTAACCTAGGAATGAATAAGTGGATTTGTGAGGAAGATGATCATAAGTGGAATTGGGATAAACCACCCAAAGATGGAGATGGGTCGTGGCATATTAAGATGACATTGTATGACCCGGACGGAGAGAAGTTTGAAAAGATATATCGTACTAAGCGAACCAATAGGAAACTTCAATCCAAGCTTAACCCTAAAGACGTCCTTGATGACGAGCTCACTTACATAGGGTAGCGTGACTTTGAGTCTAGCTACAAGACTCGTTAATAAAGAAAAGCGCTTCTTGGGAGGCAACCCAAGCTTTATTTTATTTATTTGCTTTGTGTGTTTAATTGTTTGTTTGTTTGTTTTTATTTGTTTCCGTATGTGTGTTTAATTTTTATTATTATTGATTCATGTTAAAAACTAATTTGTGAAAATGCTTTATGTTGTTTTTAACTTCGTCTTAACTACATATAAAGGTATTTTGCAAAAGATAAGTGTAAGGGAAATCTAAATCGGTTTATTAGAACACAAATTAACATGAATCGTAATAATAATAAATTAGCATACATATTAGTGTTTGTTTGAGTCAAATGCTTGTATCGAGTCATAATGATGTTTTGCAGGATTTCCAGGAAGTAAGGTAAAGGTTTTTCCAGAAATTTTCCGGAAACTTAAAATGAAAATTTTTGTCAGGTCATTTCTGACGGCGTCAGGGGTTATAACCTGACGGCGTCAGATTTAATTTCCAGAAATTTTTGAAAGTTTTGTTTTCATAAAAAGTTTTTATTAAAATCTCCAACTTATAATCTCCAGGAATCTGCAAAATTATCATTCCACAAGCATTATATCCTTATATATAGATTTTATCCCGCCGATGTTATGCAGGTTTTCGTGTTTGTTTTCTCAGGTTTAACAGGTTATTTTGGACAAGGAGATGTTTTTGGAATCAAGCTTATGGCGATGCATTAGTCATGGAGCTTCAACATTCTCTTTGGAGGAAGATTTAACCGTGTAATTTCATTATCCACCAAGCGAATCAGGGGAGTATTTGATTTCATTCTTTTACTTTTTGCTTTTACATCTTATTATTTGAACATTGGGGACAATGTTCATCTTAAGTGTAAGGGGAGGGTAAAAGTACGATTTTAGAGAATACAATTGCGCTTGATTTTTGTTTGTTTAATAGTAGATGTGTAATAAAACTAAGATAAATACTTGTTAAGGTAATTTTAGTGCCAAATTTAAAATTTTTTACAACATATAGGAGTGAAACTTTGATCTTAATGAGCGTCTCACGGATAGGAGTTATATGACTAGCACAAAAACCGTACCACTAAAAAAATTTTCCACCCCAAATATGTGAGGTTCGCCCCTAGAATTGGTAGGAAAAGCATTTATGCTATGATGTGTGTACCGGTAGCACTTAGATTCTAGAACTTGCGTTAGGACCATTCCGAGGCCACAAGTGAGACTACATTCGTGTAGTTAGATTTACTACATGATAAGAGGCATTAGGATTAACCCATTGTTTTACACCTGTGTTTTTGTTATAATTACATTGGCTACATTGGTCAAGTAATTCTCCCACACCCTTTGCGTTGTACTCATTTTTAGTACACGATACCCTAGTACACCCCTCAGAGCCTATCTTTTCGTTTCGACCTTTAAGCATTTTACTTAAAGGAAGAATTTGTTACACCCCACTAAAATGTACACCCAAATCGCCTTAGCCTACCTTGTATGCACTCATTTTTAGTGCATTATTGTTACAACATTTGTTTAAACCCAAGTTAATTATCTAGTTGATTACATGGTTGCTAAGTCGAGTCATATCCTTGTACATATTATTTTGGGACGATTGGGACTCATGGGTAAAGTACTAGTGTAATGGAGTAATGGGGAAGAACATCATTTATTACCCCCATATGTGCTAAATGTTTTAAAAGTACTCCAAGTTTTTCAATTATCTTAATTCGAGTCATTAGATTAGTATTTGTAAAGTTATGTAAAAATTCAAGTGTAAGGGGAATGCAATGCCCCTATGATGTATTATTTTGGATGGTAGGGCAAAAGTGTATGCACAAAAAAAAAAAAAAAAAAAAAAAAAAAAAAAAAAATCAAGAAAAACACAAAAAAAAAAATGAGAAAAAGAAAAATAGAAAAAACATACGGACTACCATCCCGTTTCATTTTATGTTTGTTTTATATTTTTGTTATTTTGTTATTTTGTTTCTAGCTTAAGATCGAGTCGAGTCTTGGCTTAGCAACATTGTATAGTACATGTAATTGATCAAGATCTTTAACTAGCCACCAGTAAAATATCCCGTATCCAACAAAACCGTGTTTTCCTTTTCCCTACACCTAACGTTATAACCCATTTAAAAGCCCTCTTTGATAGTTTATCTTAGGTGCTTACGCCTAGTGGAGGAGGTTTTCGATCCTTTCCCAAGCCTATGGTAATCTATTTGCTATGACAGGTAGTGAGAGATATTATCCGTTTTCATTTATGAGATTTATTTTGATGACACTTGAGAGATGTGAGTATCTAAACACTACTTGTGAGGTGCTAGTATGTAATCTCCGTGCTTATTATGATTGAAGTGGAACGATTATTTGTTGTAATTACTTTTATGTTAGCATTAAATGACCCCTAACTTGTATTTTGATTAGAATAAAAGCGCATTTGCTTGAGGACAAGCAAATCTCAAGTGTAAGGGTATTTGATGAAGCGAAAAGTGTACCGCTTTTAAGGGGTCATTTAAGCCTTAAATCGTATTTATTTGATCAAATATTGCCCTAAATCGTTTCTTTTGTCATTTTAGGTACTTTTGAGGAGAAATCTGGAAAAGGAGGCATTTTGGACGTTTTTGGAGCATTAAAGTGAAGAAAACGGCAAAGTCTCAAAAATCGGCTAAAAGTTACTCTTGACGGCGTCAGAATTTACTCTGGACGGCGTCATGCCTTGGCAAGAAAAGTTGGATGTGAAATTTACTCATGACGGGCCAGTGAAAATAGCATGTGAATTCTGACGGCGTCACGCTTTAACTTGATCGAGGGCGTCACGGCTTAAATCATAAGGGGACGGCGTCACGTTCATGGTTCGACGGCGTCAAGCCTTGATAAGCCAGAATGGATTTTTGAAGAGCTAAAGAGGGACGGCGTCAAGATGGTCATCCGGGAACCCTAAAAGCGGCGAGGTGACGGCGTCACACTCCATAAGGTGACGCCGTCAGATCCAAAAATCTATATATAGTTTTCTAATTTTTTGTCATTAGAGAGAGCTTAGTGTGTGGAATTTTGGGAGAAAACCCTAAGACGATTTTAGCTACTTTTTCAGGGCTTTTTGCCTTGAGATCTTCCATGTTTCATTGAAAGATAAGTTATCAATTAATCATTCAATATGTCTATGTGTTGTTTGATTCTATCTTATTCTTGTCTTTTGTTTAACATGTTAGGCTAAATTTATCTTGTGTTTGCTTAGATCTAATGAAACCTAGCTATTGATTATTGGTTGTTAGTATGTTATTAGTTGTATTGGATGATTGTTTATCTATGTTAGGCTTAAGAAAACTGGCTAACTTCCTATTCGGTAACTTGCTTGAACGTCTTAAGAAACATGAACCAAATGCGTACTAAAGGTTTTTATGGTTGTATTTAATGCACAAGCGAATTCTAGTGATCCCATGTTAGGAGCTTCCTAGCCGGCTCGACATAGGAGTGAAGTAGGAGCTTGTAGAGTTGGGGAAGTAAGTACGCCACCCCACGAATGGTATTAAGGAATACACCCGTCATCCATGCGACTAATACACACTAATTAACCGGTAAAAGATAGTTAGGGAGTAAGGAAATCTAAGTAAACACATTTCTCTACACATAAGTTTCTCACCACATTTTCATTTTTGTTATTTTATTTTATTTGCATCCGTAGTAATTTTGGGTTAGTTGACTAGCAACTAATTCCGCCCACTCCCTCAAAACCGAGATTTTACTTGCTTTCATAAAAAATATAAAAACATAAAAAGAATCTTCCTCAACCTTTAGACCTAATTAGAGTAGCCTTTCACACCTAACGAACACTATTCCCTGTGGAGAACGATCAATCCCCCGTACTTACCACTACACTATACTACATCGGTCAGGTACACTGCCTGGTGGGGTTGTAAGCCTCTTGAGATCCCTCGAGAGGTAAAACCTGTTGTAAGGTTACAAAACCACGCAATCAGCTATTATGGACTAAAAGCTCTATAAAATTATGAGAAGAAAAGTAAAGACGAATGTAACATGTAGCAAAATGTCAATGAGATAGTAGTAAGGTTGCGATAAAAGTAGAAAGTTAATGAATAATTAACTTATAAAAAGTTAAAAAGGGTATGCAATGTTCAAGTGACACATAGTCCTTGATGGAAAAGTTAAATGGAACGATTTAAAAGGGAATGTGATAGATGTAGGAATGTTGAATGGCATGCATTAGTGGCAAAGATTATGTCGTGAATGACATAATGACTAAAAAGAAATGAAAGAATAGAGAAGATAAGCTAGAAATGAGATGAGTTAAGAGTATGAAGTGCGAATAGTGGACTTGAATTGCAAGATCATGTAGATCGTGCAATCGAAAAAGGGGGTGAAGAATAGGAAGTGCTAAGAATGGAGGTAAGGTGAAACTAAGTTATGATTAGAAATAGACGAGAGATTTCGGGGACGAAATCTAAATAAGGGGGGTAGAATTGTTAGACCCGTTCCCCGGGTGTTGGGACCCCACCCTAGATGAAAATGGATTATGGCCTTATATGATTGGCCAGTCAACGAATATTATGTTTTAGTCAAACCCGATGGTCAAGTAATAGTCAAAGTATGACTAATGTAGTTATATAAATGTGTTGCATAACTAAAAGGGCCAAAGTTGCCAAGTATTAAATATGTTATAAAGTTAGTTGTGGCTTAAGTAAGAAGAAGGAGACTAGAAGGGCCATTCTTGTCATTAGCCCAAAGTTATCACCTAACTTGTATATCTAGCTAGTTCTAGAGTTTTCCCTCATTATTGATAGAGGGTTTGAGGTCCGGTTTTTAGAGAGATGGAAAAGAGAGGGAAATAGCTAATTGATGAATCAAGAAGAAGAAGATGGAGATAAAGTGTTAATAATCTTCCTTAGCTATGATCATCATCAAGTAAGTATCTATGTTCTTGGTGTTAGTGAAGTTGTAGATTATGGATTAAGTGGGTTTTCATCATATGATCAAGATATGATCATATGATGATGGGGAATGAAAGATAAGTATGTTTAATGGGTTTGGTTGACCCTTGTTATGTTAATTATTGTTATGTTGTTAGGTTTTGGTTATTATGAAAGATGATGATGATGATGATGATGATGATAGAAGAATGTGATGATGATGTTCTTGTTATGATGTAGCTTGGATTAAGGTAAGTAAACCGGTATAATGTAAAGTTATAATGATTTCTATGCATTATGTGTTATGTGGCTAATGTGTTAAGATTTTGGTTGTTTAGTATAATGGTAGTCTTGTGTAAGAAGTTATAGGGTTAGTGGATGTGTTAGTTAAGAGTGACCTAAGGAAGAACTAAAGGTTAAGACTTAGGTGGTTAAGGTATGTGTTTATGCTTAATGTTATTAGATTAATGGTTGTATAATATGTAATGTGTTGAATGAGGTATAATGTTAAGTTATACCCGTTTTACTTACTAAGCATTCGTGCTTACGGTTTAAGTGTTTAATGTTTTGTAGGCGAAAGTATTGAGATGAAGGCTTGGATAAGGATTAAGGGTGGATATGCTATTGGTAGAAAGATTTGGTAAGGCATAGAGCTAGGTAGAATACCGAGCTCATTCAAGATGGTACCCCCGTGAGTCCATAAATGGTTTGTAACGTGGAGTCAAGTGTGAAATTGTATGTTAATGGAGTCATAACGATTTGGTAGTCAAATGGTGTGTCAAAGTGTAGTTTATGTGTTTATGCATAAAGTTAAAGGAGTGTTTGGCTAATGTGTAAAAGTACCCATTTTGGGTGGTATACGGGTCAAGTGTGTATTGGAACATGTTATATATATGTTAAAGTAATGAATATGGTCAAGTTTGAGGTGTTGTGGAAGTCGTATGTGGCATTTGTCATGAAATGGGTCAAACGGGTTTTTGGTGTAAAACCCGTGATTGTGGAAGTACGTCTTCCGAGAGTCAAATGGTAAATGTTTTTGGATGGAAATGAGCCCATATATATAGTAATGAAATCTGGAAAGTTTGGTTAGGTTTCGAGTCCGGGAGGTTGGAGTATCGGCCGGGGATTTTGAAAAGGCAAAAACTGGACAGAACCATCCATCCGATCGGATGGCTGGCGATCCGATCGGATGGAGGCCGCTGTCAGATTTTTGGGTAATTTTGAAAAATCGTATCTTTTAATCCGTAAGTCGTCACGGGTCGTGCGACCTATCGTTTTGAAGGTAATTGAGTCTAGTTTCATTTAAAATTAGTCTCAAAGTCTGAAAGTTTATAGATTTTTGTCAATGGTCAAAAGAGTAACCAGATGTCCGAAAAAGTTCAAGCGTTTCCGCGTAAAAAGTTTAAGTTTTTGGTCTAAGCGGGCACGGGGTGTAACAATTTCAGTTCCATTGTGTTTTTTGTTGTTTGCTTGTTTTTGATCCTCAAACCGCTTGAACTAAGGCGATGCAATGGTCTCTCTTTTAGATTTCCTGGATAATGTAACTGATGTGCTTTGAAATTATTATGTTTATGCAGGGGACTGAGGATGATGATATAACCGAAGATTATGAAGATTATGATGAGGCTCGAGATGATGTTTAGTTGAAGTTTGGATGGAGGATAATAATGCAAGCTAATGTTTAAGTGCATGATATACTTGTAGTAACAGTTTACCACTTGAGGATTCTCTTACAGAATCATGATTATCTCTTTATAACTTTCTTGTTGGAAGTATATGCTACAAATCGAATAATTGTTGGACATAACTGATGTTTCGGCTTTGTTATGGATCAAGTAATTTCTTATTATTGACTAAACAAATGTCTTTGCATTTTTAGTCTATAAATACCTATATTTACAATTGTAGGTACCGCATTATCGGGATATAGGATTTTGGAAACTGACGAAGTATTTCGTCACTATTGGACGTTAAGTTCACCCAAAAAATGACGCCTTTCTTTCGTCACTAATTCCAGCAAATAGTGACGACTTTAGCCACTTTAGTGATGAAATTAAGGGACGAAATGGGTTGTCACACACCCATAAGTGACGACTTTAGCTCGTCACTAAATTTAGTGTCAAATTCCAATTTCGTCACTATTAACTTAGTGACGGAGCTATAGTGACGACAAGTGACGACCTTGATTTTCGTGACTAAGTTGGTTTAGTGATGATTTTCCACTCGTAACTAAAGCCTTTTTTCTTGTAGTGAGTTTTTGGTTCAATTATGTTGAGTCCTTCATGATTTATTTTTTCTTCCCAAAGTGTATAGATTCAGTAACATTTATTTCAGGTCATTTTGTATGATCGTCGTTGAGTTTACTAAACCCTCTTTGCGTACTCAACAAAAGATCTATCGCAACATGGAGCTCGTCTCTTTACACTCACTTTGACCAGAAACATTATACTGTATGCTTGAACACAATTAGATTATTATGATTACATAATATATTGAATAAAATGTGAAAATGGCAATATGCAGTTGACCGTATGACTTGTGTTGAAGTAATTTCTTGCAATCACTTCAGACAAATAAGAGAGGCCTTTCGGTTGAACCGGCTAGATGTTCTTCCGAGAGGTTTGTGTGTCGATCCCTTCGTCTGCTGGAGATCCTTCGGGTATCTGCACACAACAGCACGCGTTAGGCTCGCCCCGGGTGTTATCCCAGGACCCACCTCCGGCGTGAGAGTAAGTATTTGATATCCGAGGGGCTATGAACAGTAGTATGGAGTAAATGCTAATGAATTAGTTAGTTGAGAGTAGTAAATGAGCTGGGTATTTATAGTGCCCAGCCTTGGTACTTGAAATGGCGGTGCCGGGTTTTCAGGAAGCATGTCCGAGACATAATCCCGTAAATCCCGGGGCGGCGGCGGCGGTGTCTGCAGCTGCCATCTGTCAAAGGATATTGCCACTTGTCCTGTTGTTGACAGCTGGATTGTCCGAACGATCCATATGCCTTTCGGCATATCCGGATGGCTCTATGTTGTCCGGACGGCCGGTCAAGACAGGCCGTCCGGACACATACGCCAACATGTCCCCCCAGTATTGCATTATCGATTGAAGATTGATGATGTAATACTTTTAAAGAATGTCTTTGTTTCTTCCAACGTACGTCACCCGGATGTATATGCCTGCAATACTTTAAATGATATTTTATTGCCTTTCGGCCGACATCGCTCTGTCCGAACACATATGTCAACATATCCCCCCCCAGTATTACAATGTCGGTTTTACCGATATTGTGATGCTTTGAGAATTCCAACATTATTCCTGACATGATGACTTTGATGTACAGAAGTTATCATTGTAATATTCCCTGAATCCTTTTGCGTTTTACAACATGTGCCTTGCTACTTATATTGACTTGCGGACCATTACCCAGATACTTACGCCCCTTTCTTTACGTTCCCGAGTGATTCGGGTTGTCAACAATCATTTGCTTTTCCGAAGAACAACTGTTATGTTTGTCTGGTGTGTTAATGTACTTTTTTTGTTTTATCCGGAGGGTCAGTTGTGCCAATGGCGTGGTATTTTTAGACAATTTATGGATTCGTATTTTACATTTTCCGTTCAATCCGGACTGCCAGGCTTGAGTGTGCCTGACGTAATTTTAAAATGGCCGGGAGTCATTTTAGATATATTTTTATTATTATTGTAAAAGAATCATAATCATGGATGGCGGACACGTGCGCATATGTCCCGCGCGTGGGTGAAGGTGTTGCCATGTCAGCCCTTGATTGGACGCAATATCTCACGCGCTTCTCTTTACCTATAAATAGCCTTATTCGTGTCACTTGTTATTACCGTAATTTTACACATTTCTTCCAGACGTCTTGCGGCATTGTTTTCCGAACTGTAATCGTGAATTGATTCAAGCGGCTTTCATATTAGTCCTTCGTTTATAAAGGTACGTTCCGAACTACCCATTTTTTGTATTTATTTTCTGTTCGGCTGTATCCCAATTTCCCTCAGTTGAACCATGTCAGATTCTCTCGTCTCGACTCCGGATGAGGATATTCAAAAGATTGAGGTATTTCTTCCCAAGTTTGATATTAGAAAGTACACCTCTCGGTTGGACGAAGAGACCGTGCGTAAGATAACTGTGGACTATGGTATACCGACAGACCTGCATCCGCGGCCGCCCCCGAAAGGTATGACAATGGACGAGCTACCAGATGATGCTATCGGTTTGTACTTGGAACATTTTATTGAGGGTGATCTAAGCGTGCCTTTCTCTAACTTCTTGTTGGGTGTCGTTAAATACTATAAAGTTCATATTTCTCAATTGGTTCTGCTGGGAATGCATCGTACGACCTTGTTCGAAGTGTATTGCCGAAGCTTACATATCGATCCTACTACTCCTCTATTCCGGGCTTTCTACAAACTGAGTAAGCAAGGCCATTGGTTTTCCTTTGAAAAAAGGGTCGGTCGTGAGAAGAGGGTGTGCTTTCGGGAAATTTTGACTTGTTTGAAGGGTTGGAAACGTGATTTCTTTCTGATAGATAGGCGAGCTATTCCGTTTGCCATGCCTTGGAGGCATCATAATTCGGATATATCGGATCCGTATCCGAGAGGAGAGTTCGATGTTGCAGATGCTGACCGATTGGCTCAGGGCGTGATCGATCTCATCCAGGTTCCTCGGGCCTTTCTTTATGCCGTTGGGCTCACATCTCATTGGGAACATTCCGGCTATCAGGTCGCGATAAAGGATGCTGAGGGGAGGGGTATAGCCTTGCAGCCTTCGTTTTGTACTTCCCTGACAATGTATTTTGCGCTCTTTCATATTGGTTTAACGTTTTCATTTTTTGCAGCCATCACAATGTCTCAATATTTGAAGAAGCCAAAGGTCCGAAAGGACGCGTCTGTGATGCAAGGGGATAAGCATCCGGAGGGTCAACCTCCCGAGACGCATGTGACTATTCCCGCCACTTCTAATGCCGACATCCCGAAGAAGACAGCCGAATTGACAGGGGTCGAGGTTCCTGATGATAAGGTCTTGGAGGCCAAGAGGAAGAAACAGGAGCAAGACCTTGCTCGGCAAACATCCCAGTCTCAGCAACATGGGACAAGATTCCGCCTTCAACGCAACGTGGAAGGCGGTGGCGAGTTCCAGTCGGTCAAGCGAAGCAGACCGAACGAAGATGTTAATGCGGCGAGGCCAGATGCTTCGGCCGCAAGAAAACAGCCGGAGGGCCAGGGCTCTTCGGCCGGAAGAAAACAGCCGACGGGCCCAGAAAGTATTGGCGTGGGCTTCACGTCCGAGACCGCTGGTGCGGGTATGCCTTTCGGGAATATCTCTCCCTGTATTTTGCCTTTACTTAGTTTGACAATAACCATTGCTCCGTCTTATTTCTCCTTGTATATCTTCTATATTGTAAGGGGTTCTTCCGGTGCTGGCTCTGGCCATGGGAAGGAGAAGGTATTTGACGAGGATGACCCTGCTGCATTGCACGTTCCGGCGTGGAAAGTTCGCAAGAACGATCGTTTGGATGGTTGGGAAGTCTGTCGGGACTTGATGCTGAATTTGCCGACTCCGAAGGAGGAGTCGTTCCTAGAGAATCTGGGTGATGCTGAGGCTGGCCAAAGGGCCTGGAAGTTATTGGGTATGGGTGTCGTAGCTCAATCGGACCTATTACTCCGGTTTGAAAATCTTCTTCATGAGCATCACGAGCTGTACCGCACCCATCAACAGTGCGGAAACCTCGGAAAGAACGGGGGTGGAGAGCTTAAACAGCTGAGGGCCGAGCATTCCACCTGTATGGTGAAGGAATCGGAGTTGATGGGTCAGGTTAAAGAGTTGGAGAAGTTGGTTGAGGACGAGAGGTTGGTCGCGGCGGAACGGATCAGTGCTCTGGAGGCTGATTTGGAAAAAGCCAAGACCAAGCTCGGTGAAGAGGTGAAAGACAATCTGGACCTCCGTAACGTGAAGAAGGATCTTATCGCCCGACTGGGCCGGACGGAGGCAGAGAGGTTTAAGGTTGTCAAGGAAGTCATTCCGGAAGTGGTTCGCCATCTCTTGGGTAGTCATGAATATAAGGAGCATTTGGGGGGCCCTTTCAGTTTGTCATCTCAATCCGGTTTCATGGAAGGAGTGGTAATAGGTCGTAAGCTGGAGGAGGTGGCTAAAATTGTGGCCGAGACGGAGAACCTGGATGTGGAAGCTGGCCAGAAGTTTGACCCATTGTATGATGGGTTATTCACCACCGAGTATCCCTACATCAGGAGGATTAGCAGCTCCTATCTTAAGTCTCCCGATGAAATCTTGAAGATCTTTCCTGACCCTCCTCCAGAAGACCAACATGCCGGTGTTGCCGCTGGATCCACTTCCGGTGTTGCCGAGACCGAAGTTGCGAACGTCCAGGGCTCTTCCGCTGGAGCGAATGAGTCAGCCTCCTGATCACCCCGGAATTCTTGTGAAGCTTAATTTACTGTTACTTTGAAAAACATTTGTGGATGTAAGGCCTTCGGGCCAGAAATAATTTATTTAATTCGGATGACTGTAATAATTTACCGTATAATTTATATGATATCTGTTTGTTTATACTTCTAGATATGTGGTCGCTTTGCATAATTTGACTTGTCATGTTCCTTATTTTACGCATTTTTTTAATTTACTTCGGAGTTATTTACCCGTCCAATGAACCGGGAGGTTCAGTGTTGCTTTGACCTCGCGGGACTTCTACTTTGGTTCGTGCGATGGTGCGCTCTTCTGAGTACTCAGATTGGACTATCGGATTTTATAAACTTGCCATTACTGATGATTACCTGGTCTCTCTCCTTCCTCTTTTTTTTTTTACATTCGTGCGTGCGGAGCAAAAGATGTAATAATTTAGCTTTCCAAATATGATATTTTCGGATTGCCCGCTTCACTTTAGCTTTTGCGGAGCACTTGTTATCCCTTTGTTATACCTGCATTTTCGACCCCGAGCGTGTGCCGAACACTTGTTGGTTATTACCGTTACTGCTTGCGCAGTTCCGGAGGTACAAGCTGACGTTTGGCCTACATTCGGGTTATGAACGTACCACTTGTTTTTTATTACCTTCACTATTTGCATAGCTCCGGAGGTACAAGCTTACGTTGGAGCTAGATTTTTGTTACGAACGTATAATACTTGTTTTTTATTACCTTCACTATTTGCATAGTTTCGGAGGTACAAGCTTATACGTTTTTGGGCGACACACGCCAACCTTTGAACACTGACCACGAAAATATCCAGAGGGCGCGAACCTCTCGGAGGGGTCACATTCGGCTTATGTTCAAAGTTAGATAAATGATTACTCGGTCACCCCTTTCTGGGTACCGTTATGGTAACCCCTTCTTCGGGAGTCCCATCTTTGAACATTGACCACAAAACTCTCCGGAGGGGGCCAGCCTCGCGGAGGGGTCACTTTCAACTTATGTTCAGAAACTTATATGGTAAGCCCCTTTTTGGGCATACCATCTTTGAACATTGACCACGAAAATATCCGGAGGGCGCGAACCTCTCGAAGGGGTCACTTTCAACTTATGTTCAGAATGTCACAAGTGTTGCTATAACGTATTGTAAGAAAATTGCCTCCCTTCAATGGTGGGATAGCTGCACTTGTCATTTAGATAGTTAATATCAATTCCTTTCGGGTGTTACATGATGACGTATAGTCCGTATTCGGGTCACGAACCCGACCCATACTCAAGTCCATCACGAATGGACTCAAGCCCATCATGAATGGGCTATCATGACAGCGGTTTGGGCTCACGACGGCCCAAGCCCAATGTTATTTATGGTTTTGATAGTATATCTTCTATTTATGGGATATACATCAATAAACCGGCCTACGCGGGATAGACCGAAGATTGGGGAACACGAAACCAATAAGGATTTCGTGTCCATATATAGAGGGCACCTCAGCCCCCACAAAGGTACGATTTACAAAACCCTAACTCTTCTACAAACCCTAAACCGATTACTTACTCTCACGCCGGAGGATAATCGTGGGAGACAATCCCACGATAAGCCTAACGGTGTCTTTTTGTTTTCTTAGTGCGCAGGTCTCAAGCATTAAGATCTGATTGGTACGGAATCAAGGAACGCCCAACTTTTGTATCAACAAGTGGCGCCATCCGTGGGACCCTACACTAAGAGCTTTGCCAAAGAACTAGAATGACAAAGCACGGAAACCCAAATCAGCGGACTCCGCATACGAAGAAAACGCATGACGATTCACTGGGAAAGAAGCAGCAAACTGACGCGGCCTCTAAGCAGGCCTCTGGGACAACCAGCACGCCTAGAAGCTTAGGAGCGTACTCAGATCTGCTCTTTACTCCAATAGAACCGCTCACTATGACTACCAATGCTACTACAACAAGTACTAGCGCGGTAGACCTACATCGCACTCCTCTCACCATGCCAGAAGTAAACTTCACTGAGCCACCAAATGCGCCTATCTGAAACAAGGATCTTGTTTTGGAAACAGAATCCATCGCGCTAGAAGGAGTCAAGCCTGAACTAGCGCCAAGTGACTTTGTATCTCAAAACTACGAAGCCTTGGCTACGCTCATGCGAGAGGAGGCAAAGAAGAGGTGACCGATGTCGTTGTACCGATCAAAAATAAACCTAATTACCTTATACTAGATAGGGCAAGCGGGTATCGTATCCACGAGGAGTATGTGGTTATAGCTAAATTTAACGAAATAAATAATTGATTGATTGTTTGGTTTAATAACTTAATAATTAAAATACTAATTAACTAGAAAGTAAATGAGCAATAAAAATAAAGAAGCAAATAAAAGCAAGGTTTGTAAACAGTTGGATGAAAAGCAATCCCTCCCGGCTCCAGATATAATGATATGATCAAGTTACGGATTAATTCTAATGTTTGCCGTCAAACCACATAGACATAGTTTTTATTAATTGAAAAGGATAATTTTGGGCACAAGTTATGTTTATCACACAAATCGTCTTAATCCCTAAACTAGTGGACTCGGCACAACTCGTTGACTAGCAATAACATGTCTTATAATAATCCTATCAATTAATTTAATAATTACTCAAGTGAACAATTATGGGCACAAATTATGTTTAACATACGACCGTCTTAACCCCTATACTAATTAGGCTCGGCACGAATCGTTGACTCGCAATAATATGTCTCATAATTATTCAATCAAATAATTATATTAAACATTAAAATCAAATAAAAGATATGCATTAAAATCAGATGAATTAATGTTTGACAAATAAAATAAAATCCGTAAACATGATCAAACCAAATATATCTTTTACCGGGAGAGATTACAAGAGGCTTAGCCGCGCATCATAATCGTAGACATCGTATTCATTCTAATATGCATGCTACGTATTAAAACAAATACCACCTTTGATTGCACGCACGTCGAGACAAAGTAAATAATAGACATATGCTATATGAATGTCGGCTCTGTCATCCGAATGAAATCACAAAATGCGGCTGAATATCTTGAAAAGTTGGGTCCCTTTTTTTTCTGTCCGAATGTCTATTTTATAAAAGGAATAAACCCTTTTTTTTTCTTTCTTGCTGGCTACTCCTCCAATAATAACAGGCCAAAGCCTTTTTCACTACAATTCGCTGCGTCCAACAGTAGTCATCAAAAGCCCACATGGCTTTCTTTATTTCTTGCTCGTACGATCCAACAGGCCAGGTGGCCCAAGTGTTAAACAACACTTATATTTTAATTGTGCAGCTCTCATTCTTCATTCCGTGGCCCTTTAAATCAAAACGAAGCTCGAATGCAACAACGTCCAAATCTCTCATGTCTTTATTTTAAGCTTGTAATATCACCAAGTTTAGCTCCTTTGTGCGCATAGCCTACATAAACACAAAACACCTTAAAGTAACATATATAAAGGATAATACCAATACATAATTAAGCAATTAAACAATATTAAGGTGTATGTAAAATGCGCCGATCAAACCTCCCCAACTTGACTCTTACTCGTCCCGAGAAAGACATTAAAAATAGTTTAGATAGAAATCATTTTAAGCACATGGATCTTCAAAGCACATAACAAGCACACCGATAATATCCATCATTTGCAACTAATAGTGAACGATAATCAACTTAAAGATAAAGCAACTTAGAATTGAAGGCCCTCACAAGGATAATCACTCATCTCTCAAGTGTTTAATGGGGTTATGTGTTTCACTCATTGTCATTCCTCAAGAGATGATTCTCCATAGGCTTGCAAATAGTCTCATTCGCCACTACTTAAGATTACATATGCACAACTCAGATGGTCTTATAATGGGTTATAACGTAAGGTGTAGGGTAAGGAAAAACGGTTTAGGATAATGGGGGATTTTTTTCACTGGTGCCAAGTTAATCATCTAAATAGTTACATGTATAAACATGGCGTTGCTAAGCCAAGACACATTAAATAACAAACAAAAAACAATAAAACAACTTTTTCTTTAATTTTTCTCGACTCTTTCTTGACTTAAACATAAGCAGGATGGCAGTCCGTATGTTTTTATTTATTTATTTTTTTTATTACTTTTTTTTTTATTACTTTTGCTCTGCCATCGTTTTAATCTGCTTTAACATAATACATAACACATGATAACTTGAACATAACATAAAATCATAATACTAGTGACCCAAATTAGGAGGATCAATACACATGGAGCACTTAGACATTAACGTACGCGGGGGCAATAAATTGACATTCTTCCCCATTTCTCCATAAATAACCATACTACCATGAATCCCAATCATCCCAAAACTGTATACAACTCGACTTAGCAACCATGTAACTAAATAAACAATTAACTAAGGGTTTATATATTTTTCACAAGGGGTACGTACACTAAAAATGAGTGCACAAATGGGGGGGCTAAGGCGATTTGGGTGTAACATATTTAATGGAGTGTAAACAAAATGAAAAGGTAGGCTCAGAAGGGTTCACTAGGGGTATCTTGCACTAAAGATGAGTGCAACAAAAGGGTAGGTGCAATTACTTGACCAATGAAGTCAATGTAATTATAACAAAAGCAGGCTAAAACGGGGTTAAATCCTAGGTACCATCATCATGCGTTGTACATACATAATTAATGCAATCTTGAAGAGACTAAGTGCAAGTTCTAGATGACATCGCATGGGAAGACTATCACTCATGAAAAGAAATATAAGACTGATTTTTGGATGTGTCAGTCAACAAAGGCTCAGAACTCTCACCAGTTTAATCCTTCAATTTCTAAGAGCTTATACTGTAAATACAATCCTTAAATAAACTATCGTAGCTAGCGACGGCACATAATTGCAAAATGAAAGATTTCTCTTATGTGTCGTACACTGTCCAATTCACATGCAAAAAACAATTTTATCAAACATTTTCTCTTTCTTCCTTTTCCAAGTAAAAAGTAAATTAGGGAAACTTGATTTAATGGTTTGATTATGTAAACTAAAAATATGCAAAAACTAAATTTACACGTGAACTAACTAAGTGCACACACTATGCAAAATTCAAATCAAATAATTCAACCAAAAATAAAATAAAAAGGAGCGGGTTCACCTGATTAAGCACTTGTGGTTGGATCTTTATCTCGTGTCATAGTATGATCCAAATGTTTATCTCCAAAATATGCAAAACTTAACAAATACGTGTAGAAGAGGCTTCTCACGTCCAAATTAGCACAAAGCTTTTTAAACAATGCGACAATGTTTTTTTTAATTTTTTTTTTTTTTTAAATTTCGCATTTTTAACCACATTTTCTAATTAAAATATTATGGTACCCCCCTCCCCAACTTAAAGCATTGCATTGTCCCCAATGCAAACTCCAAGTTGAAATTTAGTTAAAAATTAATGATTTGAAAAAGAAAAAGAAAAATGAAAATAAAAATAAATTTCCTAAAACTCACTTTCGTAGGAATCACGGTTGCATTTAGCGCATGCAACAAGCCTTTAAACCCCTCGGTAGCCCGAGTGGACGAGTTGTAGTCTCGTGAGGGTTTATAGTGAACACACCCACAAAGTTTTTAACACACACAAAAATAAGAAAATAAAAAGAAACATAAATTAGAAAGAACATAAACACACACTACAACCCACGGGTTGCCTCCCGCGAAGCGCTAAGTTTACCGTCGTCAGCCCGACAACACTTGGTATTAGTTTCATGGTGGTATGATGGAACATTTACCAAACGAGTTACCTAGATGCAATGAAACTTTACGGGTCCATGCCATATCCCTCTTTTCAAACACTTTATGAATATTAGTTTCCCTTATGCATAAGAAGTGTTTATGCTTTGAAACCCATACTCGTCTTTTCCTTTTTCTTCGGCTGGATGCACTACGAACCTGTTTCACACGGGCCTTCTTGCTTGCATCCTTGATCAACTTACCACAATTTGGCACTCCATGAAAGTTCTTCTCTTCTTTGCGCAGGGGTTCTCTCAACTTACGAACTCCTACTCGTGCTTTCCTATGAACTTGCTCAAGAATAATATGAAGGAGTGCCTTGCTAGAGTTCTTGTTACACCACTCAAAAGCATAATGATTTTCTATTAGTAACAACCTTGCTTGTGCTTTCCCCTTTGTATAAGTTGAGTCACCCATACCAAAATTCTTGATTAATACTTGAAGCACATGTGGTGGGTTTGGGTCGATATGGGGGCCTTCGACTTCTTCCTCATTGAGATATTGTTGTTCTTTCAATGAATCTGAACACTCATCTTCATATGGTGAAAGAGCCAAAGAGTCCTTAACTTCATTTGATTTTGTATCCTCAACTGATGAAAGTGTTGTTTCATTTAAAGTTGGGAGATAAGGTGTGGTATTAGTCTCCACAACTCCCTCCCCAACTTTAGGACAAACCAATTCTTCACGATCATCTTTAACCGGAAAAATGAGATTATCTAATGAATTGTTATGAGCATTAGTATTATATTCGTCTTCTTCATCTTCATCTTCATCATCAAAATCAAATATGGTGACGCCTTGAGATTCATATGTTTCTTGCCTATTAAATTGATCTGCCAATGGATCCACATGTGTCTCAAAAGCTGCAATACTAACGTATCTTTGATGTTCCTCTATGTTGGATTCTATCATTGAAATGAGCTTATCCAATTTTTGTTCAAGATACGAGAGATGGTTATCACCTTGTCCTTGGCCTTGATGATCATATTGTTGAGTCGGTCTCTGTGGTTGATTGAAGAAACCAGAGCTCTCATATGAAGGATGATAATATTGACCACCATATTCCCCTCGATACCTCGTGTAATCTTCCATCTCAATATTGTAATTAGGATGTGATGTGCTGCGTGTGTCGTTGCGGTTTAGCAGTTTTAATGCCTACTCAAGTTTTAAATTTATATTTAGCCGACTTATCAATAACACACACACCTAACGAGCAGTGTACCCGGTCAGTATGAAGATAATGGTAAGTAGAGTGTCGATCACTAAGAGTGGAACGTATTATCTCGTTATTCTAATCAGTATTTTAATATCCTAACGCAAGGGGGTTTCAGCCTGAGAGACTGGCACGGTTTGTTTGCAATTAAATAATAAAATAAACCAACAGGCACGAATCAGCAAGTAGCACACACGTACACAGATAAATACTCGAGACAATAAGAGGGCTGTCCTTATAATTAAGTAGATTGTCACTTGTTTTATTGATAGCTTTATATGAAGTGTATATAGTTAACCCTTTCTCGTTGGTCCTATTCTTATCGGCGAGTAAACCCTTAATGATTACTTATGTCTAAAAGTTATTCCTAAGTGATCAATTTAGAAACAACCGTGGGAGCCACATTATGTCCCGCAGTCAAATGCCCGCAAGCCACTAATAAACACAGAGGTTATCAATGCACTAATAAGTAGTAACCAAAGACATCAACATATAAACTTTAATTAATGGGAAAGCAAGTATTAAAGGGAGTGCAATCTTTCCGTTGCCACATTACACAAGCCACCAATCCTGATGAATTAAAGTTTGCTAACACAATAAAACAAAACTACTTAATGAATTAAATACATGCAGCACCTTCTTACAGCTCTTGTATCTTTGATTTGGGTGTGTCTTGTGCTGCCTCCTTGACTGAATTCGTCCTTTGTTCCTACTGTTCGGTCTTCGGTGTTAGGGTTTGGAACTCCTTTAATTCGTCTGGTCTACGGGGTATTTATACTTTCTGTCTGAGGGAAGATGCGGCGCATCTACTAAGTAGATGCGGCGCATGTACTTAACTTCGCGTGGGGTCCAAGATTATAATATTCAGGAATATTCGTACACCGCCAGAAGATGCGGCGTAACTCCATGATCAGATGCTGCGCATGTCCTCTTGTATCTTGGATCGTATCTGGTGATATCTTGATAGAGATGCGGCGCATGTCGAGAGTGAGATGCGGCGCATCTGGAGCAGAATTGACTTGATCTTGTCCATGTCAGTAGACTTTCACTTTATGCACGTTTTGCTCCATTATTAGTCCAAAATCATTAAGTTTCACCAAATGCTTGTTTTTACCTGAGAATTACAAAAGTAAACAATTAAGTATCAATCCTCATACATAATATAGTAAAACAAGTCAAATTAATAGGATAAATGATAGTAATAAAATGTACTTATTTGAGTTCATCAAATATCCCCCCACTTGAACTTTACTTGTCCCCAAGTAAACCTTAGAATTTCTTTTATGAAAATGTATCCTAAAAGATGTTAGGATTTATTTTTATATTTAAGCATGTATTCGTTTATTTCATAATCACACAACTAAACACTTAACGAATTAGAAGTAAAATAAAATAAGTCGATAAAAGCAAATCTAATCGTTTAACTGTCCAGTCGCGACGAATATTCTATCATAAGCTTGGCAAGTATACACATCTCCACCACTAAAGCTAAGGAATAACAAGTCTAAAGCGGTAAAAAGGGTTTTTAGGCTTAAGGGTTAATTATTCTCTTTCACTATCGATCTCAAATTCCAGAAAAGGCGACAAAATCACAAATACATGATCGAATCCACGAACACGATACTTGCAATTGCTCAAATCCTTAACTCGAATAGGCTAAAGATAGGTCCAAACTTCACCAATAATAATATATCAAAAAGGGCGACAAAATCATAAATACATAGCCGAATCCACGACTACGATACTTAAGATTGCTCAAATCCCTAATCTCAATAAATCAAAGGTTCGGTTGGATAAAGAATAATAAAGGGCATGGATAACATTTGGGATATAAATTGGTGTAAAATGAAAAATAAACAAAACAAATAAATTAAAATCCTAAGTGTGGTTAATCACTATCCCAACCATCCCATGAATAAGACTCATATCATTGAATAACTCACGCTTTAACACTTGAAACACACGCTTTAGGTAGACACGAATTATACTCAACAAGATCTTAATCAAAGAATAAACCTTAATTGGCGTTCCCATAACTGCCAATTCCCATTCAATCCATAGATATAGTACAACAAATAGTGGTGATATCGACCACTTACATAACTTAACATAAGTTGGTTAAAACAAACATCCAACTTTTTTTTCTTTCTTTTTCTTTTCTTATTTTTTCGATTTTTTTTTTTTTTTTTTTTTTTTTTTTTTTTTAAACTTGAAACATAAACATAGATGTGTAAAATTTCACCACATCACTATAACTTTCTTTCCGGATAATTTTTTTTTCATACTTTTCATACTTTCAGAAATAACGGTAATAGCGAAAGTAGTAAACACACGAAAAATAAACTCAAAGATATACAATATTTACTTTCACTCCAATTGCATTGTGCAATTTCCCGACCTAACCAAAGATAATGAATTACGCACACGAACACAGGTAATGTAAGGAAACACACTTTGCCTATAGCAATTAACCAACCACGGATTCTAATCTACAGGGTAGGCTAAGGTGTAAGGGTGTAACGAAACATTTTAAATATAGGTGTAAGAAACGAAAGGAATGGCTCTGAGTGTTTTTCTAGGGGTATCTTACTCTAAAAATGAGAGTAACAAAAGGGTTTATACGGGGGTTAACTAACCAGTGTAGTTAGCTAATAACACGTAACATATAAAGGCTATTTGGTGTAATCCTAGAATTTTACCAATTTAGACAAGTCATTGATGAGGCGAAAAGTGTACCGCTTTTAAGGGGTCATTTAAGCCCGAAATCGTATTTATTTGATCAAATATTGCCCTAAATCGTTCCTTTTGTCATTTTAGGTACTTTTGAGGAGAAATCTGGAAAAGGAGGCATTTTGGACGTTTTTGGAGCATTAAAGTGAAGAAAACGGCAAAGTCTCAAGAATCGGCTAAAAGTTACTCTTGACGGCGTCACAATTAACATGGGACGGCGTCATGCCTTGGCAAGAAAAGTTGGATGTGAAATTTACTCATGACGGGCCAGTGAGTTTGCATGAGAATTCTGACGGCGTCACGCTTTAACTAAATCAAGGGCGTCACGGCTTAAATCATAAGGGGACGGCGTCACGTTCATGATCCGACGGCGTCAAGCCTTGATAAGCCAGAATGGATTTTTGAAGAGCTAAAGAGGGACGGCGTCAAGATGGTCATCCGGGAACCCTAAAAGCGGCGAGGTGACGGCGTCACAATGCATAAGGTGACGCCGTCAGATGTCAAAGTCTATATATAGTTTTCTAATTTTTTGTCATTAGGGAGAGCTTAGTGTGTGGAATTTAGGGATAAAACCCTAAGACGATTTTAGCTACTTTTTCAGGGCTTTTTGCCTTGAGATCTTCCATGTTTCATTGAAAGATAAGTTATCAATTAATCATTCAATATGTCTATGTGTTGTTTGATTCTATCTTATGCTTGTCTTTTGTTTAACATGTTAGGCTAATTTTATCTTGTGTTTGCTTAGATCTAATGAAACCTAGCTATTGATTATTGGTTGTTAGTGTGTTGTTAGTTGTATTGGATGATTGTTTATCTATGTTAGGCTTAAGAAAACTGGCTAACTTCCTATTCGGTAACTTGCTTGAACGTCTTAAGAAACATGAACCAAACGCGTACTAAAGGTTTTTATGGTTGTATTTAATGCACAAGCGAATTCTAGTGATCCCATGTTAGGAGCTTCCTAGCCGGCTCGACATAGGAGTGAAGTAGGAGCTTGTAGAGTTTGGGGAAGTAAGTACGCCACCCCACGAATGGTATTAAGGAATACACCCGTCATCCACGCGACTAATACACACTAATTAACCGGTAAAAGATAGTTAGGGAGTAAGGAAATCTAAGTAAACACATTTCTCTACACATAAGTTTCTCACCACTTTTCATTTTTGTTATTTTATTTTATTTGCATTTGTAGTAATTTGGGTTAGTTGACTAGCAACTAATTCCGCCCACTCATTCAAAACCCGAGATTTTACTTGCTTTTATAAAATATAAAAACATAAAAAAGAATCTTCCTCAACCCTTAGACCTAATTAGAGTAGCCTTTCATACCTAACGAACACTATTCCCTGTGGAGAACGATCAATCCCCCGTACTTACCACTACACTATACTACATCGGTCAGGTACACTGCCTGGTGGGGTTGTAAGCCTCTTGAGATCCCTCGAGAGGTAAAACCTGTTGTAAGGTTGCAAAACCCACGCATCAAGTTTTTGGCGCCGCTGCCGGGGAATAGTTATTGTTTAGGTTGAATTTTTATTTCTATTAGGTCTACTCACTAGATTCCTTTCTAGTGAGATTTTTATTTTATTTTTCTAGGTTTTCTTTAGTCTATCTATTTTCTTCGTGTCTTTGTTCGTAACCATTACCGTCCGACATCATGGAAGATGGTAATATCCTTAACCCCCACAACCCACCACCACCTCCTAGAACCCGCACTTTAGGAGGATATTCCCTAAGTTTGGATGATGACCCCCCTAATCTTAGAATCACTAGGAGCCGAAGCTCGATAAAGACTCTTGCCACACCCTATGCTGAACCCGAAAGGGAAATGCATAAATTAAGGCGACTCCACCAAGCGGCTGAACCATCCACGATCAATTTTGATGATGCCCTCTCCGAGGAAGAATCCAATCATTATTCTACACCTCCTAGCCCTCAACCCAATCACGATATGGAAGTTCCCGAAACCCCAATCCCCAAATGTCTCAAGGACTACTCTTCTCCCACCCCTCGTGGTTTTTCCAATGCTATCGTTTTTCCAATTGAACACACGGATGGGGTCTTGCGTGCAACTGATATTTGGCTGGTCCAAAGTGTATGCAAGTTTCACGGATTGAAAACTGAAGATCCAATCCAACACATCAAGGACTTCCTGAAAATAGTGGATACCCTCCACACGGACGGAGCCACTAGAGATACCTCCCGGTTGCGATTCTTTCCCCTTACCCTTCATGAAAGAGCCGGAGACTGGTATAACCAACTTCCTTCCGAATCCATCTTCACATGGGAACAGCTTATCTCAAAATTCTATGAGAAATTCTTTCCCATAGGAAGAACTTCAAAGTTGAGAGACGAAATCCTCCGCTTCCATGTTGGACCAGCAGAACCTATTCACAAATCTTGGGTTAGATTCAAGGATCTAATTAGACAGGTCCCTCATCATGGCATTGAACTCTGGCTTCTTGTCCAAATCTTTTATGACAGTGTCTCCAAAAATGACCAATTGGGCATTAATAATTCATCAAAAGGAAAAATAGCCAAATTAAGCGTTGAGGAAGGATGGAATAGAATTGAGGAATACGCGAATGATCAAGACGATACCTGGGATGAACCCGATTCGATCATGAGCGTTTCCAAGATCATGAAAGAGCCTCCTTTTGCTAGCCGGGTGAGTAGATTGAATGATCAGGTATCTTATCTAGACAAGTCGCAACCAACTAAGCGGTTATCAAACCCATACTTGATCTGTGATCAATGTGGTGGCCCGCATGAAGTAGAGGAATGCGAGGATGTTACCACCACCGAACAAGCATGCTTGTCAAGCCACGACATCTTCGATGATCCTTCGCTCTTAACTTTCTACCAAAACAATGATTTCACCCCCTGGGGAAATCTTGTGAGAGAAGAGGGAGGAGGAGAATATCCTGACTACAAGGTTAGGAGCACTTTTGAGGATGATCTTGGGCACTTCACGTTTGAGAAGAATCTGCAACTAAATGGTCTCGACAGCCTCGTCACTAGCCAACAAAACGACGTGAAGGCCAAATTCGCAGAACTCAACGCCATTCTCGACGGCCTTGGCGAACCACAAAGAGATCCTTTACTCGCCATCACCACTCGTGCTGGAACAACTACTAAGGATCCACCCTACCCAGCTCAACCATCTAACGCCATGGAACCCAACACCCCTCATGAGGAGAACGATAATGTGAACGACGAAAATCCCGAGCAAACCCCACCGGTAACTCCATCCCCACCTACTCCTGCCAAACAGCCCCTTAAAGTCCCATACCCATCTCGCCTCAAGAATCAAAAGGTCGAAAGTGATAATAAAAGATTCTTGTCATATTTAAAGAATTCGGTCGTCACCATACCCCTTCTTGATGCATGTTATCATATGCCCAAATATAGTACATACTTCAAGAGGCTGCTCACCAACAGGAAAGGGCTCGAGGGTCTTGTAACCTTAGGAGAAGAATGTTCTGTGGTGACTCAACGAGGGCTACCAAAGAAGGTGGACGACCCAGGTAGTTTCACCTTGCCCTGTTCAATTGGATCTCTTTCAGTCAAAAATGCCTTAGCCGACTTAGGAGCAAGCATCAATCTTATGCCGCATTCCCTGTTCCGCAAGCTAGGGTATTCTGGGTTGAAACCAACCCGTATGAGCATCCAACTGGCCGATAGATCAGTCAAATACCCCTTAGGAATATGCGAGAATGTGCTGGTTAAGGTAGGGAAGTTTAAATTTCCAGTTGACTTCGTCATCCTAGAAATGGAAGAAGATGATCTTGTGCCCATCATTCTAGGAAGACCCTTCCTTGCAACTTCTCGTGCTGTTATTGATGTTCATGACGGCAAACTAACCTTACGAGTGGGGGCCGATAGCTTAACCTTCGACATCAAGGACACAATGAATCTTTCTCTCGAAGCAGATAATCAACTGTATTTCATCGAAGAAATCGATGAACTATCCGACGAGATTGATAATTGTGTAGATGAACAGGTGGAAGCCGGTTGGTTGCGAGATGAAGCTTTCTTACCCATCTTAGAGGAGGAGAAGGCTATGGATGTGAATGCAGTCTCCTTCTATCCCAGACAAGAAATCGAACAGCTTGAGCTTCGTAAACCCGAGAACAAACTTAAACCTTCCATCATCGAGCCACCTGCGGTAGAACTCAAGGAACTCCCAACCAACCTTGAATATGCTTTCCTCCAAGGGGAAGATCAACTTCCGGTAATCATAAGCTCTTCTTTGAAAAGTGAACAAAAGGATCAACTCTTGGGAGTTTTAAAAAATATAAAGGAGTTATAGCATGGAGTGTAGCCGATATCAAGGGTATTGACTCTACCTTTTGTACACATAAAATCCTCATGGAGGAGGATTATAAACCCAGCGTGCAACCTCAAAGGCGAGTAAATCCCAACATAAAGGAAGTCGTAAAGAAGGAAGTCATTAAGCTCCTAGACGCAGGACTAATTTACCCGATTTCGGACAGTCCATGGGTAAGTCCTGTACAGGTTGTACCAAAAAAAGGAGGAATGACGGTGGTGAAGAACGATAAGGATGAGTTAGTACCTCAACGAACAGTAACTGGATGGCGTGTGTGCATCGATTATAGGAAGTTGAATGATGCAACCCGAAAAGATCATTTCCCTCTCCCATTTATCGACCAGATGTTGGAAAGGTTAGCAGGGCATGAGTACTACTGCTTCCTAGATGGGTTCTCAGGGTATTTCCAAATCCCTATCGCTCCTGAGGACCAAGAAAAGACCACGTTTACATGTCCTTATGGCACCTTCGCCTACAAGCGAATGCCCTTTGGACTATGTAACGCCCCCGCCACTTTCCAGCGCTGCATGACGGCAATCTTCCATGAGTTAATGGAAGACAGCATGGAGGTCTTTATGGATGATTTTTCAGTCTTTGGGAACTCTTTTGATCGCTGTCTTGCTAACCTTGAGAAAATGCTCAAACGTTGTGAGGAGACGAACTTGGTACTAAACTGGGAAAAGTGCCACTTTATGGTAAAAGAAGGGATTGTGCTGGGACACAAAATCTCAGGAAGTGGAATCGAAGTAGACCGGGCAAAAATTGAAGCTATATCTAAACTTCCCTATCCAACAACTGTCAAGGCAATCCGTAGTTTTTTTGGTCATGCTGGCTTCTATAGGAGATTCATTAAGGATTTCTCAAAGGTAGCCAAACCGATGACTCAGTTACTCATGAAGGATGCCCCGTTCGACTTCTCTCAAGAGTGCAAGGACGCATTCGATCTATTGAAGCAGGAACTTACCCAAGCTCCAATTATGGTTACCCCTAACTGGGAGTTACCCTTTGAAATCATGTGCGATGCTAGTGATTATGCTGTTGGAGCAGTATTAGGCCAAAGGCTTAACAAACACTTTCAGCCAATATACTACGCTAGCAAAACCATGAATCCTGCTCAAGAAAACTACACTACCACTGAAAAGGAATTACTAGCCGTGGTATTCGCTTTTGATAAATTTCGCCAGTATCTTGTCCTTTCTAAAACGGTTGTTTTTACGGATCATTCAGCTATTCGATATCTTTTCGCTAAACAGGATGCTAAACCACGGTTACTTCGTTGGATCCTATTATTGCAAGAGTTCGATGTTGAAATTCGTGATAAGAAAGGAGCAGAGAATCTTGCGGCTGATCATCTCTCTCGTCTCGAAAACCCCAGCCTCGCTGAATCTGACAAGAGTGAGATTCGGGAAACATTTCCTGAAGAGCAGCTCATGTTAATAAATGATTCTGAACCTTGGTATGCGGATTATGCTAACTACCTGGCAAGTAGAGTAATCCCTGAGCATATGAGCAGGCATGAAAAAAAGAGGTTCTTTAATCAATTAAAGTACTACTTTTGGGATGAACCCTTCTTATTTCGAAGATGTCCAGATCAGGTAATCAGGCGTTGTGTTTCGGAAAGAGAGGCTGTCAGAATTATGAAAGAATGTCATGCGGGTCCATCTGGAGGACATCACGGAATAAGCACTACTGCACGAAAGGTCTTCGACGCGGGATTCTATTGGCCTACAATATTTCGTGATGTGAAGGGAATGATACAAACGTGTGACGCATGTCAAAGAGCTGGGAATATCTCTAGGAGGGATGAAGCCCCACAGAATTATATACAAGTTTGTGAGGTTTTTGATGTCTGGGGAATTGATTTCATGGGACCATTCCCATCTTCTGGAGGGAATGAATACATCTTGGTGGCCATTGATTATGTTTCGAAATGGGTGGAAGCACAAGCCCTTAGGACTAACGACGCTAGGGTAGTCATTCATTTCTTAAAGAAATTGTTCGCTAGGTTCGGAATTCCGAAGGCTCTTATTAGTGACAGGGGAACCCATTTTTGCAATTCACAAATGGAGAAAGTCATGAAAAGATATGGAGTCTCTCACCGATTCTCCACCGCTTACCATCCTCAAACCAACGGTCAAGTCGAAAACACTAATAGAGCCATAAAAAGAATATTAGAGAAAACAGTTAATCAAAACAGAAAAGATTGGTCTTTTAAGCTCGATGAGGCTTTGTGGGCATTTCGAACCGCCTATAAGACGCCAATCGGGACAACCCCGTTCCGTATGGTATATGGCAAGGCATGCCACCTTCCAGTAGAACTGGAACACAAAGCATATTGGGCACTTAAGGCTTGTAATTTGGATTATACAGTTGCGGGAACAAATAGATTCTTACAGCTCCAAGAGCTTGATGAGTTGAGATTAGAGGCTTATGAATCTTCCATCACATACAAAGAGAGGGCGAAAAGATGGCATGACCAACGGATTAAGAGACCCAAGGAGTTTTCAGAAGGAGACAAGGTCTTATTATATAATTCTCGCTTAAGGCTATTTCCTGGGAAACTTAAATCTAGATGGTATGGACCTTTTACCGTAAGGAGCTCCTCTAAAACCGGAGCCGTTGTATTAATTGACGACGAGGATAGAGAATTCACTGTGAACATTCAACGAATCAAGCATTATCAAGAGAATGGTAATGAAATGATCAATGAGGAAGACATTACTTTTGATGAAGAAGTCACGTAATGTACGTGACTTTGAGTCTAGCTACAAGACTCGTTAATAAAGAAAGGCGCTTCTTGGGAGGCAACCCAAGCTTTATTTGTTTTATTTGCTTTGTGTGTTTATTTATTTGTTTGTTTGTTTTTATTTGCTTCCGTATGTGTGTTTAATTTTTATTCTTATTGATTCATGTTCAAAACTAATTTGTGAAAATGCTTTATGTTGTTTTTAACTTCGTCTTAACTACATATAAAGGTATTTTGCAAAAGATAAGTGTAAGGGAAATCTAAATCGGTTTATTAGAACACAAATGAACATGAATCATAATAATAATAAATTAGCATACATATTCGTATTTGTTTGAGTCAAATGCTTGTATCGAGTCATAATGATGTTTTGCAGAATTTCCAGGAAGTAAGGTAAAGGTTTTTCCAGAAATTTTCCGGAAACTTAAAACGAAAATTTTTGTCAGGTCATTTCTGACGGCGTCAGGGGTTATAACCTGACGGCGTCAGATTTAATTTCCAGAAATTTTTGAAAGTTTTGTTTTTAAAAAGTTTTTATTAAAATCTCCAACTTATAATCTCCAGGAATCTGCAAAGTTATCATTCCACAAGCATTATATCCTTATATATAGATTTTATCCCGCCGATGTTATGCAGGTTTTCGTGTTTGTTTTCTCAGGTTCAACAGGTTATTTTGGACAAGGAAATGTTTTGAATCAAGCTTATGGCGATGCATTAGTCATGGAGCTTCAACATTCTCTTTGGAGGAAGATTTAACCGTGTAATTTCATTATCCAACGAGCGAATCAGGGGAGTATTTGATTTCATTCTTTTACTTTATGCTTTTACATTTGTCATTTGAACATTGGGGACAATGTTCATCTTAAGTGTAAGGGGAGGGTAAAAGTATGATTTTTGAGAATACAATTGCGCTTGATTTTTGTTTGTTTGATGGTAGATGTGTAATAAAACTGAGAGAAATACTTGTTAAGGTAATTTTAGTGCCAAATTTAAAATTTTTTACAACATATAGGAGTGAAACTTTGATCTTAATGAGCGTCTCATGGATAGGAGTTATATGACTAGCACAAAAACCGTACCACTAAAAAATTTTCCACCCCCAAATATGTGAGGTTCGCCCCTAGAATTGGTAGGAAAAGCATTTATGCTATGATGTGTGTACCGGTAGCACTTAGATTCTAGAACTTGCGTTAGGACCATTCCAAGGCCACAAGTGAGACTACATTCGTGTAGTTAGATTTACTACATGATAAGAGGCATTAGGACTAACCCATGTTTTACACCTGTGTTTTTGTTATAATTACGTTGGCTACATTGGTCAAGTAATTCTCCCACACCCTTTGCGTTGTACTCATTTTTAGTACACGATACCCCTAGTACACCCCTCAGAGCCTATCTTTTCGTTTCGACCTTTAAGCATTTTACTTAAAGGAAGAATTTGTTTACACCCCACTAAAATGTACACCCAAATCGCCTTAGCCTACCTTGTATGCACTCATTTTTAGTGCATTATTGTTACAACATTTGTTTAAACCCAAGTTAATTATCTAATTGATTACATGGTTGCTAAGTCGAGTCATATCCTTGTACATATTGTTTTGGGACGATTGGGACTCATGGGTAAAGTACTAGTGTAATGGAGTAATGGGGAAGAACATCATTTATTACCCCCATATGTGCTAAATGTTTTAAAAGTACTCCAAGTTTTTCAATTATCTTAATTCGAGTCATTAGATTAGTATTTGTAAAGTTATGTAAAAGTTCAAGTGTAAGGGGATGCAACGCCCCTATGATGTATTATTTTGGATGGTAGGGTAAAAGTGTATGCAAAAAAAAAAAAAAAAAAAAAAAAAAAAAAAAAAAAATCAAGAAAAATACAAAAAAAATGAGAAAAAAAAAAGAAAAATAGAAAAAACATACGGACTACCATCCCGTTTCATTTTATGTTTATTTTATGTTTATGTTTTGTTATTTTCTTTCATTAGCTTAAGATCGAGTCTAGTCTTGGCTTAGCAACGTTGTATAGTACATGTAATTGATCAAGATCTTTAACTAGCCACCAGTAAAATATCCCGTATCCAACAAAACCGTGTTTTCCTTTTCCCTACACCTAACATTATAACCCATTTAAAAGCCCTCTTTGATAGTTTATCTTAGGTGCTTACGCCTAGTGGAGGAGGTTTTCGATCCTTTCCCAAGCCTATGGTAATCTATTTGCTATGACAGGTAGTGAGAGATATTTTCCGTTTTCATTTATGAGATTTATTTTGATGACACTTGAGAGATGTGAGTATCTAAACACTACTTGTGAGGTGCTAGTATGTAATCTCCGTGCTTATTATGATTGAAGTGGAACGAATATTTGTTGTAATTACTTTTATGTTTGCATTAAATGACCCCTAACTTGTATTTTGATTAGAATAAAAGCGCATTTGCTTGAGGACAAGCAAATCTCAAGTGTAAGGGTATTTGATGAGGCGAAAAGTGTACCGCTTTTAAGGGGTCATTTAAGCCCGAAATCGTATTTATTTGATCAAATATTGCCCTAAATCGTTCCTTTTGTCATTTTAGGTACTTTTGAGGAGAAATCTGGAAAAGGAGGCATTTTGGACGTTTTTGGAGCATTAAAGTGAAGAAAACGGCAAAGTCTCAAGAATCGGCTAAAAGTTACTCTTGACGGCGTCACAATTAACATGGGACGGCGTCATGCCTTGGCAAGAAAAGTTGGATGTGAAATTTACTCATGACGGGCCAGTGAGTTTGCATGAGAATTCTGACGGCGTCACGCTTTAACTAAATCAAGGGCGTCACGGCTTAAATCATAAGGGGACGGCGTCACGTTCATGATCCGACGGCGTCAAGCCTTGATAAGCCAGAATGGATTTTTGAAGAGCTAAAGAGGGACGGCGTCAAGATGGTCATCCGGGAACCCTAAAAGCGGCGAGGTGACGGCGTCACAATGCATAAGGTGACGCCGTCAGATGTCAAAGTCTATATATAGTTTTCTAATTTTTTGTCATTAGGGAGAGCTTAGTGTGTGGAATTTAGGGATAAAACCCTAAGACGATTTTAGCTACTTTTTCAGGGCTTTTTGCCTTGAGATCTTCCATGTTTCATTGAAAGATAAGTTATCAATTAATCATTCAATATGTCTATGTGTTGTTTGATTCTATCTTATGCTTGTCTTTTGTTTAACATGTTAGGCTAATTTTATCTTGTGTTTGCTTAGATCTAATGAAACCTAGCTATTGATTATTGGTTGTTAGTGTGTTGTTAGTTGTATTGGATGATTGTTTATCTATGTTAGGCTTAAGAAAACTGGCTAACTTCCTATTCGGTAACTTGCTTGAACGTCTTAAGAAACATGAACCAAACGCGTACTAAAGGTTTTTATGGTTGTATTTAATGCACAAGCGAATTCTAGTGATCCCATGTTAGGAGCTTCCTAGCCGGCTCGACATAGGAGTGAAGTAGGAGCTTGTAGAGTTTGGGGAAGTAAGTACGCCACCCCACGAATGGTATTAAGGAATACACCCGTCATCCACGCGACTAATACACACTAATTAACCGGTAAAAGATAGTTAGGGAGTAAGGAAATCTAAGTAAACACATTTCTCTACACATAAGTTTCTCACCACTTTTCATTTTTGTTATTTTATTTTATTTGCATTTGTAGTAATTTGGGTTAGTTGACTAGCAACTAATTCCGCCCACTCATTCAAAACCCGAGATTTTACTTGCTTTTATAAAATATAAAAACATAAAAAAGAATCTTCCTCAACCCTTAGACCTAATTAGAGTAGCCTTTCATACCTAACGAACACTATTCCCTGTGGAGAACGATCAATCCCCCGTACTTACCACTACACTATACTACATCGGTCAGGTACACTGCCTGGTGGGGTTGTAAGCCTCTTGAGATCCCTCGAGAGGTAAAACCTGTTGTAAGGTTGCAAAACCCACGCATCAGTCATTCCAATTATATAAATAATACTCATTATGGTGGTCTCGAATAGTATACAAGCCAAGTTCTAAAGTTTACAAGTCACCGGCACACTCATAGATTTGTGAATTTTGAAAAATCACAATTTTTGAAAATAACGTCATGTGTGCAGCTATGCAACTTAGATCTTAAACAAAAACATGCTAAAAAAAAATTTTAAGTTTGATATATTAAGCACATTTTAAGCATAATTTTTGAAAAAGTTTAGGACAAGTAATTGTTAAGTGTTCTAATTCTCCAATCCCCCCACTTAAGTTAAACAACGTCCTCGTTGTTTGTATAAAAGGCTAAAAACTGGAAAATAAAAGAATTAGAACAGAAAAACTCCCCTGAGATTTGCTCGGTATGATCCTCCATTTGTATAAGAGCAAAAATCAACTTCTTGTGGATTAGAACGTTAAAGCTTCATACTTGATGTATCCACAGGAAATCCAGGAAACTATAATACCACCAACACTTTAAAACACACCTAAGATAAGAAAGGTTCAAACTTGCATAATACATTAGTAGTTAGGAAAAATAAAACTTAAAAATTAAAACTGAAAATCATCAGGTCAGTCGATGCGCCGTATCTTATTGAAGAAGATACGCCGTATCGAGCCTGGAATAAATACGGATCAGAATAAAGATGCGCCGCATCCTTAACCAGGGATGCGCCGCATTAAAATAAACTGATAAATAGTTTTAAATTCGAAAATAAAAATGCAGAAAAATTAAAATAAGATATGACCATTTGCAGGGGATGCGTCGCATCTCAGAGTTGAGATGCGCCGTATCCTCATGCGGCCTGGACTGAAAATAAAACAAAGTAAAGGATAGGATGCGTCGCATCTGTTTAAGCAGATACGGCGCATGTAGTAACCAAACAGACTGTTAACAGTCTGTTGTAAAATGACTCGTTCCACGGTCTAATCTCATACGTCCTCTCGTACTCTCATGCTGAACTTAATGCCAGTCTTCGTCAAACATAACAAGAAATATAAACTGAAACATTAAACATAAGAATAGTGATTAGTACAATCCAAAATGAATATAAGTAATGTACGAAGAAACGTGTCCATAATGAAAATGCAAAGAGTGGTCAAGCTGTGGGCTGGTCGGGAGTCACGTCATCTGATTGGGCCCCAGAAGTACTAGCTTCGTCAGTCCTGCGGCGAACCCTGCGCTCGTATCTGATAATCCCTCTGACATAAGCACCGTCTGGGAGGTTGTGGCTGACCCCATTAAGAGCCATCAACCTACTGACACCGTCGACCAACCAACTCGTATCTCTCCTCACTCCAGCGAGCTCAACTCTCTGTGCCTCGAGAGTCTCTCTCAATGACCTAACCTCTAGCTCCACTCTCTCGACTCTCTGTCCAATAGTGCGGGGAGCTGGTGCTGGAGCGTGTATCTCCTCCTGAGCTGGAGCAGCAGCCGGGGCTGCCTGAGCATCCCCCTGCTCTGGCTCAGCAGGCCTCGGTGGTCCTAGTGGTGCCCAGTAGTACCCATCTATCATCTCTGCACATATCCCAAGCCTAGTCGCAAGGTAGTCCGCATCCATACCAGGTAATCTAGCAACATCAACCGGAAGATCATCGGGAATCTCATCACCTAATACCCCAAAGTGCCTAGCAAGACGAGAGACAAAGTGACCCCCAGTCATTTGGCTCCTACCATCTCTCCCTGGAGCAACTCTGTGTAAATAATGTGCTAAGAAGTGAGGGATGTTCACCACAGCTCCCTCGTCCATGCTCCGTAAGAGAAAAAGATCTAAAGTAGTCACCTTCTCAGGGGATTGTCCCCTTCCGGCAATAGTCAGGGCAATCAGACGATGACAGAGCCTCCTCATCGGCTCTCTAATCAGTGTGTATGAGGGAGTGGTGGTGGTAGAGTCACCTCCAGATGAGATCTCAGTCCAATAATCTCCCAACTCCCCACGATCTGAAACAGCTCTCAAACTGTTAGCCCAATAATCTGTAAAACCTGGAGATGCCATCTCTGCTGTAGTATGCAACCCAAGAGCTAGTATAAACTGCCCCATAGACATCCTTCTCTCAAAACCACCCAGTCTGAATACCAGAGTGTCGAATGTGTCGAGACCGAGATCAGTCTCCCTATAGTGTATAGTGCAGAAAAACTCCAGCATCAAAACCTTAATCAACGGTTCTTCAATCCTAAACAGCCTTTCCCAGGTGTAAGACCTAAATAAAACCTGCCCCTCCTGATCTTTGTGTATCATCTCAAACCTAGTTCTTAACCCCTCAGCAGCGTTACCCTCGTCAATATTCTCGATGCTGTCAAAATCCAAAACTGGAACACTGAATACCTTCCTCTGATAAAACTTTCTAAGCCTAGTCATGTAATCATCAACAGCACCCTGTGCTAGTCCCATTTTTTCAAAACGAAGCCACGGGTGTCTACGTGCAGGCTCAGGTAACGCCATCTGAAATAAATATTCACAGTCAGTAAACAGTTCTGCAAATAAGGTAGATACGGCGCATTTGATTTAATCAATGCGGCGTATCTGTATAAAGTATAAGAGATGCGGTGCAAGACAATAGATACGGCGTATGGAGATGCGTCGTATCTAGATTAATCAATACGGCGTATCTAGAATTTGATTAATTTTGAAATAGGTCGTTACGCCGCATCAATCAACCTAGATGCGCCGCATCTAAAAGCATATCAGTATAAAATAAAGGGTCAGGCACGTTTATCAAGAATCCGTATCCGTGACGTAAACTACCACTAAATATCACAGACCAAACTTACCTGTATGTTCCTATCAAAAACTTCTATCACACCTTTCCCTCTAAAATTTAAAAACTATCACCCAAAACCCTATTTTTCGTTCGTTTCAATTAATGCCAAATTCGATGTCCAATTCTAAAATTAACATAGGGGAAATAATCAATGCCAAGTTCTAATCATATCCCTATATCGTTTAAGCCCTAATCGAAGTGGTCATATAAACCCTAATTTTTATAATTAAACGAAATTAAATTAAATAGGATAATTACCTTAGTTGTATGATCGGGTGAACGATTATAGATTGGATTAGAGGTTGAGTTTAAGGAAAGTGATCGGAATCGGAGTATAATTTCACTGTGTGTTCTTAACTGTGTGTTTTTATGCGGCGCATTCCCGTCGTATTTATAGGGCGACACGATGCGCCGTATTAGAAAATTGGGATGCGCCGTATCTATTTAATTTCGTTGACTAGTCAATAAGTCCTAGTTGGTCGGGGATACGGCGCTTTGGATATTTAGATCCGCCGTATCTCTATGTTAGTTAACGAAATTTAAATGAAGAACGTACCTTGGCCTCCGCAACACAGTTCCTTATACATCAAATTTGGGTTAAACGGCACACCATATAGATGAATTCAAAATAAGAGCAATGGGCATAGACGTTTCATTAATAATTGTAATCTTATTGTTTAGTGGATAAGGATTTATTCTGAGGTTAGGAACAAATATCGTTTTTGAGCATACAAAATTAAGATTACGATTTGAATCAGATGTATAATATGGATAATAAAACTGAGATCATAGTGTAGAGAACTTTCCTTTGGGCAGTTGAATCATCGTAGAGTTTACCTGGGATTCTATTTCAAGAATTTAAGAAGTTCAATGTTACCAGTACTGAGTTTTCCTCCACTCTTGTCGTCTTATGTTCGGTCACATCAGCTAGCGTCTCTTGGTTTGGTTCAGAATGTAATCCTTCTTGGTGATGCTCGAGTCACCATTTATCCTGAAAATAAACAACTTGCACACGAGAGTAGCGGACCGATCAAGGTAAATATCAAAAATCAACTATATTTATCAAATTATATTCGTCGTATTAACAAAAGTTAATGCGCCGCATTTTCGTTACGTTTAAAAATAAAAGATTTTTGATTCAGTAAGATGCGCCGTATCGACAGAGATCGATACGCCGTATCTGTTTAATAATTCGCAAACTGTTTTTAATTAAAATAATAGATACGCCGTATCTGCTAAAGCAGATGCGTCGTATGGCGTTAACGTTTAGAAAATTTTTTATCAAAAACAGATACGCCGTATCTTCAAAAGAAGATGCGTCGTATTACTTTATCGCTTAGAAAAATTTTCTTGTTAAAAACAGATACGCCGTATCTTGGGGAAAAGATGCGTCGTATCGAATTAATTAAACGCGTTGTATCTTAAAAAAAAATTAAACGCAATACGCCGTATCTGAGAGATCAGATGCGCCGTATCGTTTGATTTAGCACAGTACAACGATAGCAGAACAGAAAATACGAAAAATAAAAACAAAAATTAAACACACAAACAAAAATAAAACACACAAAAATAAAAAGAAAACAATTAACACACAATACAACAAATATGCAAAATAGTACAATGATGCAATTAATCTAATAAAAAAGAAAAACAAATCAAGATACGCCACGAGTATTTTAATTAGGTTTTTCTTTTAAAATACTAATTAAAATAACAGATAATAACAATTCACTCCCCGGCAGCGGCGCCAAAAACTTGATGTGCTGCGTGTGTCGTTGCGGTTTAGCAGTTTTAATGCCTACTCAAGTTTTAAATTTATATTTAGCCGACTTATCAATAACACACACACCTAACGAGCAGTGTACCCGGTCAGTATGAAGATAATGGTAAGTAGAGTGTCGATCACTAAGAGTGGAACGTATTATCTCGTTATTCTAATCAGTATTTTAATATCCTAACGCAAGGGGGTTTCAGCCTGAGAGACTGGCACGGTTTGTTTGCAATTAAATAATAAAATAAACCAACAGGCACGAATCAGCAAGTAGCACACACGTACACAGATAAATACTCGAGACAATAAGAGGGCTGTCCTTATAATTAAGTAGATTGTCACTTGTTTTATTGATAGCTTTATATGAAGTGTATATAGTTAACCCTTTCTCGTTGGTCCTATTCTTATCGGCGAGTAAACCCCTTAATGATTACTTATGTCTAAAAGTTATTCCTAAGTGATCAATTTAGAAACAACCGTGGGAGCCACATTATGTCCCGCAGTCAAATGCCCGCAAGCCACTAATAAACACAGAGGTTATCAATGCACTAATAAGTAGTAACCAAAGACATCAACATATAAACTTTAATTAATGGGAAAGCAAGTATTAAAGGGAGTGCAATCTTTCCGTTGTCACATTACACAAGCCACCAATCTTGATGAATTAAAGTTTGCTAACACAATAAAACAAAACTACTTAATGAATTAAACACATGCAGCACCTTCTTACAGCTCTTGTATCTTTGATTTGGGTGTGTCTTGTGCTGCCTCCTTGACTGAATTCGTCCTTTGTTCCTACTGTTCGGTCTTCGGTGTTAGGGTTTGGAACTTTTAATTCGTCTGGTCTACGGGGTATTTATAGTTTCTGTCTGAGGGAAGATGCGGCGCATCTACTAAGTAGATGCGGCGCATGTACTTAACTTCGCGTGGGGTCCAAGATTATAATATTCAGGAATATTCGTACACCGCCAGAAGATGCGGCGTAACTCCTTGATTAGATGCGGCGCATGTCCTCTTGTATCTTGGATCGTATCTGGTGATATCTTGATAGAGATGCGGCGCATGTCGAGAGTGAGATGCGGCGCATCTGGAGCAGAATTGACTTGATCTTGTCCATGTCAGTAGACTTTCACTTTATGCACGTTTTGCTCCATTATTAGTCCAAAATCATTAAGTTTCACCAAATGCTTGTTTTTACCTGAGAATTACAAAAGTAAACGATTAAGTATCAATCCTCATACATAATATAGTAAAACAAGTCAAATTAATAGGATAAATGATAGTAATAAAATGTACTTATTTGAGTTCATCAGGATGATATGTGTTATGCTCATAATCATCATATTGAGATTGATAGTCATATGTCTCAAGTACTCGCTCCTTCCTACTTGCTTTCTCCTCCGGACAATTTTCATAAGAATGAAATGGATTCCCACAAGTCCAACATGAATCCATAGAAGCTCGATCTACGCGTGCGCATACACTAACCTGCACACTCACAACCAACAAAACAAACAAGCAAACAAAACAAGAGAAAAAGAAAAAGAAAATCTTTTTGTATTTTTTTTTTTTTTAATAATAAAAATAAAAACAACTAATTTAAAACAAAATTAAAAAAATAATAAATAAATAAACTATAAGCGCACTAACTCCCCGGCAGCGGCGCCAAAATTTGACCGATGTCGTTGTACCGATCAAAAATAAACCTAATTACCTTATACTAGATAGGGCAAGTGGGTATCGTATCCACGAGGAGTATGTGGTTTTAATTTAAGTTTTGGGGTGATCACTGATCAATAAAAGTTTTGGTTTGTTTAATACTTAATAATAAAACTACTGATTAACTAGAAAGCAAATAAGTAATAAAAAGTAAATAAACAAATAAAAATTAAATACGCAAATAAAAGCAAGAGTGTAAACAGTTGAGTAAAAAGCAATCCCTCCCGGCTCCAGATATAATGATATGATCAAGTTACGGATTAATTCTAATGTTTGCCTTCAAACCACATAGACATAGTTTTTATTAATTGAAAAGGATAATTTTGGGCACAAGTTATGTTTATCACACAAATCGTCTTAATCCCTAAACTAATGGACTCGGCACAACTCGTTGACTAGCAATAACATGTCTTATAATAATCCTATCGATTAATTTAATAATTACTCAAGTGAACAATTATGGGTACAAATTATGTTTAACATACGACCGTCTTAACCCCTATACTAATTAGGCTCGGTACGAATCGTTGACTCGCAATAATATGTCTCATAATTATTCAATCAAATAATTATATTAAACATTAAAATCAAATAAAAGATATGCATTAAAATCAGATGAATTAATGTTTGACAAACAAAATATAATCCGTACACATGATCAAACCAAATATATCTTTTACCGGGAGAGATTACAAAAGGCTTAGCCACGCATCACGTTACTAGACATCATGTTCATTCGAAGCTTCATGTATAAAGCATTGTGGGATGGGTCCACCGAAAAATATATATTTCTCTTCTTCCTCTGACGAACAGTGTATTAAAAAAAAAGTGACCCCCCTTTTCTTAACATGCGAATGATATATATTTGTGTGAATGATTGCCTCCTTTGTCGTGTCATCCAATCCAACAACAACAGGCCTAAGCCTTTTTCTCATTTAATAAAGTTGAGCCCAATTCCTAAATAATAAGCCAACCACGAGCTGGTTGTTCCAGCAGAAATAAGCACGAATTTAATCCAGATTTCTGTCCCATTTATGACTTAAAAGTGTAGCTTTCTCATTTCTCTTTCCTTGGCCTTTTGAATCACTTAAAACGGAGCTCGGACGAAGAAATTATGACCAAAATAGTGCAACAACGTCCAAATATCTCATGTCTTTATTTTAAGCTTGTAATATCGCAACTTTAGCTCCTAAACTCGCCATTTTATCTCCTCTTCGCGCATAACCTATATAATCATAAAACACCCTCAAAGTACATGTATAACCACAAATAACAACGCAACAATGCGTAATTAACATACTATGAGGTGTATGTAAAATACACCGATCAAACCTCCCCAACTTAACCCTTACTCGTCCCGAGGAAGAAATATACTATATCCTGGGATGTTAATTACATACGGAGTAGTTTTTAATCATACCATTGAAATTCCATCAAAAAGATCAAATTTAACCTAGCACACTAATAACCATTCTATGTGACCAATAATCCAAAATGATTACCAATATTTTTGTCCTTCTTAAACACTTAACATAACCGTTCCCATTGGTTCCATTTACTTTATGTTTCATATAATTAACCATGTGCCCAACATACTTAGTATACCCCTATAATCAATCTAAACATAGATCCAAAATAAGAGGTGAGAATACCTTAAACCTTTTATAATACCGGAGTTTTTATACCATAGGAGCAACTTTTTGAGAGCACATAAGCCATCATACATTAACTCATATTTTCACTTTTTGCTCAATTTTTGCACATGAATTTTACTTCATATTTCAAGCATTTTTGCTCATAACATACATAAGCTCCCTTTTTAGCCATCCGGGACCGTTTCTTATACATGTCATCCCGAATGCTTAATACACTCCTTTTAAGGTTGATATAAAGACCAATCATTCGGATGTATGAATATCTATCCTATAGGTGTATACTAAGAAACATCGGCACATGGGAACCAGTTAATTTAATCCAATTTAATTAAATGGGAACAATTATGCTTCGTGCCTACTGGTATATCATATGATGGAGTTATCTACCACATAGTCTAATTAATCAATGCACTAACTTAAACCAACCTTCCTAATTTCATTAACAACAATACAAGGATTGGGTTATTTCACATAAAATTGTCTCAGCTAAGTGCAATGCTATCCATCATAATAATTGGCGTCTGACCCATGCTAACAACTAAAATATCACCTTGCGCGGGTGACGAATCAGATAGGCAAGCCCAGCATATGACTACCACCAATAATTATGACAGTTCTCCAACTTTTTTCTATGGCCACCGTGCGCGGGTGACAAGCCGGATAAGATCAATTTATGTGTCCTAACCCAACTATTACATTATTATATTTCATATTATATTATTTTACTTCCTTCCCGTTCTAAGCAAGAGTAAGTGGGGAAATTCAATCGGGTATGGTTTGATCATCTACTAATTATACATATGCCTAACTACATGCAAAACATCAAATTAATTTTATAACCAAATTATACAATGGAATCGGGTGCACCTTATAATCATGGCTGGATCTTCTAGTTTGCTTCAATAAATCATCCGTAAGCTAATCTTCAGAATCTGCAAACACTCAACAAATATATGTAGAGAAAACTTCCACATCCAATTAGCACAAAACTCTTATAATGTGATTTTAATTTTTTTTTTTCGAAAATCACATTTTGACCCATTTTTAACCATAATTTCACACAAAAACATGTAACACATGTGACACCCCCTCCCCAACTTAAAGCATTGCATTGTCCCTAATGCAAAAACTTTAGGTTGAAATTTTGGTTAAAAATTACTTTGACAAACTCACACAACACAAAACCTAACTCACTTTCGTAGGAATCACGGTTGCATTTAGCATATGCAACAAGCCTTTTAAACCACTCGGTAGCCCGAGTGGACGAGTTTAGTCTCGTGAGGGTTTGTAGTGAACACACCCACAAAGTTTTTAACACACACAAAAATAAGAAAATAAAAAAAAACATAAATTAGAAAGAAAACGCACTACAACCCACGGGTTGCCTCCCGCGAAGCGCTAAGTTTACCGTCGTCAGCCCGACAATACCTGGTATTAGTTTCACGGTGGTCTGATGGAACATTTACCAAACGAGTTACCTAGATGCAATGAAACTTTACGGGTCCATGCCATATCCCTCTTTTCAAACACTTGATGAATATTAGTTTCCCTTATGCAGAAGAAGTGTTTATGCTTTGAAACCCATACTCGTCTTTTCCTTTTCCGTCGACTGGATGCACTACGAACCTGTTTCACACGAGCCTTCTTGCTTGCATCCTTGATCAACTTACCACAATTTGGCACTCCATGAAAGTTCTTCTCTTCTTTGCGCAGGGGTTCTCTCAACTTACGAACTCCTACTCGTGCTTTCCTATGAACTTGCTCAAGAATAATATGAAGGAGTACCCTGCTAGAGTTCTTGTTACACCACTCAAAAGCATAATGATTTTCTATTAGTAACAACCTTGCTTGTGCTTTCCCCTTTGTATAAGTTGAGTCACCCATACCAAAAATCTTGATTAATACTTGAAGCACATGTGGTGGGTTTGGGTCGATACGAGGGTCTTCGACTTCTTCCTCATTGAGATGTTGTTGTTCTTTCAATGAATCTAAACACTCGTCTTCATATGGCGAAAGAGCCAAAGAGTCCTTAACTTCATTTGATTTTGTATCCTCAACTGATGAAAGTGTTGTTTCATTTAAAGTTGGGAGATAAGGTGTGGTATTAGTCTCCACAACTCCCTCCCCAACTTTAGGAGGAACCAATTCTTCACGATCATCACTAACCGGAAAAATGAGATCATCGAATGAATTGTTATGAGCATTAGTATTATATTCGTCTTCTTCATCTTCATCTTCATCATCAAAATCAAATATGGTGACGCCTTGAGATTCATATGTTTCTTGCCTATTAAATTGATCTGCCAATGGATCCACATGTGTCTCAAAAGCTGCAATACTAGCGTATCTTTGATGTTCCTCTATGTTGGATTCTATCATTGAAATGAGCTTATCCAATTTTTGTTCAAGATACGAGAGATGGTTATCACCTTGTCCTTGGCCTTGATGATCATATTGTTGAGTCGGTCTCTGTGGTTGATTGAAGAAAACCAGAGCTCTCATATGAAGGATGATAATATTGACCACCATATTCCCCTCGATACCTCGTGTAATCTTCCATCTCAATATTGTAATTAGGATGATATGTGCTATGCTCATAATCATCATATTGAGATTGATAGTCATATCTCTCAAGTACTCGCTCCTTCCTACTTGCTTTCTCCTCCGGACAATTTTCATAAGAATGAAATGGATTCCCACAAGTCCAACATGAATCCATAGAAGCTCGATCTACGCGTGCGCATACACTAACCTGCACACTCACAACCAACAAAACAAACAAGCAAACAAAAAAAGAGAAAAAGAAAAAGAAAATCTTTTTTTTTTTTTTTTTTTTGGTTTTTTTTTGGTTTTTTTTTTTTTATTTTTTTTAAACTATTAACAAAAACTTAAACCAAAAGCGCACACACTCCCCGGCAGCGGCGCCAAAATTTGACCGATGTCGTTGTACCGATCAAAAATAAACCTAATTACCTTATACTAGATAGGGCAAGTGGGTATCGTATCCACGAGGAGTATGTGGTTATAGCTAAGTTTAACGAAATAAATAATTGATTGATTGTTTGGTTTAATAACTTAATAATTAAAATACTAATTAACTAGAAAGTAAATGAGCAATAAAAATAAAGAAGCAAATAAAAGTAAGGTTTGTAAACAGTTGGATGAAAAGCAATCCCTCCCGGCTCCAGATATAATGATATGATCAAGTTACGGATTAATTCTAATGTTTGCCGTCAAACCACATAGACATAGTTTTTATTAATTGAAAAGGATAATTTTGGGCACAAGTTATGTTTATCACACAAATCGTCTTAATCCCTAAACTAGTGGACTCGGCACAACTCGTTGACTAGCAATAACATGTCTTATAATAATCCTATCAATTAATTTAATAATTACTCAAGTGAACAATTATGGGCACAAATTATGTTTAACATACGACCGTCTTAACCCCTATACTAATTAGGCTCGGCACGAATCGTTGACTCGCAATAATATGTCTCATAATTATTCAATCAAATAATTATATTAAACATTAAAATCAAATAAAAGATATGCATTAAAATCAGATGAATTAATGTTTGACAAATAAAATAAAATCCGTAAACATGATCAAACCAAATATATCTTTTACCGGGAGAGATTACAAGAGGCTTAGCCGCGCATCACAATCGTAGACATCGTATTCATTCTAATATGCATGCTACGTATTAAAACAAATACCACCTTTGATTGCACGCACGTCGAGACAAAGTAAATAATAGACATATGCTATATGAATGTCGGCTCTGTCATCCGAATGAAATCACAAAATGCGGCTGAATATCTTGAAAAGTTGGGTCCCTTTTTTTTCTGTCCGAATGTCTATTTTATAAAAGGGATAAACCCTTTTTTTTTCTTTCTTGCTGGCTACTCCTCCAATAATAACAGGCCAAAGCCTTTTTTACTACAATTCGCTGCGTCCAACAGTAGTCATCAAAAGCCCACATGGCTTTCTTTATTTCTTGCTCGTACGATCCAACAGGCCAGGTGGCCCAAGTGTTAAACAACATTTATATTTTAATTGTGCAGCTCTCATTCTTCATTCCGTGGCCCTTTAAATCAAAACGAAGCTCGAATGCAACAACGTCCAAATCTCTCATGTCTTTATTTTAAACTTGTAATATCACCAAGTTTAGCTCCTTTGCGCGCATAGCCTACATAAACACAAAACACCTTAAAGTAACATATATAAAGGATAATACCAATACATAATTAAGCAATTAAACAATATTAAGGTGTATGTAAAATGCGCCGATCAAGAGGTCGAGCCAAAGTCTGCACGCCAGGCTCAACTTCGACCCTGAGTATGAAGCATCCCCACCGCGCTACCGAAAGGAAAGACGCGAGAAGGATAGCCGCAAACAACCAGTGTTTACCAGGATTGGAAGGAAGGTTGTGGATGATGAAGCAGCCGACTTTCAGCATCTGGAGGAGCATGAAGATGGGGAACGGCGCGCCAATGTCCACGCTAGGCTTGGCAGTCGCAGGGTTCAGGATAGGCTTGGGCGACGGTGTTCCCCAAGTGAAAGCCCTTCAAGCTCTGATTCTGATGATAGTCGGCGCAAGCGCCGCAGAGGAGTACGCTCATCCTCAAGTGATTCCTCGGACAACGAGGACAAAGAAACTGGACACTGGAAATCAAGAGGAAAATACCGCGACCAGGAAGACGAAGACATGTCTCTTCCCTGGCGTCGCCAAAAAGTTGATGCGTTTACTAGGCGCATCAGCGATTTTTCGGAGAATAAGAAAAGGCGCATGCCTGCTAACGTCAAAACATATGATGGGACAGGTGATCCTGATGATCACCTAAAAATTTTCGAATCAGCAGCCACTATCGAAAATTGGCCACAACCTGTGTGGTGCCATATGTTCAACTCTACATTAGTAGGGAATGCGCGCAACTGGTTTAGTAAGCTTCCACGCAGAAGCATCGGTGGGTTTGAAGAGTTGCGAAAGGCGTTTCGTTTAAACTTTACTCAAAGGAAGAAGTGCGCCAAAAACCCTGTCGAGCTCGCTAGGGTAAAACAGCGACAAGGGGAATCCACCAGCGCTTTCATGGAGCGCTATAAGGACGAATGCATGCAAGTCAAGGCGTGCCCAGAGATACTAAAAATATCGGGTTTTATGAACGCAATCAATAACCCAGATTTGATAAAAAAAGCTAAACGATAGGGTTCCCCAAACCTTCGACGAACTCATGAAGCGCATGAGGTCCTTCGTCCAAGGAGAAGCAGCCGCTGCGGATAGCAAGAAAGGCTACTCGAACCATAGGCCACAAGAAGAGTCAAGGAGACAATCCAATGACCAGAGTGGCAATCGTAACAAAAGTTATCGCACCCAAGGGGGCGGACGGGGAAACGACAAGTACACCCCTCTAACAAAAACTCCAAAGGAGATATTTGCGACGGAAGGTGCGAACTTTCCAAGACCCCCACCTATGCGCACCCCTGAAGATCGGCGCGTAGGGAACGGTTACTGCGAATATCATGCACAGAAGGGCCATACCACTAATGAGTGTGTCCAATTACGCCAACTAATTGAGAAACTAGTGAAAGAAGGCAGATTGGACCACCTCGTTAAAAATATTAAGGATGGGAAGGACAAGCAGAGAACCGGAGGCAAGAAAGAAGCGCCTAAGGAAAAAGCTGATACTATCTACATGATACAATCATGGCAGCGAAAGACTAGGCAAAAGGTGAGCCAGAAATTCTCCCATGGAAGCGAAATCTCTTTCCCCACCTTGACCACGGACAACGCAGTGGCAGAACCACTCACCATTGAAATAAATGCGGGGGGTCACGACATCCACCGCATGTATGTTGATGGAGGTGCATCAGCGGATATAATGTATGAACATTGTTTCAAGAGACTGCGCCCTGAGATACAAAGACAGTTAAGTCCAGCCACGACTGCACTTACTGGCTTTACAGGAGAAAAGATATGGCCTATGGGGCAACTGCGCCTACTAGTCGCTGTTGGCAATAAGGAACACTCCACGACAGCCTGGATGAACTTTATGGTGATCAAATCTCCTTCGCCATACAATGGCATCATTGGAAGGTCAGGAATCTCGGCGTTGCGCGCGGTACCATCCACAGCGCATGGGATGCTCAAATTCCCAGTAGAAGGCGGCATTGTCACCATTTACAACAACGCTGTGCCACCAGAAGAATGTAACACGATTACATGTGAGACGACACACGTCCCAGAACAGAGCGCAGCTAAAGTTCCAAATTTGAAGGTCGCAATTCACCCTGATTACCCAGAGCAAGAAGTATCAATCGGAGGATCGCTGTCTGACAAAGGCAGAGCAGCCGTGTGCGCACTCTTACAGAGGAATCTGGATATCTTTGCCTGGGAACCAAAGCACATGACTGGTGTGCCACGCTCGATCGCAGAACACAAGCTAAAAATCTGACAAGGATATTACCCAGTGCGGCAAAAAAAAGCGCGGTCAAGCTCCAGAGCGCGCAAAAGCCATTCTGGAGGAAGTACACAAACTTGTGGACGCAGGCATCATGCGTGAAGTCTACTACCATGACTGGCTCTCTAATCCAGTCATGGTCAAGAAGGGTGATGGCAGTTGGCGGATGTGTGTGGATTTCACTGATCTCAACAAAGCATGTCCACAGGACTGCTATCCGCTACCAGAGATAGACTGGAAAGTAGAATCTCTGTGTGGATATCCCTTTAAATGTTTCTTAGACGCATACAAAGGGTACCACCAAATCCAAATGGCCAAGGAAGACGAGGAAAAAACAGCTTTCCACACAAGCCAGGGTGTCTATTGTTACACAAATATGCCTTTTAGCCTGAAGAATGCGGGCGCCACCTACCAGCGATTGGTAGATAATGCATTTCAAAAGCAAGTGGGCCGCAACTTAGAAGTTTATGTGGATGATCTTGTCATAAAAAGCCATACTGAAGACGAAGTGGTGCGCGATATAGAAGAAACATTTAGAACGCTACGGGCGATCAACATGAAGCTAAATCCCAAGAAGTGCACTTTCGGTGCTACAGAAGGCATGTTCTTGGGATATCTGATAGAACCAGATGGCATTAAGCCATGTCCAGAAAAAACAGAGGCTGTCATCCAACTTCCTTCACCACGCACGCTGAAAGAAGTTCAGTCTCTAAACGGGAAACTAGCCGGTTTGAACAGATTCCTGTCCAAATCAGCGGATAAGTCACTCCCTCTTTTTAAAACACTCAAGAAGTTTACAAAAAAAGGGAGACTTTCGTTGGACTGCGGAAGCGGAAGAGGCTTTCACACAGCTTAAGCAACATATAGCAGCGCTTCCTAAGCTTGTCGCACCCCGACCAGGGGAGGAATTAATCGTTTACTTATCTGCGACTCATGGAGCAGTCAGCGCAGTACTGCTGACAGAGAGGAACTCTGTACAAACACCGGTATACTTCGTAAGCAAAGCGCTCAAGAAGACAGAGATTAACTATAGCCCAATGGAAAAGTTGGTCTTAGCATTAGTGTTCGCCGCCAAAAGATTGCGCAGATACTTTCAAGCGCATCCAATAGCGGTAATCACAGACCAACCAATCAAACAAGTTATCTCTAAACCTGACGCATCGGGGCGATTACAAAAATGGAGTGTGCTGCTAGGCGAATATAACATTTCCTATAGGCCACGCACTGCGGTCAAGGGGCAAATACTAGCAGACTTCATCATCGAAAAGCCAGACACCGATGCCGCACCTCCACCAAGCAAGGTAGAACTACAAGAGCCATGGATCTTATTCACGGATGGATCTTCATGCGTGGATGGGTCGGGCACTGGCCTTATACTCACTAATCCAGAAGGAATGGAGTTCACTTACGCACTGCATTTTGAATTCACAGCCACGAACAACGAGGCAGAATATGAGGCCCTAATCGCTGGATTGCGCATTGCAATGCGAATGGGCGTACGCAACCTAGAAGCAAACGTGGATTCTCGATTAGTAGCCAACCATGTGTTGGGCGAATATGTGGCTAAAGAGGACAACATGGTTCAATACCTTGAAAAGACAAAGTCACTAATTCAAAGTTTTGATAGGTTTACTATCAAACAAGTTCCTAGAGGGGAAAACAAAAAAGCAGATGCACTGAGCAAGATTGCATCTACAAGCTTTGCGCACCTGTCAAAACAAGTATTGGTGGAGATTCTAAAGAACAAGTCCATCTCGGAGATGGAGATATCTACGGTGATAGAAGAGCAGGATCCTACATGGATGACCCCTATCATCGATTTTATAAACAAGGGCAAATTGCCCGAGGAGCAGAAAGACGCTCGACGGATACGGCGCACGGCGCAGAGGTTCGAACTTAGAGATGGTATCCTATATCGGCGCTCATTCCTACAACCATGGCTTCGGTGCGTTGGACCTCTTCAGGCAGATTACGTACTCCGAGAGATCTACGCTGGTTCATGCAGTATGCATTCAGGACCACGGTCCGTCGTAGCACGCGCATTGCGCTCAGGATACTACTGGCCTACTATGCACCGTGATGCGCGCGATGTGATAAGGAAATGCAACAACTGCCAAGTTCATAGACCCATCCCGCGCAGACCACAACAAGAGCTAACGCCTATTACTTCTCCATGGCCATTCTATAAATGGGGCATTGACATTGCGGGTCCCTTCCCTGTCGCAGAAGGAGGACTGAGATTCCTTATTGTGGCAATAGATTACTTTACTAAGTGGATTGAGGCAAAAGCAGTTGCGACAATCACAAGAAACCAAGTAAAACGATTTGTTTGGGAAAATATTGTATGCCGCTTTGGATTACCTGGGGAAATCGTTTCGGACAACGGAAAACAATTCTGTGATAACCCGTTCAAAGACTGGTGCGCGGAGTTAAATATCACACAACACTTCGCATCAGTTAAACACCCACAAACCAATGGTTTAGTTGAGCGCGCAAATCGCAGTCTAGGCGAAGGAATTAAAGCGCGCCTGGACAAACACAAAGGAAGATGGGTGGACGAATTATCGCATGTCTTATGGGCGCATCGCACGACAATCAAAGTTAGCAATAGAGACACTCCTTTTTCCCTTGTCTACGGGACAGAAGCTGTTATACCAGCTAAAATTGGGATGCCAACTATCCGCACCGCGGAAGTTAATGTCGCAACCAATGACGACGAACGACGGATAGATTTGGACCTGCTGGAGGAAAGGCGCAAGCGCGCAACCATACGAGAGGCAAAAACCAAGTCAAAGATGAAGGGATACTACGATGCTAAAGTTCGAAGCACCTCATTCAGACCTGGCGACTTTGTGTACCGCGCTAATGATGCAAGCCACGCAGAAGACACAGGTAAACTTGGACCAAAGTGGGAAGGACCTTATGAGGTCATTGAAGCACTAGGACAAGGCGCATACAAGCTGCGTGACATGGATGGCCGTGAGCTACAACGCACATGGAATATCTGCAATCTCAAGAGATGCTATCTTTAGGAAAGGTTACGACCCAACGCACAGACTCTTTCGCACTTTAGTAAGTGCCCAATAAATATCCGTGTATTTACATTTTTTGTTTCATTTAGACAAATGTTTCTTTCTTCTTTTTACAAAAACTTGCAAGTATTAATAAAATGTTGCAGTTTCTAGCTAACTCCGTGACACACTTTACTTTATTGCTTACATATAATTTATGTCTCAATATTGTTTGTTATATTATCTTTTGCCTACATGGCGTGCATGCACTAATTAAAAACCCACGATGGTAAAAGGATGAGTAAACCTAATAAATGACTCGTTGAGTAAGAGGGTTGCAAACCCATCAACACCGGATCACGCATCCTTGTTAAACACCTTATTCTCAAGACGTTGGAGTAAGTTCCATGCGTACCCCACGACGGATACACATCAATGCACATTGTGCGCGTTTAACAAACTAGGAGTTAAGACAATTAACCCCTTAATATGGTATTAGTAGCACGCTGCAATCCATACACTTGTGCACCCCACGATGGATACACAATAACTTGTAAATTTCATATACAATTATGTTATATACAATCATGCCATACACGACTATGTCATAAATTTCATACACGATTATGATATAAGTGATTACAAATCCATGTAACTTTCTTTAAATGTGTTTATACAAGCGATTTGATTCTTAGACATCTTTTACACAAAGACAAAATAACTAAGTACAAACGTTATAATCACAGTCAAATTTGATATAATATGCATACAATTGTATTTTTCAAAACCAACGCTTCATTATGGATAATAAGTTCATCAAAAGTACACATCCAACAAGCATATGTACAACAAAAAAGTGGACATATCACAAAATACCACTACACCAAACCTACCAAGACATGCTACGAGTACGCCTGAGCCCTGAGCTACCTGCTTGGTGCGCCACACGACCAGCATCTGTAAGCATCTGCAACAACTCAGCATCCTTGGGTGCTACTGTTGGTACGCTAACAGGCACCCCATCAGATCTAGGAATGTGGGCCGCACCAAGACCGCACAGAATAGCTTTCCCCTTCTGCCCCTCTTCTTGGCAAGTCTCATCTCATGCGCTTCTAAGGAAACCTTCAAGGGAATTTCTTTCTCAAGCGCAAAAGGGTTGAGGATGTCACGGGGACGAGCAAAAACAGGCACATGTAGCTGCGACACGTTTGGCTTCAGGAAGTAGTCAAACTGCTCCTCAGCGTCTTTAGATGAGTGCCTAGCCAAAGTCAGCCCCTCCATAATCACGCTGATAGGAAAGTCCTGGTCACGCTCCAGCTGCGCAATATGAGGAAGCTCAAACAGTTTTAACCTCTCCATAGCAGAAACAAGCTCACCATAAGCATTCTCATTATAACCAGGCACTTCGGAGGGAGGCCATCGCCAAAACCTTGGCCGCGCACAGTTCCTCTACTGCTTCCGCCTTACCACGCGCTAGGGCACATTGAACCACATTCCCAAAGGACTCCTTAACCTCTCGAGACTCCAGCGTGGTCATCGCAGTAAGACGCAAGCCATGGCTGACAAGCCACCTGCGCTCAGCTATGGTTGACACCAAATGAGGATACAACTCCTCATCATACTCAATGCTGAGTTTGCGCAGTTTGCTCTCCTGATTCTCCAGCAAGCTCTCCACAGCCTTGCGGAATTCATCCAAATCAGACATGAGTTTCCCCTTGTTCAGCTCCATATATCTCATGGCCCAAAGGCAGGAGGCCTTGTACTCTTTTGCTCCAGTGCGCTCTTTGGCCAGATCGGCCATGAGCAACATCTTCTCATCAGCAACCTTCTGGTCATACATAGCAGATGTTCTCAATTCAGCCTGCGCATCAGCCAACTGCGCCCTTAGAAGATCAATTTCCTTATCCCTCTGCGCAACCAGGCTGCTCTCACCAGCATACTCAGCCTGTAGCCGCGCAACCAATGAAGTCTGGTGCGCAGCAGCCAACGCCAACTCCTCAAGAAGACTATTTCTCGGCGCATCTCCAGCAGATTTTTCCTCATCCCCTGGACTCTCAGGCCCAAACTCACCAACATATCCAGAATCAGTCTTGGGGGGCGAACTCTCCACATGCGCATCATCATCAACAGTAGTCTCAGCCCTACACGCAAATAACAAAGTTACTCTATAATACTAATAGCGAATTAAAGGACTGAAGATCTAAAGACACAAATACTTACGTGGGGGGAGGAGTTTTATGCGATGACGCATCCTCTTCAGTTGGTCGCTCGACAAAAAGAGCAGGGCGCTTACTTGATGTCCCCGCGCCATCATCACCAGACGACCTCTTGCGTTTCCGCACCAAGCCTTCCTCTCCTGACTCGTCCATAGCACTCCCCGACGAGTCTACATGCAACAACTCAACAGGGATCTGCATCCCAGCAGAGGGAAAGCTACGCAGAGGAGTTGCCATAGTAACACCTGCGGGGACCTCCCCTATCTCCTCTGTCTCCTCTGTCTCCTCCTGCGCAATCACCATTGTGCGCCCTGCAGTAGCCTGAAGCAATGGCTGCTCCCCATCTCTTAATGGGCGTACCCCTACAATCACCTTCGTGGGCTTCGCCAAGCGAACAACATCAAACAAGTCCATCTCTGCGCAACAAAGCAACAAACAAATAGCAAATGTGTTAGAAAAGCTACAAAGGGAAGAATGCTTACAACTACTAAGTGAAGAGGAAGGAAGAGACAAGCACCCACCCCGGCTATTTTCATCCAAAAATGTTGGCACCTCTTCCGGACTACCAAAGTAGTTGCGACTGATGCCCATGTGCACCAGAAACTCTTCTGGATACGGTTCAATAGGTATGCGATTGGTGTTTATCGTATCCGCATCCGCCACATTATACAATCCGGGGTCTGGGCGCTCATCTCTCGGTAACGATTCTTGAGTATAGAACTCAAATACCCAGGGAAAAAATGCACTATCAATCCAGAAAATTTTTTCCTCCATACCCTTAGTGCGTCTAATTTCTTTGTATAACACTGCAGAGATCCCGCGCGCTTAGCAAAAGATACCCACCCGTTTGACCACGACGTGTGGTAAAACGCGCGGAATAGATGGACTGTGGGTTCAATCGCCAACAGGCGACAATTTACCTCAAAATTGGTAACTTTCGCCGCACCTATACAGTGCAGTTGTGAGATATGCAAGCGATAATGGTTTAAGATATCGCACAAAAACAGGGAAATGGGAACACGCTGGTTCACAAATTCGAAGAAGCGCGTATAAACCCCCACCTTCCCTTGCGGGAAATTCGCTATTGACGCATTTGCGGCCGGAACTACCGGATGCAATGCGAGAGGGATATAATAGTCTGAGGTGAACTGACGAAGTTCATCCTCAGATATATCGGAACTAATATCAGATAATTGAAGAACCATGATACCTATTATCAGCGCACGCGCTATTACCTTCGCTTTTGTTGATTTGTTGATCGCTTTTTTGAAGGTTTAACAATGGCGGAAAATGATGATTTGTTTTACTGTGGTAACCACAGTCAAAAGACGGCTGACCCTTTTATAAGGTTATACATACTCTTGGATGAACGACACATGTACCCCACTTGCTCTAATCGTATGGCTAGGAGGCAAAAAGGTAAAGCACTTTTTCACCCACCCTCACGATTTTCGAAGAAGATACTTGGACTAGATTAACTTGCTAATTTTGGCGGGAAATACTTGAAACTTCCCCGCTACGCATCAGGGAATATTTTGGTTCCAATGGTTAGTCTAGCATCCGCAATTTCGCATTGCGCACACTAGACTGGGGGGACATGATGACGTATAGTCCGTATTCGGGTCACAAACCCGACCCATACTCAAGTCCATCACGAATGGACTCAAGCCCATCATGAATGGGCTATCATGACAGCGGTTTGGGCTCACGACGGCCCAAGCCCAATGTTATTTATGGTTTTGATAGTATATCTTCTATTTATGGGATATACATCAATAAACCGCCCTACGCGGGATAGACCGAAGATTGGGGAACACGAAACCAATAAGGATTTCGTGTCCATATATAGAGGGCACCTCAGCCCCCACAAAGGTACGATTTACAAAACCCTAACTCTTCTACAAACCCTAAACCGATTACTTACTCTCACGCCGGAGGATAATCGTGGGAGACAATCCCACGATAAGCCTAACGGTGTCTTTTTGTTTTCTTAGTGCGCAGGTCTCAAGCATTAAGATCTGATTGGTACGGAATCAAGGAACGCCCAACTTTTGTATCAACATTACATAAGATACATAAACCGAATATTCATAAAAACATTTTCAACGATCAATTGCCCGTCATATCATCAGTGCTTTCTTTTCCATCCTTGCGCGATTTGTGTTGTTCCGCTCGGCAAGTTTCCTTTCTTTCGGTGGATTCATGCTTTTCTCGGCTTGTTTTCCCATTAGTTTTGTTCCATTGGCATGTGAGCTGATGAACTCAAATAAGTACATTTTATTACTATCATTTATCCTATTAATTTGACTTGTTTTATTATATTATGTATGAGGATTGATACTTAATCGTTTACTTTTGTAATTCTCAGGTTAAAACGAGCATTTGGTGAAACTTGGCGATTTTGGACTAATTATGGAGCAAAACATGCAAGAAGTTAAGAGTCTACTGAAATGTACAAGTTCTGCTCCAGATGCGCCGCATCTCACTTATTACATACGGCGCATCACTATCAATATTTCACCAGATACGATCCAAGATACAAGAGGACATGCGCCGCATCTATTTATGGAGTTACGCCGCATCTTCTGGCGGTGTACGAATATTCCTGAATATATTAATCTTGGACCCCACGCGAAGTTAAGTCAATGCGCCGCATCTACTTACTAGATGCGCCGCATCTTACCCTCAGACAGAAACTATAAATACCCCAAGACCAGACGAGCTTTTAGTGAGACAAAAAGACCGAAGTACAGAAAACCTAGGACGAATTCAGTCGAATAGGCAGCACAAGACACACCCAAACAAAGATACAAGAGCTGTAAGAAAGTGCTGCATGTGTTTAATTCATTAAGTAGTTTTGTTTTATTGTGTTAGTAAACTTTAATTCATCAAGATTGGTGGCTTGTGTAATGTGACAACGGAAAGATTGCACTCCCTTAAAACTGCTTTCTCATTAATTAAAGTTTATATGTTGATGTCTTTGGTGACTTTTATTAGTGCATTGATAACCTCTGTGTCTAGCTGAGCGTTGATCGGGTCGCCATGCCTCTGCCCTCGCCTATTTATTAGATCGCCTATGCATTCTATCGTCTGTAGAAAAGTAGGAAGAAAGATAAATAGGATAGTCATAAGTAATCATTAAGGGTTTACTCGCCGATAAGATTAGAACCAACGAGAAAGGACTTAATCTCGGTGCGTTGCATCGAACTATACCCTTCATATAAAACTAGAAAGGACAGCCCTCTTATTGTCTCGAGTATTTATCTGTGTACGTGTGTGCTACTTGCTGATTCGTGCCTATTGGTTTAGTTTATTATTTAATTGCAACCAAATCGTGCCAGTCTCTCAGGCTGAACCCCCTTGCGTTAGATTAGGTTGTATAGCTAACTTAATATATTAAAATACTGATTAGAATAACTAGATAATACGTTCCACTCTTAGTGATCGACACTCTACTTACCATTATATTCATACTGACCGGGTACACTGCTCGTTAAGTGTGTGTGTTATTGATAAGTCGGCTAAATATAAATTTAAAACTTGAGTAGGCATTAATACTGCTAAACCGCAACGACACATCGCACGCATCAAGTTTTTGGCGCCGCTGCCGGGGTGTGAATTGTTATTATCTGTTAATTTGATTAGTATTTTAATTAGGTTTTTAATTTTTTTTTATCTAACCACTAATTTTGTTGTATATTAGATTAATTTGCATTCATTGTATTATTTTGCATATTTTCTGTTTTGTGTGTTATTTGTTTGCTTTTATTTGTGTTTATTTTCGTGTGTGTTTTTATTTGTTTTTATTTTTCGTATTTTTGTGTTCTGCTATCGTTGTACTGAGCTAAATTAAACGATACGGCGCATCTGATTTCTCAGATACGGCGTATTGCGTTCAATTTTTATAAAATACAACGCGTTTAATTAATTCGATACGACGCATCTTTCCCCAAGATACGGCGTATCTGTTTTTGATAAAAAATTTTCTAAACGTTAACGCCATACGACGCATCTGCTTTAGCAGATACGGCGTATCTATTATTTTAATTAAAAACAGTTTTCGAATTAATAAACAGATACGACGCATCGATTTTTATCGATACGGCGCATCTTCTGAATCAAAAATCTTATATTTTGAAACGTAACGAAAATACGGCGCATTAACTTTTGTTAATACGACGCATTTAATTTTAATAAGTATCGATTTTTGATAATTAATAAACATATACGGCGCATTCAAATTTCTAAGCGGCGTATCTATTTTCTGAATAAAGTCTGATTTAATTTTAACGATTATAAGATACGGCGTATCCAACTTTCTGGATACGGCGCATCGTCCGCAGATATCAGCCATTTTTATTTTTTATATCCGTTTCTAAATTCATTAATTTGTCTTTTAGCGAACAGATGCTACTGACGATTTTACCTATGATAACAGGTTTTGCTATGGAAGATATGTCAATGAATGGATATCTTGCTAAAGGAACAAAACAACATGATTAATGGATTGGCAATTGAGTGCACCAATTGTCAACGGTGCTTAACAAAGTTCTTTTGGTAAAACACGATTTGAAAGGGATTACACCTAGAGGCGGAAAGTCAACCTTTCAAATGTGATCGGTATTAAAGAGCTGAACGTGAGTCTAACTTGAAGACTCTGGAATAAAGACAAGTGCTGACCGGGAGACAAACCGGAGAAATTTTTATTATTCTGTTTTTGTGTCGAGTCAGTCAGGCCGCAGAGGAAACGGCGCATCTCAATCCTGAGATGCGACGCATCTCCTGCAATGGTCATATCTTTATTTTTTCTGCATTTTTTACTTTTGACTTTGAAACTTTTTATCAGTTTATTTTAATGCGGCGCATCCCTGGTTAAGGATGCGACGCATCTTCTATTCTGATCCGTATTTATTCCAGGCTCGATACGGCGCATCTTCTTCCATAAGATACGGCGCATCGACTGACCTGATGATTTTCATTTTTATTTTTATGTTTTATTTTTATCTAACTACTAATGAATTATGCAAGTTTGAACCTTTCTTAATATTAGGTGTGTTTTAAAGCCTTGGTGGTATTATAGATTCCTGCATTTCCTGTGGATACATCAATTATGAAGATTAAACGTTCTAATCCACAAGAAAGAGGATTTTTGCTCTTATACTAATGGAGGATCATACCGAGCAAATCTCAGGGGAGTTTTTCTGTTCTAATTCTTTTATTTTCCAGTTTTTAACCTTTTATACAAACAACGAGGACGTTGTTTAACTTAAGTGGGGGGATTGGAGAATTAGAACACTTAATACTTACTTGTCCTAAACTTTTTCAAAATATGCTTAAAATGTGATTAATATATCAAAACTTAAAAATTTTTAGCATGTTTTTGTTTAAGATCTAAGTTGCATTGCTGCACACATGACGTTATTTTCAAAAATTGTGATTTTTCAAAATTCACAAATCTATGAGTGTGCCGGTGACTTGTAAACTTTAGAACTTGGCTTGTATACTATTCGAGACCACCATAATGAGTATTATTTATATAATTGGAATGACTTGTCTAAATTGGTAAATTTCTAGGATTACACCCAAATAGCCTATTATATGTTATGTGTTATTAGCTAACTACACTGGTTAGTTAACCCCCGTATAAACCCTTGGTTACTCTCATTTTTAGAGTAAGATACCCCTAGAAAAACACTCAGAGCCATTCCTTTCGTTTCTTACACCTTTGTTAAAATGTTTCGTTACACCCTTAAACCTTAGCCTACCCTGTAGATTAGAATCCGTGGTTGGTTAATTGCTATAGGCAAAGTGAGTTTCCTTACATTACCTGTGTTCGCGTGCGTAATTCATTATCTATGGTTAGGTCGGGAAATTGCACAATGCAATTGGAGTGAAAGTAAATATTGTATATCTTTGAGTTTATTTTTCGTGTGTTTACTACTTTCACTATTACCGTTATTTCTGAAGTCATGAAAAGTATGGAAAATTTATCCAGAATTATCATTATAGTGATGTGGTGAAATTTTACACATCTATGTTTATGTTTCTATTAAAAAAAAAATAGAAAAGAAAAAGAAAAAGAAAAGTTGGATGTTTGTTTTAAACCAACTTATGTAAAGTTTTGTATTAAGTGGTCGATATCACCACTAGTTGTTGTATATTATATCTATGGATTGAATGGGAGTTGACAGTTATGGGAACCCCAACTAAGGTTTATTCTTTGATTGAGATCTTGTTGAGTATAATTCGTGTCTACCTAAAGCGTGTGTTTCAAGTGTTAAAGCGTGAGTTATTCAATGATATGAGTCTTATTCATGGGATGGTTGGGATAGTGATTAACCACACTTAGGATTTTAATTTATTTGTTTTGTTTATTTTTCATTTTACACCAATTTATATCCCAAATGTTATCCATACCCTGTATTATTCTTTATCCAACCAAACCTTTGATTTATTGAGATTAGGGATTTGAGCAATCTTAAGTATCGTAGTCATGGATTCGGCTATGTATTTATGATTTTGTCGCCCTTTTTGATATAATATTATTGGTGAAATTTGGACCTATCTTTAGCCTATTCGAGTTAAGGATTTGAGCAATTTCAAGTATCGTGTTCGTGGATTCGATCATGTATTTGTGATTTTGTCGCCTTTTCTGGAATTTGAGATCGATAGTGATTAAGGAGAGTAATTAACCCTTGAACCTCAAAACCCTTTTTTACCGCTTTAGACTTGTTATTCCTTTGCTTTAGTGGAGGAGATGTGTATACTTGCCAAGCTTATGATAGAATATTCGTCACGACTGGACAGTTAAACGATTAGATTTGCTTTTATCAAAATATTTTATTTTACTTCTAATTCGTTAAGTGTTTGGTTGTGTGATTATGACAAAAAATGAATACATGCTTAAATATAAAAATAAATCCTAATATCTTTTAGGATACATTTTCATAAGATTAATTCTAAGGTTTACTTGGGGACAAGTAAAGTTCAAGTGGGGGGATATTTGATGAACTCAAATAAGTACATTTTATTACTATCATTTATCCTATTAATTTGACTTGTTTTATTATATTATGTATGAGGATTGATACTTAATCGTTTACTTTTGTAATTCTCAGGTAAAAACGAGCATTTGGTGAAACTTGGCGATTTTGGACTAATTATGGAGCAAAACATGCAAGAAGTTAAGAGTCTACCGAAATGTACAAGTTCTGCTCCAGATGCGCCGCATCTTGCTTATTACATACGGCGCATCACTATCAAGATTTCACCAGATACGATCCAAGATACAAGAGGACATGCGCCGCATCTATTTATGGAGTTACGCCGCATCTTCTGGCGGTGTACGAATATTCCTGAATATATTAATCTTGGACCCCACGCGAAGTTAAGTCAATGCGCCGCATCTACTTACTAGATGCGCCGCATCTTACCCTCAGACAGAAACTATAAATACCCCAAGACTAGACGAGCTTTTAGTGAGACAAAAAGACCGAAGTACAGAAAACCTAGGACGAATTCAGTCGAATAGGCAGCACAAGACACACCCAAACAAAGATACAAGAGCTGTAAGAAAGTGCTGCATATGTTTAATTCATTAAGTAGTTTTTTTTTATTGTGTTAGTAAACTTTAATTCATCAAGATTGGTGGCTTGTGTAATGTGACAACGGAAAGATTGCACTCCCTTAAAACTGCTTTCTCATTAATTAAAGTTTATATGTTGATGTCTTTGGTGACTTTTATTAGTGCATTGATAACCTCTGTGTCTAGCTGAGCGTTGATCGGGTCGCCATGCCTCTGCCCTCGCCTATTTATTAGATCGCCTATGCATTCTATCGTCTGTAGAAAAGTAGGAAGAAAGATAAATAGGATAGTCATAAGTAATCATTAAGGGTTTACTCGCCGATAAGATTAGAACCAACGAGAAAGGACTTAATCTCGGTGCGTTGCATCGAACTATACACTTCATATAAAACTAGCAATAAAACAAGTGACAAACTACTTATCTATCAGGACAGCCTTCTTATTGTCTCAAGTATTTATCTGTGTACGTGTGTGCTATTCGCTGATTCGTGCCTATTGGTTTAGTTTATTATTTAATTGCAACCAAATCGTGCCAGTCTCTCAGGCTGACCCCCCTTGCGTTAGATTAGGTTGTATAGCTAACTTAATTTATTAAAATACTGATTAGAATAACTAGATAATACGTTCCACTCTTAGTGATCGACACTCTACTTACCATTATATTCATACTGACCGGGTACACTGCTCGTTAAGTGTGTGTGTTATTGATAAGTCGGCTAAATATAAATTTAAAACTTGAGTAGGCATTAATACTGCTAAACCGCAACGACACATCGCACGCATCATGAGCTTACCTGCCTTAAGTTACGAAGGCATTTTCGTTCCTCCCGTTAGTTCATGATGAAAGCAAACATTGACACGAATGAAATTGCAAGAATGAAATAGCAAATAACAGAATGGTTATTTTGTGTTAAGAGTTACCTGAGCCGTTATTCCTACCTTAGTTAACTCGTGAGGGTTCCTTCTGTTGCAGCATCGGATAACCTCTCTGACCGCGGGTTTCTTCTCGTGTTCCTGCGTTGAGTCTTCCGAATGACGTACATTTCTTCCGGTATTCTCCTTTGTCATTTCAGAGTTCCAAGCTTCTCCCTTTACCCCCTTTTTCTTCATCCGTTCCTCCCTTGACCCGTGGTGTTCTCGAATCATTGGTCATGTGGTCAGTGTTGCTATTCCGCCTGGAGTAGGGGAATTTGACCATTGAGTGAATGGTTGAGGGGATGACTCATAATTTCTTTAGACCGATGCATCCTAATATGATGTTGTAGGAGGAGGGCAAATCAATCACAGCGAATTCCATCCAAACTTTCCGGGATTGGCCTTGACTACCGAAGCAGATTTCTAAACCTATCGATCCCTGCGGCTTAACGGGCTTCCCTGTGAACACTACCAAAGTAGTGTTGGATTCTTTCATCCGAGCCTTAGTAGAAGGGCTCAACCTTTCAAACTGGTGTTCATACATTATCTCCGTAGAAGCGCCAGGATCCACGTAGATTCCTTGTATTGCCATCCCTTCCACCTCGGCTTCGATCACGAGCGGCTCGTCCGACATCTCATCCGAAGAGATGGGCGGGAAACTTATCGGAAGGTTCATCCATTCTTCTGAGTCCGCTTTTCCTTCCCTTTGATAGGTTGTTGAGCTTCGAATCATGTTAATAACTTTTCCTTTATTCCCCTGGTGATTGTCCCTTTGTGTGGCTCTTCCCCTTCCTCTGAGACCTTTCAACAGATGGTCCAACTTCCCTGTATTTAGTGCGGCTTTTATTTCCTCTTTGAGTTGAAAACAATCATCGGTGTAATGTCCTTTCTCACCGTGATAATCGCAATACCGGTCCGCAAAATCCTTTGCTATTTTCCCCTTTGTGGGAGGAGGTTGTGGTAACTTCAGTTGGTGCTCGGTTGCTAATATCTCTTTTGGGGTTTTCGTCAGGACGCTTAGATCTATCGGCCTTGTCTCGTTTCGGCGATGATCAATGCGGCGGGGATCGATTCGGCTAGAGTTGTCATGCCTCGGAGGAACATAAGGAGGGGCATAAGGAGCATAGTAGTCACCCCTGCGTCCTTTGAAGTCAACCTTGGGGTTATTCCGGCGACGATCTCCTCCGAAAAGGGGCCTTGGTTGCTGATCATTTCTGCTGTGGTATGGGTTAGGCCGGGATTCCACTTTCTCTCCTTTCGGCAGTTCTGTTGTTCGGTACGCCTCTTCGGCTCGGATGAAATCATCAATTCTCTCTAACATCTCCTCGACAGTCTTAGGGATCTTTTCAGAGAACTTTTTTGCTAATTCCGGGTAGTGGTGACCGTTTAGAAACGAACCGATTTGCATAACTTCGGGAGCGTCTGGGAAGTAATTGACTTCGCACACCCATCTTTCCTTGAAGTCCGCGAGGCTCTCATTAGCCTTCCGGTGAATCTTGTTGATCTCCGTGAGGTCTTTAGTGCTTATTCTTAACATACTAAACCTATTCAGAAACCTCTTTTGAAGCTCGTCCCAACTATCAATGCTTCCTGTTGGGAGCTTATCAAACCACCCCCTAGCTTTTCCATCCAAGGTTTGTTGGAACATTCGACACCATACGGGCATCGGCCATTCTTCGTGATTTCCTGCTCCGGTAAAACGATTGATGTGGTCATCTGGGTCAGTGGTTCCTTGGTATAACTTTAGGTTCGTCGGTATCTTGTGCTTGGGAGATGAGAACTCTATGATCCTTTTAGTAAATGGGCATTTAATCACTTCCTTGAACGGTTTGCTCAAGTCATCGTCTGCCTTTTTCCCTTTTCCGTACGGCGACCCTTCAACTTCCTCTTCTTCCGAATTATCATACTCGTCGCCAAGCCTCAACATTCTGGGGCTTACCAGATTGCGGTTGCTCGGTTGCTTGAACAATTCTTTTAAGGCTGAAAGATGACCTGCGATTAGGGTTTGGGCATCCGAGGGGTCTTGGTCTCCTCCGGATGTCTCGGCTTCCCCCGTGTTCCGGACAGGAGTAAAGAGGGGTGTAGGACCCGTTATTCCAAACGTTGGTGGAGGACCTGTCATTCTGGGACTCAGGTAGATCGAGCGGAAGGTCCCACGGATGGCGCCAATTTGTTGAAGTAATTTCTTGCAATCACTTCAGACAAATAAGAGAGGCCTTTCGGTTGAACCGGCTAGATGTTCTTCCGAGAGGTTTGTGTGTTGATCCCTTCGTCTGCTTGAGATCCTTCGGGTATCTGCACACAACAGCACGCGTTAGGCTCGCCCCGAGTGTTATCCCAGGACCCACCTCCTGCGTGAGAGTAAGTATTTGATATCCGAGGGGCTATGAACAGTAGTATGGAGTAAATGCTAATGAATTAGTTAGTTGAGAGTAGTAAATGAGCTGGGTATTTATAGTGCCCAGCCTTGGTACCTGAAATGGCGGCACCGGGTTTTCAGGAAGCATGTCCGAGACATAATCCCGTAAATCCCGGGGCGGCGGCGGCGGTGTCTGCAGCTGCCATCTGTCAAAGGATATTGCCACTTGTCCTGTTGTTGACAGCTGGATTGTCCGAACGATCCATATGCCTTTCGTCATATCCGGATGGCTCTATGTTGTCTGGACGGCCGGTCAAGACAGGCCGTCCGGACACATACGCCAACAACTTGCAACCAATTATAAGACATTAGCATTATACATGAGGGGTCTAATAATATCTACCACAAATAAATTTCAACAGTACTAGTAGTGATGAAAGGTGTCTAATAGACTTCCTTTTAACTCTAGTTAGACCAAATGTGGTTGCTTACCAAAAACACGCTGTAACAAAGGAGTCCATCTTAGCCAAAGAAAATGTGACCAGAAGCATGTGCACATTTGGTAATCTACCCTTTGATTTAACGTTCCATAAACTTCATTGCTCTAGAAAAAAGTTGAGATTAGCGACGTAAAACAGGGTAAACAATGTATATGATATAGAATGTGATCGAGAAGGCGGGTTGTGTAACCGCTTAACACGGGTTATGGCTGAAACAAGTTTCGTACATGTCAACCTCAAAAGAAAATGTTTTTTGTCAACGTTTAAACCTTTTGATTGATAATTAGTAATCCCAATTTTGTTGATAAAATAATCTATGAAGTCTGATGCAATACAGTTTGGGAGACTTTCGACCAATTGCAGCCCATTTTGTTTTAAGCAACTTTTTTAATTTACTAGTTTGGCCCATTAAAGATAAAACATAACATGGATATATAAATTTATATTTGTCAAGAGATTACCTAAAGCATAACTGACAACTGACAGAACACGAGGTAGTTGGCCAGCAATAACATCATAGCAACGACTGCAAAGTGTGGGGTGATCAAACAAATTGCCAACTTGTGTTGAGAAGTTCCGATATCTTTCACATGTTGAACCTTCTACACGTGAAACACCAATCCATATTTTCTTCTCTCCTTGAATCAAATAATCTCCAGAATATGGTATACTTTCGCTTGGTGCATCCTCCAAAGTAGAAAGAATCTCAACCTACAGTATGAATGCTGGATTTATTATACAAATATCGTCAACAAAATGCGTGCAATGATGTGAAATTCAGCACCATATACTAGTGTGGCAATTTGAATTATTTACTTATATATTGGGTCTTCAGGTTATGTTTTATTTCGATCATCTTAAGAGGAAAGAGATCAAACAGGTCGAAGGTCACCCAAAATGTCATTTTAATGCATAAAATGATATAAATTTTTGGTAATAATATTAGAGACACTAACTATTTACTAAATAATTGGACTAAGAATGTTTCGGGTCAGCCATCAGCTTTTTTTTTTACCAGAACCCGCCTATTTTGATACCTCTGCAGTTTTGCTCATAAATCTTTTAGAGTCTTCATACATGCTCATTTACATCTTGCCACATCTACAGAATAATTATAGGGAATACCTGAGATGTTACTAATATGCGATTCAGTGAGTCAGCAACAACCTAAGGTTCACACATATTACCTACTCTCGCAGCAAGGTTATCCTGAAACGAATGGAGATACACCTTCTCCTCCGACTGGAACCAATGAATTTGCTGGTGCGAGCACTCTCTAAAGCTTTAATTACCTCCGTTCTCAACTAGCAAATTCATACAAATTAGGTTTAGGTGCAGTGTCGTAAAATTGTACAGCCAGTCGATGTAAAGATTGATATATCAAAGGTAGTAGCAGCAAGACATTATTGTGGCTACCTTGAGTTTTTTTCCCCCAAAATCAGTCTCTTCCTCGCGATGGGCAAGCCATCTTTCATTTACTGCGGGCTATTTTGATTCAAAAACAAATTCAATGACGTCAGCATTTTCAACATTATATTCAAAAGTGGGATTTTACCACACATCATCAGCCAGATGAGGCAGTTTTGGAGCAATGACTCTCACTATGGAGAGTAGATGCTCTGCATGAACTGTCTGACAACTCCACCTAGTAAAACTCAAACCACCGCTGAAATAGAATAAAAAACTACCATCTCCTTGATTATTACTAATGTTAATTAAACTCATTCAGAGATTAGATTAAATATCTAATAAGTTTTCATGATTTTATATCAAACATGCATACAAAGATATTAAGAGGACAAGATAATGGTGTATGAGTTCTTCTCAAGAGTTGATAACAAGGTCAATAAAGACATGTCAAAACACCATTACATTTATGAGTATCAGAATATTCCTGCTACGAATACCGTATCACAGGCTTGTTCAAGTACAAATACAATCAAACAATCATAATAATAGAATAAACCCCATCTCTCATAAGTCAATTGTAATACCCCATAATTTTTCCGACGTATTTTTATACGGGATAATCCCTGTTTTACATTTACGAACCGTCCTGAACTCATCCGACTCGAAAACGTGGAGAGTTATCTCGCGAAACTTGGAATTTGCACACGACGCGTAATGGCACAATCGATGATTTGATTAGATTATTTTATTATTTTCGAGAAAATAGGCGTATGAATAGTTGTTTTGATCGGAAATATTATTCTGAGCACGATGGCGAAATTCCTGTTTCTTAAATCTACCGTTTGCTAATCTAAACGTGTCCCGAATCGCAATGTCTCAAAAGATAAAAAAATTAAAAAAATGGTCCCTGTGCTCTAATTACACCTCCGCCCCTTGAAGTTTCTAGGTTTACACCCTTAAGTTAGTATAAAAGACACAAGTTAGGGTTTTGTTATCATTTTCATCACACACTCACTCCCACCTCCTCTCATCTCAATACAGCCGCCGCCACCTCCATTTCCGACCAGATTCCGGCCATCACCGCCATGTGCCGCCAACTCAAGGAAGACCCGCGTTTATATATTTTCCTTTTGTTCTGACCGATTATAAAATGAGTGTTAATGTTTTCTTGGAATAATAATAACGGGTTAATATGGATTTTGTGTGGTAAGAAAATAACTAGATTAAAGGGTGTTTGTTTTTTATTAGTTTTCTCACGGGTCGGGTCAACCCGTACGACCCAGTTGTATTTTGGGTTTGGATGTGGATTTGTTTTGTTAACTGCTCGAGTTAACCCGGTTATTGTCTCGGATTCTATAAGTAACCCATGAGGGTTTGTGGTTGTTGTCTTGGTTCGCCAAGGATCACCCAAGAGGGTTGATGAAGCGAAAAGTGTACCGCTTTTAAGGGGTCATTTAAGCCCTAAATCGTATTTATTTGATCAAATATTGCCCTAAATCGTTCCTTTTGTCATTTTAGGTACTTTTGAGAAGAAATCTGGAAAAGGAAGCATTTTGGACGTTTTTGGAGCATAAAAGTGAAGAAAACGACAAAGTCTTAAAATTATGCTGGAAGTTACCTTTGACGGCGTCAGGATTATCCCCAGACGGCGTCATGGCTTGGCAAAAGTGGTGGATGTGAAATTTACTCATGATAAGCCAGAGAAATTTGCATGGGAATTCTGACGGCGTCACCCTTTAATATGATCAAGGTCGTCACGGTATAAGTTAAAGCGGGACGGCGTCAAGCCTTGATAAGCCAGAACGGATTTTGGAGAGCTAAAGAGGGACGGCGTCAAGAAGGCCATCCGGGAACCCTAAAAGCGGCGAGGTGACGGCGTCACACTCCATAACGTGACGCCGTCAGATCTGAAAGTCTATATATAGTTTTGCAATTTTTTGTCATTAGTGTGGAACTTATTGTGGAACTTTGTGTGTAAGAACCCTAAGACGATTTTAGCAGCTTTTTCAAGGCTTTTTGCCTTGAGATCTTCCATGTTACATTGAAGATAAGTTATCAATTAATCATTCAATATGTCTATGTGTTGTTTGATTCTATCTTGTTCTTGTCTTTTGTTTAACATGCTAGGCTAGATTTATCTTGTGTTTGCTTAGATCTAATGAAACCTAGCTATTGATTATTGGTCATTAGTGTGTTATTAGTTGTATTGGATGATTGTTCATCTATGTTAGGCTTCAGAAAACTAGCTAACTTCCTATTCGGTAACTTGCTTGAACGTCTTAAGAAACATGAACCAATGCGTACTAAGGTTTTTATGGTTGTATTTAATGCACAAGCGAATTCTAGTGATCCCATGTTAGGAGCTTCCTAGCCGGCTCGACATAGGAGTGAAGTAGGAGCTTGTAGAGTTGGGGAAGTACGTACGCCACCCCACGATTGGTATTAAGGAATACACCCCTCATCCACGCAATTAATACACACTAATCAACCGGTAAAAGATAGTTAGGGAGTAAGGAAATCTAAGTAAACACATTCCTCTCCACATAAGTTTTACCACCTTTTCATTTTCTGTTATTTTATTTTATTTGCATTTGTAGTAACTTGGGTTAGTTGACTAGCAACTAATTCCGCCCACTCTTTCAAACCCGAGATTTTACTTGCTTTCATAAAATATAAAAACATAAAAAGAATCTTCTCTCACCCCTAGACCTATTAGAGTAGTTTTTCAATCCTAACGACACTATTCCCTGTGGAGAACGATCAATCCCCCGTACTTACCACTACACTATACTACATCGGTCAGGTACACTGCCTGGTGGGGTTGTAAGCCTCTCGAGATCCCTTGAGAGGTAAAACCTGTTGTAAGGTTGCAAAACCACGCATCAAGTTTTTGGCGCCGCTGCCAGGGAATAGTTATTGTTTAGGTTGAATTTTTATTTTATAGGTCTACTCACTAGATTCCTTTCTAGTGAGATTTTTATTTTCTTTTTCTAGGTTTTCTTTAGTCTATCTATTTTCTTCGTTTCTTTGTTCGTAACCATTACCATTCGACATCATGGAAGATGGTAATATCCTTGATCCCAACAACCCACCACCACAACAACACCCACCTCCTAGAGCCCGTACTTTAGGAGACTACTCCCGTCCTAGCCACCATGGCTATCGGAACACCATTGAGCTCACTCAAGGAGCCAATGTCACTCCCTTGCGATCCGACACCATCCGGTTGGTGCAAAGCGGATGCGCATTCCATGGACTTCGTTCTGAAGATCCTAATCAACATCTCAAGGACTTTCTCAAAATCGTTGATTCTATAGACCTTGATGTTGCCACTCGAGAGACGACCCGACTGCGTCTCTTTCAATTCTCTCTGCGGGACCAAGCTAGTCAATGGCTAGAGCGTCAACCCGCAGGTTCCATCACCTCTTGGGATGATCTCACCACTCGTTTCCTTGCTCAGTTTTTCCCACCCGGAAGAACTACCAAGCTAAGGAATGATATCTTGATGTTCCAACAACGTCAAGGCGAAACCCTCTACGAGGCATGGACTCGATTCAAGGACTTACTCCAAAAAGTCCCTCACCATGGCATAGAACTTTGGCTCCAGGTCCAAATCTTCTATGACCATATCAATCTCTCCACGAGGCAAACCATTGACCAATCGGCCGGTGGTAAGCTACGTGATCTTAGTGCGGAACAATCATGGGCTCTCCTAGAGGATCTTGCTCTTTATGACAACGAAAGTTGGAGTGATCCCCGTGATTTGAATAAAACGGTCAAGGCAATATCTTTGCCTTCGAATAATTTAAGCGCTTCCGACCGTAGGATCATAGAACTTGAAGACCAAGTCAAGTTTCTTATGAAATCCTACGAGGCTCCTAAACCTTCAAGGCAAGTGAACAAAATCACCTCTTCGTGTAAATTATGCAGTGGTCCCCACGACACTCATGATTGCATGGAACTCCCCAAACAGGCTTTCAAAGAATTCGCATCCTCGCGAATCGATAAGGCGGGAGATGAGTGGCTCACCACTAATTATGGACCCAAGAATTCCGAAGGTAGGTATGAGGCATGGAAGGGTAAGCCAAATTTTAATTGGAACCAAACTCGAAGCGTATCATTCAATGACTCTCCCCCACTCACCTGGTCTGAACATTATCCTCTGCAACATACGCATAAACAACAAAATTGCGAGGAATCACTGCAAAAATTCATTCTCTCTCAAGAAACACAGCTCTCCAAACTTGAGAATCAATTCAGACAACAGCAAGTTGATATGAACAACAAGGTTGATAACCTGTTAAAGGTTATCAATGATCGCCTTGCTGGCAGGTCAACTTGTGAGTTGGCACGAGTTAATGAGATCAAATCTGTCACGGTGACTCACCAAACACCCCCTCCTGTAAAAATCAAGCACCCTAGTAAACTCTTCAAACACATATCACAAAACGGAAAAGAAACTGGAGATACTCATACCCCTTCGAAACCTCTCCACTTCGTGAACACCATTACAACAATACCTGTTCCTAAACCCAATCTGGACCAACAAACAACCAAGAATGTGGACAATGAAATGGAGGGTGAAGTTCCCGAAAAGAACCCCGAGGCGCCCGACGACTATCTAGACTCACCAAAGAACTCGAGTACAAGAGAGGTGAGTGATAAGGAGGGCTCGGAAGAGAAATCCGAAATGCCTCATGGGCTCCCAGGACTGCTAGACCGCCCCCTGGTGGAGGAACTTGAGAGGGGCACAGCAAGGTTGCCTATGGGATTCGGAGAGAGAATAGAGGATGGCGCTCCTAGGGTCTTTAAGATATCTTGCACCACTAGGAAAAAATTTATAAAAGATGCCTACATAAACCCCAACTCTTCTATGAATGCAATATCCCTCTCTCTATATAACGAAGCCTTCACCAAACAAGTCAAATATGAAGGGTCTAATATCATCGGGGTAATAAGGAGGGTACCAATTGTGATAGAAAAGTTCCTCTTTCATATCGAGTTAACTGTAATTAATAACATGAATTCTATCATCAGCCCATCCTTAACTGGCCTTGTTCTAGGCAAACCATTCATAAAAGCAACGGGAGTGATACTCGATGAGGATGATAGGAGTGCATTATTTACCGATGGTGTCAGGAAAGTGATTTTTCGGGATGGCTGTGAAGAAGTGTATGAGTATCAACCATCAGCATGTGGCAACACATGGGGGCTATGCGGTAGAAGGCCTGGCCGAATTAAGCGATATGATCCGAATAATCTCAAAATACCTTGCATGATTGGTCACAAGCATTTTTATAATGTTTACATCGACACATGTTTACCCAAAAATGTGTTGTCCTTGTTTCATTATAACAACATTTGCAGATGGGGAATGATTCATAAAGGTAAGGACGACATTGGCATAGATGATGATATACAGGTGTTTGTAGGAAACATGACATTCACTATGAGCTTCGCAATCGTCAATAATATCAAAAAGTACATCGATCCCAGGTTATCACAAGTTGTTTTTGGGGCGCCTTTTTGCAAGGCCACAAGCTTGGTTGTGGACGAGCTCAATGGGATCATGACTTTCACCGATGGGATTAGGGAAATCTCATACCAAACGCCTTACAAGATGAGAGAATTCAAGGAGATTGATTATGAAGGGCTCGATGGGTTAAGTTCCCAAATCGTGTTATGTGATGATGATGTGAGAAGGGGATGTAAGGACACTTTTGACCTGTCAAGTGGACTCTTTAAGCATGATAAGGAGCTTAGTTCTAAATACCGAAACAATCCTTTTGATCTCGAGGACCCGAAATACCTTTATTATGAAAGTGATTCTAATAGAGAATCAAAGGAGAATGGCCTAGGAACCGTGACCAATGATGGAGTCACGTAATGTACGTGACTTTGAGTCTAGCTACAAGACTCGTTAATAAAGAAAAGCGCTTCTTGGGAGGCAACCCAAGCTTTATTTGCTTTGTGTGTTTATGTCATTGTTTGTTTGATTTTATTTGTTTCCGTATGTGTGTTTAATTTTTATTATTATTGATTCATGTTCAAAAGTAAATTGTGAAAATGCTTTATTTTGTTTTTAACTTCGTCTTAACTACATATAAAGGTATTTTGCAAAAGTTAAGTGTAAGGGAAATCTAAATCGGTTTATTAGAACACAAATGAACATGAATCATAATAATAATAAATTAACATACATATTAGTATTTGTTTGAGTCAAATGCTTGTATCGAGTCATAATGATGTTTTGCAGGAATTCCAGGAAGTAAGGTATAGGTTTTTCCAAAAATTTTCCGGAAACTTAACATGAGAATTCTGTCAGATCATTTCTGACGGCGTCAGGCCTTACAACCTGACGGCGTCAGGTTTTAATTTTCTGAAATTTTTGAAAGTTTTGTTTTCTACCGGAATCCTAAAAAGTTTTTATTAAATCTCTAACTTATAAACTCCAGGAATCTGCAAAATAATCATTCCACAAGCATTATATCCTTATATAGATTTATCCCGCCGATGTTATGCAGGTTTTCGTGTTTGTTTTCTCAGGTTTAACAGGTTATTTTGGACAAGGAAATGTTTGTTGGATCAAGCTTATGGCGATGCATTAGTCATGGAGCTTCAACATTACTTTGGAAGAAGATCTAACCATGTTACTTCATTATCCACCGAGCGAATCAGGGGAGTATTTGATTTCATTCTTTTACCTTTTTACTTTTACATCTTGTTATTTGAACATTGGGGACAATGTTCATCTTAAGTGTAAGGGGGGGTAAAGTACGATTAGAGAATACAATTGCACTTGATTTTTGTTTATTTAATAGTAAATGTGTAATAAAACTGAGATAAACACCTGTTAGGGTAATTTTAGTGCCAAATTTAAAATTTTTTACAACATTTAGGAGTGAAACTTTGATCTTAATGAGCGTCTCATGGATAGGAAATTATATGACTAGCACAAAACCGTACCACTAAAAAAATTTCCACCCCCAAATATGTGAGGTTCGCCCCTAGAATTGGTAGGAAAAGCATTTATGCTATGATGTGTGTACCGGTAGCACTTAGATTCTAGAACTTGCGTTAGGACCATTCCGAGGCCACAAGTGAGACTACATTCGTGTAGTTAGATTTACTACATGATAAGAGGCATTAGGATTAACCCATTGTTTTACACCTGTGTTTTTGTTATAATTACATTGGCTACATTGGTCAAGTAATTCTCCCACACCCTTTGCGTTGTACTCATTTTTAGTACACGATACCCCTAGTACACCCCTCAGAGCCTATCTTTTCGTTTCGACCTTTAAGCATTTTACTTAAAGGAAGAATTTGTTACACCCCACTTAAATGTACACCCAAATCGCCTTAGCCCACCTTGTATGCACTCATTTTTTAGTGCATTATTGTGACAACATTTGTTTAAACCCAAGTTAATTATCTAGTTGATTACATGGTTGCTAAGTCGAGTCATATCCTTGTACATATTATTTTGGGACGATTGGGACTCGTGGGTAAAGTACTAGTATAATGGAGTAATGGGGAAGAACATCATTTATTACCCCCATATGTGCTAAATATTTTAAAAGTACTCCAAGTTTTTCAATTATCTTAATTCGAGTCATTAGAATAGTATTTGTTAAGTTATGTAAAAGTTCAAGTGTAAGGGGAATGCAACGCCCCTATGATGTATTATTTTGGATGGTAGGGCAAGAGTGTATGATGAAAAAAAAAAAAATCGAAAAATCAAGAAAAATACAAAAAAATGAGAAAAAGAAAAGTAGAAAAAAAAAACATACGGACTACCATCCCGTTTTATTTTATGTTTATTTTATGTTTTTGTTATTTTGTTTTTAGCTTAAGATTGAGTCGAGTCTTGGCTTAGCAACATTGTATAGTACATGTAATTGATCAAGATCTTTAACTCGCCACCAGTAAAATATCCCTTATCCAACAAAACCGTGTTTTCCTTTTCCCTACACCTAACGTTATAACCCATGTAAAAGACCTCTTTGATAGTTTATCTTAGGTGCTTACGCCTAGTGGAGGAGGTTTTTGATCCTTTCCCAAGCCTATGGTAATCTATTTGCTATGACAGGTAGTGAGAGATATTATCCGTTTTCATTTATGAGATTTATTTTGATGACACTTGAGAGATGTGAGTATCTAAACACTACTTGTGAGGTGCTAGTATGTAATCTCCGTGCTTATTATGATTAAAGTGGAACGATTAATTGTTGTAATTACTTTTATTTTAGCGTTAAATGACCCCTAACTTGTATTTTGATTAGAATAAAAGCGCATTTGCTTGAGGACAAGCAAATCTCAAGTGTAAGGGTATTTGATGAAGCGAAAAGTGTACCGCTTTTAGGGGGTCATTTAAGCCCTAAATCGTATTTATTTGATCAAATATCGCCCTAAATCGTTCCTTTTGTCATTTTAGGTACTTTTGAGAAGAAATCTGGAAAAGGAAGCATTTTGGACGTTTTTGGAGCATAAAAGTGAAGAAAACGACAAAGTCTTAAAATTATGCTGGAAGTTACCTTTGACGGCGTCAGGATTATCCCCAGACGGCGTCATGGCTTGGCAAAAGTGGTGGATATGAAATTTACTCATGATAAGCCAGAGAAATTTGCATGGGAATTCTGACGGCGTCACCCTTTAATATGATCAAGGTCGTCACGGTATAAGTTAAAGCGGGACGGCGTCACGCCTAATTCTGACGGCGTCAAGTCTTGATAAGCCAGAACGGATTTTGGAGAGCTAAAGAGGGACGGCGTCAAGAAGGCCATCCGGGAACCCTAAAAGCGGCGAGGTGACGGCGTCACACTCCATAACGTGACGCCGTCAGATCTGAAAGTCTATATATAGTTTTGCAATTTTTTGTCATTAGTGTGGAACTTATTGTGGAACTTTGTGTGTAAGAACCCTAAGACGATTTTAGCAGCTTTTTCAAGGCTTTTTGCCTTGAGATCTTCCATGTTACATTGAAGATAAGTTATCAATTAATCATTCAATATGTCTATGTGTTGTTTGATTCTATCTTGTTCTTGTCTTTTGTTTAACATGCTAGGCTAGATTTATCTTGTGTTTGCTTAGATCTAATGAAACCTAGCTATTGATTATTGGTCATTAGTGTGTTATTAGTTGTATTAGATGATTGTTCATCTATGTTAGGCTTAAGAAAACTGGCTAACTTCCTATTCGGTAACTTGCTTGAACGTCTTAAGAAACATGAACCAATGCGTACTAAGGTTTTTATGGTTGTATTTAATGCACAAGCGAATTATAGTGATCCCATGTTAGGAGCTTCCTAGCCGGCTCGACATAGGAGTGAAGTAGGAGCTTGTAGAGTTGGGGAAGTACGTACGCCACCCCACGATTGGTATTAAGGAATACACCCGTCATCCACGCAATTAATACACACTAATCAACCGGTAAAAGATAGTTAGGGAGTAAGGAAATCTAAGTAAACACATTCCTCTCCACATAAGTTTTACCACCTTTTCATTTTCTGTTATTTTATTTTATTTGCATTTGTAGTAACTTGGGTTAGTTGACTAGCAACTAATTCCGCCCACTCTTTCAAACCCGAGATTTTACTTGCTTTCATAAAATATAAAAACATAAAAAGAATCTTCTCTCACCCCTAGACCTATTAGAGTAGTTTTTCAATCCTAACGACACTATTCCCTGTGGAGAACGATCAATCCCCCGTACTTACCACTACACTATACTACATCGGTCAGGTACACTGCCTGGTGGGGTTGTAAGCCTCTCGAGATCCCTTGAGAGGTAAAACCTGTTGTAAGGTTGCAAAACCACGCATCAAGTTTTTGGCGCCGCTGCCGGGGAATAGTTATTGTTTAGGTTGAATTTTTATTTTATAGGTCTACTCACTAGATTCCTTTCTAGTGAGATTTTTATTTTCTTTTTCTAGGTTTTCTTTAGTCTATCTATTTTCTTCGTTTCTTTATTCGTAACCATTTCCATTCGACATCATGGAAGATGGTAATATCCTTGATCCCAACAACCCACCACCACAACAACACCCACCTCCTAGAGCCCGTACTTTAGGAGACTACTCCCGTCCTAGCCACCATGGCTATCGGAACACCATTGAGCTCACTCAAGGAGCCAATGTCACTCCCTTGCGATCCGACACCATCCGGTTGGTGCAAAGCGGATGCGCATTCCATGGACTTCGTTCTGAAGATCCTAATCAACATCTCAAGGACTTTCTCAAAATCGTTGATTCTATAGACCTTGATGTTGCCACTCGAGAGACGACCCGACTGCGTCTCTTTCAATTCTCTCTGCGGACCAAGCTAGTCAATGGCTAGAGCGTCAACCCGCAGGATCCATCACCTCTTGGGATGATCTCACCACTCGTTTCCTTGCTCAGTTTTTCCCACCCGGAAGAACTACCAAGCTAAGGAATGATATCTTGATGTTCCAACAACGTCAAGGCGAAACCCTCTACGAGGCATGGACTCGATTCAAGGACTTACTCCAAAAAGTCCCTCACCATGGCATAGAACTTTGGCTCCAGGTCCAAATCTTCTATGACCATATCAATCTCTCCACGAGGCAAACCATTGACCAATCGGCCGGTGGTAAGCTACGTGATCTAAGTGCGGAACAATCATGGGCTCTCCTAGAGGATCTTGCTCTTTATGACAACGAAAGTTGGAGTGATCCCCGTGATTTGAATAAAACGGTCAAGGCAATATCTTTGCCTTCGAATAATTTAAGCGCTTCCGACCGTAGGATCATAGAACTTGAAGACCAAGTCAAGTTTCTTATGAAATCCTACGAGGCTCCTAAACCTTCAAGGCAAGTGAACAAAATCACCTCTTCGTGTAAATTATGCAGTGGTCCCCACGACACTCATGATTGCATGGAACTCCCCAAACAGGCTTTCAAAGAATTCGCATCCTCGCGAATCGATAAGGCGGGAGATGAGTGGCTCACCACTAATTATGGACCCAAGAATTCCGAAGGTAGGTATGAGGCATGGAAGGGTAAGCCAAATTTTAATTGGAACCAAACTCGAAGCGTATCATTCAATGACTCTCCCCCACTCACCTGGTCTGAACATTATCCTCTGCAACATACGCATAAACAACAAAATTGCGAGGAATCACTGCAAAAATTCATTCTCTCTCAAGAAACACAGCTCTCCAAACTTGAGAATCAATTCAGACAACAGCAAGTTGATATGAACAACAAGGTTGATAACCTGTTAAAGGTTATCAATGATCGCCTTGCTGGCAGGTCAACTTGTGAGTTGGCACGAGTTAATGAGATCAAATCTGTCACGGTGACTCACCAAACACCCCCTCCTGTAAAAATCAAGCACCCTAGTAAACTCTTCAAACACATATCACAAAACGGAAAAGAAACTGGAGATACTCATACCCCTTCGAAACCTCTCCACTTCGTGAACACCATTACAACAATACCTGTTCCTAAACCCAATCTGGACCAACAAACAACCAAGAATGTGGACAATGAAATGGAGGGTGAAGTTCCCGAAAAGAACCCCGAGGTGCCCGACGACTATCTAGACTCACCAAAGAACTCGAGTACAAGAGAGGTGAGTGATAAGGAGGGCTCGGAAGAGAAATCCGAAATGCCTCATGGGCTCCCAGGACTGCTAGACCGCCCCCTGGTGGAGGAACTTGAGAGGGGCACAGCAAGGTTGCCTATGGGATTCGGAGAGAGAATAGAGGATGGCGCTCCTAGGGTCTTTAAGATATCTTGCACCACTAGGAAAAAATTTATAAAAGATGCCTACATAAACCCCAACTCTTCTATGAATGCAATATCCCTCTCTCTATATAACGAAGCCTTCACCGAACAAGTCAAATATGAAGGGTCTAATATCATCGGGGTAATAAGGAGGGTACCAATTGTGATAGAAAAGTTCCTCTTTCATATCGAGTTAACTGTAATTAATAACATGAATTCTATCATCAGCCCATCCTTAACTGGCCTTGTTCTAGGCAAACCATTCATAAAAGCAACGGGAGTGATACTCGATGAGGATGATAGGAGTGCATTATTTACCGATGGTGTCAGGAAAGTGATTTTTCGGGATGGCTGTGAAGAAGTGTATGAGTATCAACCATCAGCATGTGGCAACACATGGGGGCTATGCGGTAGAAGGCCTGGCCAAATTAAGCGATATGATCCGAATAATCTCAAAATACCTTGCATGATTGGTCACAAGCATTTTTATAATGTTTACATCGACACATGTTTACCCAAAAATGTGATGTCCTTGTTTCATTATAACAACATTTGCAGATGGGGAATGATTCATAAAGGTAAGGACGACATTGGCATAGATGATGATATACAGGTGTTTGTAGGAAACATGACATTCACTATGAGCTTCACAATCGTCGATAATATCAAAAAGTACATCGATCCCAGGTTATCACAAGTTGTTTTTGGGGCGCCTTTTTGCAAGGCCACAAGCTTGGTTGTGGACGAGCTCAATGGGAACATGACTTTCACCGATGGGATTAGGGAAATCTCATACCAAACGCCTTACAAGATGAGAGAATTCAAGGAGATTGATTATGAAGGGCTCGATGGGTTAAGTTCCCAAATCGTGTTATGTGATGATGATGTGAGAAGGGGATGTAAGGACACTTTTGACCTGTCAAGTGGATTCTTTAAGCATGATAAGGAGCTTAGTTCTAAATACCGAAACAATCCTTTTGATCTCGAGGACCCGAAATACCTTTATTATGAAAGTGATTCTGATAGAGAATCAAAGGAGAATGGCCTAGGAACCGTGACCAATGATGGAGTCACGTAATGTACGTGACTTTGAGTCTAGCTACAAGACTCGTTAATAAAGAAAAGCGCTTCTTGGGAGGCAACCCAAGCTTTATTTGCTTTGTGTGTTTATGTCATTGTCTGTTTGATTTTATTTGTTTCCGTATGTGTGTTTAATTTTTATTATTATTGATTCATGTTCAAAAGTAAATTGTGAAAATGCTTTATTTTGTTTTTAACTTCGTCTTAACTACATATAAAGGTATTTTGCAAAAGTTAAGTGTAAGGGAAATCTAAATCGGTTTATTAGAACACAAATGAACATGAATCATAATAATAATAAATTAACATACATATTAGTATTTGTTTGAGTCAAATGCTTGTATCGAGTCATAATGATGTTTTGCAGGAATTCCAGGAAGTAAGGTATAGGTTTTTCCAGAAATTTTTCGGAAACTTAACATGAGAATTCTGTCAGATCATTTCTGACGGCGTCAGGCCTTACAACCTGACGGCGTCAGGTTTTAATTTTCTGAAATTTTTGAAAGTTTTGTTTTCTACCGGAATCCTAAAAAGTTTTTATTAAATCTCTAACTTATAAACTCCAGGAATCTGCAAAATAATCATTCCACAAGCATTATATCCTTATATAGATTTATCCCGCCGATGTTATGCAGGTTTTCGTGTTTGTTTTCTCAGGTTTAACAGGTTATTTTGGACAAGGAAATGTTTGTTGGACCAAGCTTATGGCGATGCATTAGTCTTGGAGCTTCAACATTACTTTGGAAGAAGATCTAACCATGTTACTTCATTATCCACCGAGCGAATCAGGGGAGTATTTGATTTCATTCTTTTACCTTTTTACTTTTACATCTTGTTATTTGAACATTGGGGACAATGTTCATCTTAAGTGTAAGGGGGGGTAAAGTACGATTAGAGAATACAATTGCACTTGATTTTTGTTTATTTAATAGTAAATGTGTAATAAAACTGAGATAAACACCTGTTAGGGTAATTTTAGTGCCAAATTTAAAATTTTTTACAACATTTAGGAGTGAAACTTTGATCTTAATGAGCGTCTCATGGATAGGAAATTATATGACTAGCACAAAACCGTACCACTAAAAAAATTTCCACCCCCAAATATGTGAGGTTCGCCCCTAGAATTGGTAGGAAAAGCATTTATGCTATGATGTGTGTACCGGTAGCACTTAGATTCTAGAACTTGCATTAGGACCATTCCGAGGCCACAAGTGAGACTACATTCGTGTAGTTAGATTTACTACATGATAAGAGGCATTAGGATTAACCCATTGTTTTACACCTGTGTTTTTGTTATAATTACATTGGCTACATTGGTCAAGTAATTCTCCCACACCCTTTGCGTTGTACTCATTTTTAGTACACGATACCCCTAGTACACCCCTCAGAGCCTATCTTTTCGTTTCGACCTTTAAGCATTTTACTTAAAGGAAGAATTTGTTACACCCCACTTAAATGTACACCCAAATCGCCTTAGCCCACCTTGTATGCACTCATTTTTTAGTGCATTATTGTGACAACATTTGTTTAAACCCAAGTTAATTATCTAGTTGATTACATGGTTGCTAAGTCGAGTCATATCCTTGTACATATTGTTTTGGGACGATTGGGACTCGTGGGTAAAGTACTAGTATAATGGAGTAATGGGGAAGAACATCATTTATTACCCCTATATGTGCTAAATATTTTAAAAGTACTCCAAGTTTTTCAATTATCTTAATTCGAGTCATTAGAATAGTATTTGTAAAGTTATGTAAAAGTTCAAGTGTAAGGGGAATGCAACGCCCCTATGATGTATTATTTTGGATGGTAGGGCAAGAGTGTATGATGAAAAAAAAAAAAAAAAAAAATCGAAAAATCAAGAAAAATACAAAAAAATGAGAAAAAGAAAAGTAGAAAAAAAAACATACGGACTACCATCCCGTTTTATTTTATGTTTATTTTATGTTTTTGTTATTTTGTTTTTAGCTTAAGATTGAGTCGAGTCTTGGCTTAGCAACATTGTATAGTACATGTAATTGATCAAGATCTTTAACTCGCCACCAGTAAAATATCCCTTATCCAACAAAACCGTGTTTTCCTTTTCCCTACACCTAACGTTATAACCCATGTAAAAGACCTCTTTGATAGTTTATCTTAGGTGCTTACGCCTAGTGGAGGAGGTTTTTGATCCTTTCCCAAGCCTATGGTAATCTATTTGCTATGACAGGTAGTGAGAGATATTATCCGTTTTCATTTATGAGATTTATTTTGATGACACTTGAGAGATGTGAGTATCTAAACACTACTTGTGAGGTGCTAGTATGTAATCTCCGTGCTTATTATGATTAAAGTGGAACGATTAATTGTTGCAACTACTTTTATATTAGCGTTAAATGACCCCTAACTTGTATTTTGATTAGAATAAAAGCGCATTTGCTTGAGGACAAGCAAATCTCAAGTGTAAGGGTATTTGATGAAGCGAAAAGTGTACCGCTTTTAGGGGGTCATTTAAGCCCTAAATCGTATTTATTTGATCAAATATCGCCCTAAATCGTTCCTTTTGTCATTTTAGGTACTTTTGAGAAGAAATCTGGAAAAGGAAGCATTTTGGACGTTTTTGGAGCATAAAAGTGAAGAAAACGACAAAGTCTTAAAATTATGCTGGAAGTTACCTTTGACGGCGTCAGGATTATCCCCAGACGGCGTCATGGCTTGGCAAAAGTGGTGGATGTGAAATTTACTCATGATAAGCCAGAGAAATTTGCATGGGAATTCTGACGGCGTCACCCTTTAATATGATCAAGGTCGTCACGGTATAAGTTAAAGCGGGACGGCGTCACGCCTAATTCTGACGGCGTCAAGCCTTGATAAGCCAGAACGGATTTTGGAGAGCTAAAGAGGGACGGCGTCAAGAAGGCCATCCGGGAACCCTAAAAGCGGCGAGGTGACGGCGTCACACTCCATAACGTGACGCCGTCAGATCTGAAAGTCTATATATAGTTTTGCAATTTTTTGTCATTAGTGTGGAACTTATTGTGGAACTTTGTGTGTAAGAACCCTAAGACGATTTTAGCAGCTTTTTCAAGGCTTTTTGCCTTGAGATCTTCCATGTTACATTGAAGATAAGTTATCAATTAATCATTCAATATGTCTATGTGTTGTTTGATTCTATCTTGTTCTTGTCTTTTGTTTAACATGCTAGGCTAGATTTATCTTGTGTTTGCTTAGATCTAATGAAACCTAGCTATTGATTATTGGTCATTAGTGTGTTATTAGTTGTATTGGATGATTGTTCATCTATGTTAGGCTTAAGAAAACTGGCTAACTTCCTATTCGGTAACTTGCTTGAACGTCTTAAGAAACATGAACCAATGCGTACTAAGGTTTTTATGGTTGTATTTAATGCACAAGCGAATTCTAGTGATCCCATGTTAGGAGCTTCCTACCCGGCTCGACATAGGAGTGAAGTAGGAGCTTGTAGAGTTGGGGAAGTACGTACGCCACCCCACGATTGGTATTAAGGAATACACCCGTCATCCACGCAATTAATACACACTAATCAACTGGTAAAAGATAGTTAGGGAGCAAGGAAATCTAAGTAAACACATTCCTCTCCACATAAGTTTTACCACCTTTTCATTTTCTGTTATTTTATTTTATTTGCATTTGTAGTAACTTGGGTTAGTTGACTAGCAACTAATTCCGCCCACTCTTTCAAACCCGAGATTTTACTTGCTTTCATAAAATATAAAAACATAAAAAGAATCTTCTCTCACCCCTAGACCTATTAGAGTAGTTTTTCAATCCTAACGACACTATTCCCTGTGGAGAACGATCAATCCCCCGTACTTACCACTACACTATACTACATCGGTCAGGTACACTGCCTGGTGGGGTTGTAAGCCTCTCGAGATCCCTTGAGAGGTAAAACCTGTTGTAAGGTTGCAAAACCACGCATCAAGTTTTTGGCGCCGCTGCCGGGGAATAGTTATTGTTTAGGTTGAATTTTTATTTTATAGGTCTACTCACTAGATTCCTTTCTAGTGAGATTTTTATTTTCTTTTTCTAGGTTTTCTTTAGTCTATCTATTTTCTTTGTTTCTTTGTTCGTAACCATTACCATTCGACATCATGGAAGATGGTAATATCCTTGATCCCAACAACCCACCACCACAACAACACCCACCTCCTAAAGCCCGTACTTTAGGAGACTACTCCCGTCCTAGCCACCATGGCTATCGGAACACCATTGAGCTCACTCAAGGAGCCAATGTCACTCCCTTGCGATCCGACACCATCCGGTTGGTGCAAAGCGGATGCGCATTCCATGGACTTCGTTCTGAAGATCCTAATCAACATCTCAAGGACTTTCTCTGATACCATAATTGTAACGCCCCGACCCGACAAGGGCAAAGATGTCACAACAATGGTTACATATCATAACAAACACAAGTATTAGACATAAATAATACAATAGGATTCAATGGTTACAAAGGGAATATGAAACTACAAGGTTACAATACATAAACTTCTAAATCTAATTATAAATTCTTCTAGTCATCTTCAATAGCTAGTAAGGTTCTTCTAAATCCAATGATACTCTCGACTCATACCCAGCTTCCAAACTAAAACCTACCGTAGGAAAAGAAATGCGGCTGAGCTACGAAAGCTCAGTGAACAGATATAACGATACAAAGCAGTAGTAAAGGAATAGTGAAGTAAATGGAATAATACAAGGTGTAACAAGAATAGGAAGGAAAATGAAAAGGTTATCAAGAAATGTTTACAATAGGTAGGTGTAAAGTAAACCGTAACCCACCACCATCCCAAGTTCAATTCAAGTCGAGTCAAATATCAAGTCATAGGGTAACAGAAACAGAAATCCACTACGAACCCAGAACATATCAAATCAAGTCAAGTAAACAAGTATACATGTATACGGAGGGGTGACCTCGGTATGCCAAGTATAATATGAGGGGATACCTCCAAGGGTTGGAGTCATGAGCTCCCAAGAGTGAATGACGTGTATCGCACACACCCATCATGTCACTAAACAATTCAAGTAATCAAGTCAAGTCAAGTCAAGTACAAATCTAGGATGCATCCATGCGCCCCTGTAGGCTGCCACAATGTCTTCATCTACGCGCAAGTCAAGTATCAAGTCATGGCAGGGACGGGATAGGTAATCACTTTCCTACCCAAAAGTCAAGCCATTGGTGCAACAATGACAAGGACATGAAACCCTCATGCCTAGTATGGCTCGTAGTCTCAAACTGTGGGTCAAGGTCAAGGTCAAGGTCAAGTGTACAAGTCAAGTTCAAGTATCAAGTGGTTCAAGTATCAGGTTTCAAGTTTCATGTTTCAAGTTCAAGTTCAAGTTTTATCAATGGGTTCAAGTCAAGTCATATATCAAAGGGTTTATATCAATGTATCAAGGTTCAAGTCAAATGGTCAAGACAAGAGGTCGTAGCAAATGTTCATAGTAAAGGTTCAATCTAAAAGTTCATTTGAAAACAATCCTTTTAAAATAGTTTCCATAAAATAATCTTTTAAAATGGCTTTTCATAAAAATAGTCTTTTAAAATGGTTTTCATAAAATAGTCTTTAAAATAGTCTTCAATAAGATAGTTGTAAAAATGATTTTCTTAAAACATTTTCATAAATAATTAAAAAGGTTTTCTCATCCCGCTAAAATCTCAAGTATATCAAGGTTCAAGGCAAGGTGTATGGCAAGGTTCATATCAAGGTTCATAGCAGGGTTCAAGGCAAGGTTCAAGACAAGGTTCAAGACAAAAAGGTCAAGGCAAGGGTTCAAAGCAAAAGATTCAAAACAAGGGTTCACAATACAAGGGAACATAGCAATGGCTTGGGGAAATCCTAAACGAATCAAAACAAGAGATCAAGAGAACGAAGGCTCCTTACAAGAAGGGCAGAATATCTGTACCTTATTAGCAGAACTCAAGAATAGCATATGACAAGGATCAAATTACTCCCTTCACGAACCTAAAGGAGTAGAAGACAGAATGACAAGGATTCTTAGTTATCTTTTCATTTTAAGTAAGTTTCCATTTTTAGAAAGTTTCCTTATTTAGTAAGTTTCCATAATTAGCAGATTTCCATATTTAGCAAGATTATAATATCACAAATTAGGTTAAGTCATTAATTAAGCCTTATTATGGAATTAGGTATATTTTAGCAAGTTACAAAAGTCTAGGGTTAAATATGACAAGTTTCCATAAATTAGGGTTTTAATTGTAATTATACCAAAGTTAAAGGTTTAACATGAAAATACTTTAAGTTACTGATTTAAATACCCATGTTATTCAGAATGACATTTTATTCCCTTAAGTTTCACAATTTACAAGTTACACCCTTCTAGTTTTACAAATAAACCCTATATTTACATAATTCATAATTAAATTCACAAATTATCAATAATTACATATTAAACCCCTAAATGTCCAAAATTACATATTACACTTCTAATATCATTATTTACACAGAATAACTCTAAGTTTCCTAAATTTACACTTTTAGTCCCTCTATTTTAATTAATTACAAAACAACCCTTATAAATACAATTAATTCATTATCTTGCAATATTTACACTTAGGACCCTCAAGTTATATTTTTCCCACATTCCTACAGAAGTATATAACATTATAAAAATACCCTACAATTTTCAAAGTTGGCAAAATAGGTCCTTCTTAATTTAAAACCCTAATCGGTTAACACTTAAAATCACCAAAACTAAACCTAAATTATCCCAATCATTAAACCAATCATTAAACAATCATGACATGCATTTATTACTCAGATCATACCAGAAAAACTTAACCCTAATTCGTTTTTAGGGTTTTTCTTAATTTTCCTCTATTTTACTTAAAATCCGATTACAATTAAATTCAAGATCAATTAATCTAAGCTTCAACAAATCACATGGCTATTTTTCGAGACTTATATGATCATCATAGAACTCATAAAAATTATGAATACACCCCAGAAAATTCGTATAATCATATTTTTAATTTAAGTGTGTTTTAGCTCTCTAAAATTCGTATGGTTATTCTAGCTTGCATGATTCGACTTTATCAATTTTTATGAGTCATATGTGATCCAAATAACACTAGAAAAATGCTAAATCAAATTTAGAACGTGTGGAAGGGATATTTGGAATTTGTACCTTACCGTATGAACAATTCGACAAAAATAAGAGACCATGTTCGAATCAAGCCTTCCCCAACCCAAATCTTATTTTTCTTAGCTACTTTAATCCTTGATGAACACCATAAAAATACTAGCTCTTGTCCAGAAAGTCGAATGGAGGCAAAAGGGATTTTTGGTTTGTCGATGTTTAGGGATTTATTTTAATCGGTTTGTTTCTTTTAAAAAAATAATGGGATTTGATATATATGAGAAGAGGCCGACTTAGGAGGGGGAATATGGGGTGGAGATTTGGCTAAAATCAAATAAAATAAAAAAAGGATTTGATTTGGTATCATTTTCCTAATTTAACTTGTATTTATCTTGTTTTAAATGGATTTATAAATATAATTAAATACTAAAATTAATATTTTCTGTTTTATAATAATTTTGGGACATGAAAAAATATTAAAATGTTGTCTTAAAATTATTTCATGTCATATGTAATTCATTACCAGAAGTTTGGAATTTATTTGGTACTTTATAAGTGTTTTCATTTATTTTTAAAGATTCAGGGGTATTTTGGTCATTTTACATACTTTCTAAATTTTGGGTATTACACCTTTAGCCGATTCGCGTCATGTATACTTGTTTTTAAACGTTTCGCTTTCTCTTTTTGTAGACGTGCCAATGTCCGAGTACTTGATCAACCCTGCTGCCCGTCAGGACACTTCCATGGTGAGAGGTGATGAGTATGGTGAGGGGGAGCGTCGTGAGCTGTTCGTGACTCTCCCGGCTGCGTCAAATGCCGATATACCTGAACTGACGGTAGAGGAAAAGGAGGTTGAGAGGGCCAACAGTCGGGTTGTTGCGGCTAAGCTTAGAAAGCAAAGGCAAGCCGCCACCCGGCGGGCCTTGAAGGCCGAAAGGTTTGCTGAACATGGGGAGGGGAGTGGCGGAGTGACCCGAGCGGTCAAGAGATGGAGGACGGCGAGGATTCCCGTGGTGGGTCCAGAGTCTGATTCGCCAGATGTTGAGGTCATTCCAAACCCTTCCCCCATCCGTTCTCTTCGACCGGAAGATGTTGGGCTCCGTCCAGAGGGGGCAGGTTTTACCGAAGGGAGTTCCCACGCTGGTAAGCTGTTCAACTATTTATCTTGTGTTGTTTATTTCTTTTCATTTCTTTGATTATGACGCCTTGTTCCTTTCAGGGGGTGCTCCCGTGGCCGCTTCTGGTCGCGGTAAAATTAAAGCCATGGCTGAAGGTGATCCGGCAGCGTTGTTCGTTTCGAAGTGGTTGGTCAAGAGGGGAGACCGTTTGAATACCTCGGCCGTTTTCAAGGATCTGATTTCGAACCTACCCACCCCTCGCGAAGAAATTCATTTTCAAAGTTTGGGTGATTCGGCGGCTATCCGAAGAGGCTGGGTGTTATTAGGTCGAGGGGCGACGGCTCAAGCGGAAATTCTGGGCCGGCATGAGGTCCTCCTTAAAGAATATCAACAGCTACGCAGTGCTCATGCGGAGTGTGAAAGCGCAGCTCAAGAGGCGGAGGAGCTTCGGCAGCTAAAACATGAGCACGCGGGTTGTATGGTAAGGGAGTCGGACTTAAAAAATCGGCTCTCCCAGTTGGAGAAGGTAAGGGATGAAGGGAGGAAAGCGTCCTCAGAACGGGTCAGAGCCTTGGAGGTCGAATTGGAGGACGTTAAAGGTAAGCTTGTTGCCGAGAAAGAGACCAGCACCGAACTGTACAAGGAAAGGATGGACATAGCTGTCAAGTTAGGCCAGACGGAAGTCGAGCGTCACAAACTTGTAAAAGAATTCCTTCCGGAAATGGTTCGTCGGCTTCTGAATAGCCACGAATATAAACAACGCTTGGCCGAGCCTTTCAGCTTGTCCTCTCAGTCTGGGTTCTTGGAAGCTATCTCCGTGGATCGCAAGCCAGAGGATGTGGCCGAGATTGCGGCCGGGGTGGATGATTTGGATCTGGAAGCTGAGGCAAAACTTGACCCTTTGTATGATGGTCTTTTTTCCGTGGAATATCCGTATGTACTGAAAGTTAGTGATGCTGCGGATAGGTCTCTTCCGGAGATAATGGATCTGTTCCCTGACCCTGCTCCCAATGATTCCTCTGGCGGCCCTTCGTCTTGACCTGGAAACTTTTGACTGCAAGGCCTCTAGACCGTTAGATTGATTTATGAACTGTTAATATTTTTTTGAGCAAATGTAATGATCAATCGGTTGCGCAACTGTTAGCGCTTTTTGTCTGTTTGAAAATGATGTAATGCCATTTGATTCGTTGCAAGCTGTTGACATTTTATATGTATTTCGTTCGTATTATTTCATGTGTCCTTTGCTGACTTGCCTTTTCTTTTGGTCGCATGACCCTTTCCTTCCTGAACACTGACCACAAAATCTCCGGAGGGCACGAACCTCTCGGAGGGGTCACTTTTCACTTGTGTCCAAAATATTACAGATGGTTCAGCCTTTCCGCCAGGATTATGGCAACCCCTTTCCTGGGTATCAACCATCTTTGAACATTGACCACACACTCCCCGGAGGGCGTGAACCTCTCGGGGGGGGGGGGCATTTTCTAATTATGTTCAGAAACAAGGAACATTGATCACTGATCTCCGGAGGGCACGAACCTCTCGGAGGGACCACTTTCTACTTATGTTCGAAATATTACAGATGGTTCAGCCTTTCCGCCAGGATTATGGCAACCCCTTTCCTGGGTATCAACCATCTTTGAACATTGACCACACACTCCCCGGAGGGCGTGAACCTCTCGGGGGGGCCATTTTCTAATTATGTTCAGAAACAATGAATAATGTAAAAGCTTCCCCACAACTGAAATAACTGCGATTGTCATTAAAATCAGTCAAATAGCCCCTTTCGGAAGCTTACATTAGACATATTTAGTCGTTTACAAAAAGCATTTTCTAAGGTTAACAGCGTGCCAAGTTCGGGGCACCTCCTTTTCTTCCATCGTTTCCAATTTATAGGATCCAGTCTGGTATGCCTCCACGACTCGGTAAGGCCCTTCCCAATTTGGCCCTAACTTTCCTTGATTCTCCACCCTGCTAGCCTCATTCCTTCGGTATACAAAATCACCTACCTTTCACAGTTAATGATTTTTCGTTTCACACGTTAGTTAGAGTAAAACAAGTTATAGCTGGAATGGAATAATCAGGTGTTCATAGCAAAAAAAATTTTATTTCACGCGTATGTATATTTTCGTACTTACCTTGAACGATTCGGGATGGACCCTTCGGTTGTAATATTGTTCAATCTTCTTTTTGTACTTCGCCTCTCGTATGGCAGCCATTTCCCTTCGTTCCTGTAGGAGGTTGAGATTCAGGAAGATCTCCTCGTCATTTTCTTTTTCATTGACCTTCATGGTCCGAAAAGTTGGCATCCCTATCTCCGCCGGTATGACCGCTTCGCTACCATAAGTAAGACTGAATGGTGTTTCCCCGTTGCTTGTCTTTAGTGATGTGCGGTGCGCCCATAGGACGTTCGGCAGCTCATCCACCCATCCGGCTCTTTCCCGGCCGAGCCTCGACTTGAACCCTTTCATCAAACTTTTGTTCGCTCCTTCCACCAATCTGTTGGCCTGAGCGTGTGCCACAGCCGTGTTTACCTGAGTTATGTTCAATCGTTTGCACCAACTTTTGAAAGGGTCATGGATGAAATTGCTTCCATTGTCCGTCACGATCACCTTGGGCAGACCGAATCTGCATACTATGTTTTCCCAAACGAACTTCTTTACTTCCTTCCCGGTCGTGCGGACCAGCGGCTTGGCCTCTATCCATTTGGTGAAGTAGTCAATGGCCACAATGACGAATTTGATTTTTCCCGGGGCCTCCGGTAGGGGACCCAAAACGTCCATCCCCCATTGGTAGAAGGGCCAAGGGGCCATTATTGAAGTTAAAACAGTTTTGGGAAGCCTCGGAACGGGCGCGTGTATTTGACAAGAATCACATTTTCGAATCACTTCCCTAGTATCTCTGTGCATGGTGGGCCAGTAATACCCTTGCCGCATTAGCTTTGCCACCACGGATCGTGGCCCGGAGTGCATTCCGCACGCTCCTTCATGTACCTCCCGGATAACATAATTGGCTTGAAGCGGTCCAACGCATCTTAGCATCGGACCTAAATAGGACTTTTTGAAAAGCACATCATCTACCATGGTATACTGGTTTATTTTCATCCGAAGAGATCGAGCTTCGTTTTGGTCTTCCGGCCAGATGCCCTCTTGCTTGCACCGAATGATCGGGGTCATCCAGTTTTCCCCCTCTTCTTCCACAATTGCGTTGACTATCTCCTCCTCCGTTGATGGCCTCTCTAAAACTTCCACCATGGTTTTCTTTGTCAGATGGTCGAAAGCCATGGACGCCAATTTGCTGAGTATATCAGCTTTTTGGTTCTGCGCCCTTGGGATGTTTCGGATTTTAAATTGATCAAAGTATGCAACGTATTCCTTGGATTTGGCTAAATACTTTATCATGTTATCCTTGGTCGCTACGAATTCCCCATTGATCTGACTTGCTACCAAATTGGAATCCACTCTAACTTCCAACATTCGAATTTCCATTTTCCGAGCGACTCTTAACCCTGCTAGCAAAGCTTCGTATTCTGCTTCGTTGTTGGTGCTTTTGAAGTTCAGCCGGATGGCGTAAGTGTATTCCGTTTGATCCGGACTAATCAGTACCAGGCCTGCTCCGGCACCTGATTTGCTGGAGGCTCCATCGGTATACAGTATCCACGGTTCTTGGTTGGAGATGTTGCATATCTCCTTGCCCACCTCTTTTATGCTTTGGCTCAATGCTTCCACAGATATTTCCGTTATGAAGTCCGCGAGGACTTGTCCCTTAATGGCGCTCCGAGGTACGTAAGTGATATTGTAGGCTCCCAACTCCACGGTGTACTTGGCCATCCTCCCGGATGCTTCTGCCTTGTTTAATATTTGCTTGATAGGTTGGTCGGTGATGACTTTTATTGGATGGGCTTCGAAGTATCTTCGTAGCCTTCTGGCCATGTGTAGTAGGGCTAGAGCTAACTTCTCAATGGGGGCGTAGTTCTGTTCGGCCTCGTGTAATGTTCGGCTAACATAATGTATTGGGATCTGCTTCCCTTCTCTTTCTACCAACAATACCCCGCTCATTGCCCCTTTCGACGCTGAGAGATATACATATAGGTCTTCCTTCAGCCTTGGCGTTGCCAGATAAGGCAATTCAAGAATCATCTTCTTCATCTCCTGGAAGGCTGCCTCTGCTTGACTTGTCCATCGGTACTTGTCCTGGTTTTCTTTCGTGATGTTCCTCAACGTCTCAAAGAAAGGGAGCGCTTTTTCTGCCGACCTGGATAGGAAACGGTTCAGAGCTGCTAGCTTACCACTTAAGCTTTGCATCTCCTTGAGCGACTTTGGGGACTGCATGTCCACAATAGCCCTTGTCTTCTACGAATTTGCCCTTATTCCTTCGGACGTTACCATATATCCAAGAAACGTTCCTTCCTCTACCCCGAAAGAGCATTTCTTGGGGTTTAGCTTCATGTTAATCCTTCGGAGGTTGTCGAATGTCTCCGCTACATCGGCAAGTAACTCCTTTTTGGTTTTGCTCTTTATGACCATATCATCCACATACGCCTCAAGATTTCTCCCTATCTGTGACCGAAAGGCCGAATCCACTAAACACTTGATGAAGCGAAAAGTGTACCGCTTTTAAGGGGTCATTTAAGCCTTAAATCGTATTTAATTGATCAAATATTGCCCTAAATCGTTCCTTTTGTCATTTTAGGTACTTTTGAGGAGAAATCTGGAAAAGGAGGCATTTTGGACGTTTTTGGAGCATAAAAGTGAAGAAAACGGCAAAGTCTCAAAAATCGGCTAAAAGTTACCCTTGACGGCGTCAGATTTTATTCTGGACGGCGTCATGGCTTGGCAAGAAAAGGTGGACGTGAAATTTACTCATGATAAGCCAGTGAAAATTGCATGTAAATTCTGACGGCGTCACTCTTTAACCTGATCAAGGGCATCACGGCTTAAATCAAAGAGGGACGGCGTCACGTTCAAGAGCTGACGGCGTCAAGCCTTGATAAGCCAGAACGGATTTTGGAGAGCTAAAGAGGGACGGCGTCAAGAAGGTCACCCGGGAACCCTAGAAGCGGCGAGGTGACGGCGTCACACTCCATAAGGTGACGCCGTCAGATGTAAAAATCTATATATAGTTTTCTAATTTTTTGTCATTAAAGGAGAGCTTAGTGTGTGGAATTTTGGGAGAAAACCCTAAAACGAATTCAGCTTCTTTTTCAAGGCTTTTTGCCTTGAGATCTTCCATGTTACATTGAAGATAAGTTATCAATTAATCATTCAATATGTCTATGTGTTGTTTGATTTTATCTTATTCTCGTCTTTTGATTAACATGTTAGGCTAAATTTATCTTGTGTTTGCTTAGATCTAATGAAACCTAGCTATTGATTATTGGTTGTTAGTGTGTTAGTAGTTGTATTGGATGATTGTTTATCTATGTTAGGCTTAAGAAAACTGGCTAACTTCCTATTCGGTAACTTGCTTGAACGTCTTAAGAAACATGAACCAAATGCGTACTAAAGGTTTTTATGGTTGTATTTAATGCACAAGCGAATTCTAGTGATCCCATGTTAGGAGCTTCCTAGCCGGCTCGACATAGGAGTGAAGTAGGAGCTTGTAGAGTTGGGGAAGTAAGTACGCCACCCCACGAATGGTATTAAGGAATACACCCGTCATCCACGCGACTAATACACACTAATTAACCGGTAAAAGATAGTTAGGGAGTAAGGAAATCTAAATAAACACATTTCTCTACACATAAGTTTCTCACCACATTTTCATTTTTGTTATTTTATTTTATTTGCATCCGTAGTAATTTTGGGTTAGTTGATTAGCAACTAATTCCGCCCACTCTTTCAAAACCGAGATTTTACTTGCTTTCATAAAAATATAAAAACATAAAAAGAATCTTCCTCAACCCTTAGATCTAATTAGAGTAGTCTTTCACACCTAACGAACACTATTCCCTGTGGAGAACGATCAATCCCCCGTACTTACCACTACACTATACTACATCGGTCAGGTACACTGCCTGGTGGGGTTGTAAGCCTCTTGAGATCCCTCGAGAGGTAAAACCTGTTGTAAGGTTGCAAAACCCACGCATCAAGTTTTTGGCGCCGTTGCCGGGGAATAGTTATTGTTTAGGTTGAATTTTTATTTCTATTAGGTCTACTCACTAGATTCCTTTCTAGTGAGATTTTTATTTTCTTTTTCTAGATTTTCTTTAGTCTATCTATTTTCTTCGTGTCTTTGTTCGTAACCATACCATCCGACATCATGGAAGATGGTAATATCCTTAACCCCCACAACCCACCACCACAACAACCACAACCACCTCCTAGAGCCCGTACTTTAGGAGAGTATTTCCGTCCTAGCCACCATGGCTATCGAAACACCATTGAGCTCACTCAAGGAGCCAATATCACACCCTTGCGATCCGACACCATCCGGTTGGTGCAAAGCGGATGCGCATTCCATGGACTTCGTTCTGAAGATCCTAATCAACATCTCAAGGACTTTCTCAAAATCGTTGATTCTATAGACCTTGATGTTGCCACTCGAGAGACGACCCGATTGCGTCTCTTCCAATTCTCTTTGCGGGACCAAGCTAGTCAGTGGCTAGAACGTCAACCCGCAGGATCCATTACCTCTTGGGATGATCTCACCACTCGTTTCCTTGCTCAGTTTTTCCCACCGGGAAGAACTACCAAGCTAAGGAATGATATCTTGATGTTCCAACAACGTCAAGGCGAAACTCTCTACGAGGCATGGACTCGATTCAAGGACTTACTCCAAAAAGTCCCTCACCATGGCATAGAACTTTGGCTCCAAATCCAAATCTTCTATGACCATATCAATCTCTCCACGAGGCAAACCATTGACCAATCGGCCGGTGGCAAGCTACGTGATCTAAGTGCGGAACAATCATGGGCTCTCCTAGAGGATCTTGCTCTTTATGACAACGAAAGTTGGAGTGATCCCCGTGATTTGAATAAAACGGTCAAGGCAATATCTTTGCCTTCGAACAATTCAAGCACTTCCGACCGTAGGATCATAGAACTTGAAGACCAAGTCAAGTTTCTCATGAAATCCTACGAGGCTCCTAAACCTTCAAGCCTAGTGAACAAAATCACTTCTTCGTGTAAATTATGTAGTGGTCCCCACGACACTCATGATTGCATGGAACTTCCCAAACAGGCTTTCAAAGAATTCGCATCCTCGCGAATCGATAAGGCGGGAGACAAGTGGCTCGCCACTAATTATGGGCCCAAAAATTCCGAAGATGGGTATGAGGCATGGAAGAATAAGCCAAATTTTAGTTGGAACCAAACTCGTAGCGTATCATTCAATGACTCTACCCCGCTCACCTGGTCTGAACATTATCCTCAGCGACACACGCATAAACAACAACATCGCGAGGAATCACTGCAAAAATTCATTCTCTCTCAAGAAACACAGCTCTCCAAACTTGAGAATCAATTCAGACAACAGCAAGTTGATATGAACAACAAGGTCGATAACCTGTTAAAGGTTATCAATGATCGCCTTGCTGGCAGGTCAACTTGTGAATTGGCACGAGTTAATGAGATCAAATCTGTTACGGTGACCCACCAAACACCCCCTCCTGTAAAAATCAAGCACCCTAGTAAACTCTTCAAATACATATCACAAAACGAAAAAAAAACAGGAGATACTCATACCCCTTCGAAACCTCTCCACTTCGCGAACACCATTACAACAATACCTGTTCCTAAACCAAATTTGGACCAACAAACAGCCAAGAATGTGGACAATGAAATGGAGGGTGAAGTTCCCGAAAAGAAACCCGAGGCGCCCGACGACTATCTAGACTCACCAAAGAACTCGAGTACAATAGAGGTGAGTGATGAGGAGGGCTCGGAAGAGAAATCCGAAATGCCTCATGGGCTCCCAGGACTGCTAGACCGCCCCCTGGTAGAGGAACTTGAGAGGGGCACAGCAAGGTCGCCTATGGGATTCGGAGAGAGAATAGAGGATGGCGCCCCTAGGGTCTTTAAGATATCTTGCACCACTAGGAAAAAGTTTATAAAAGATGCCTACATAAACCCCAACTCTTCTATGAGCGCAATATCCCTCTCTCTATACAACGAAGCCTTCACTGAACAAGTCAAATATGAAGGGTCTAATATCATCGGGGTAATAAGGAGGGTACCAATTGTGATAGAAAAGTTCCTCTTTCATATCGAGTTAACTGTAATTAATAACATGAACTCTATCATCAGCCCATCCTTAACTGGCCTTGTTCTAGGCAAACCATTCATAAAAGCAACGAGAGTGATACTCGATGAGGATGATAGGAGTGCATTATTTACCGATGGTGTCAGGAAAGTGATTTTTCGGGATGGCTGTGAAGAAGTGTATGAGTATCAACCATCAGCAAGTGGCAACACATGGGGGTTACACGGTAGAAGGCCTGGCCGAATTAAGCGACATGATCCAAATAATCTCAAAATACCTTGCATGATTGGTCACAAGCATTTTTATAATGTTTACATTGACACATGTTTACCCAAAAATGTGATGTCCTTGTTTCATTATAACAACATTTGCAGATGGGGGATGATTCATAAAGGGAAGGACGACATCGGCATAGATGATGATATACAGGTGTTTGTAGGAAAAATGACATTCACTATGAGCTTCGCAATCGTCGATAATATCGAAGAGTACATCGATCCCAGGTTATCACAAGTTGTTTTTGGGGCACCTTTTTGCCAGGCCACAAGCTTGGTTATGGACGAGCTCAATGGGATCATGACTTTCACCGATGGGATTAGGGAAATCTCATACCAAACGCCTTACAAGATGAGAGAATTCAAGGAGAATGATTATAAAGGGCTCGATGGGTTAAGTTCCCAACTCGTGTTATGTGATGATGATGTGAGAAGGGGATGTAAGGACACTTTTGACCTGTCAAGCGGATTCTTTAAGCACGATAAGGAACTTAGTTCTAAATACCGAAACAATCCTTTTGATCACGTGGACCCGAAATACCTTTACTATGAAAGTGATTCTGATAGAGGATCGAAGGAGAATGGCCTAGGAACCGTGACCGATGATGGAGTCACGTAATGTACGTGACTTTGAGTCTAGCTACAAGACTCGTTAATAAAGAAAAGCGCTTCTTGGGAGGCAACCCAAGCTTTATTTGTTTTATTTGCTTTGTGTGTTTATTTATTTGCTTGTTTGATTTTATTTTCCGTATGTGTGTTTAATTTTTATCATTATTGATTCATGTTCAAAAGTAAATTGTGAAAATGCTTTATGTTGTTTTTAACTTCGTCTTAACTACATATAAAGGTATTTTGCAAAAGTTAAGTGTAAGGGAAATCTAAATCGGTTTATTAGAACACAAATGAACATGAATCGTAATAATAATAAAATAGCATACATATTCGTATTTGTTTGAGTCAAATGCTTGTATCGAGTCATAATGATGTTTTGCAGGATTTTCAGGAAGTAAGGTAAAGGTTTTTCCAGAAATTTTCCGGAAACTTAAAATGAAAATTTTTGTCAGGTCATTTCTGACGGCGTCAGGGTTTATAACCTGACGGCGTCAGATTTAATTTTCAAAAATTTTTGAAAGTTTTGTTTTTAAAAAAAGTTTTTACTAAAATCTCCAACTTATAATCTCCAGGAATCTGCAAAGTTATCATTCCACAAGCATTATATCCTTATATATAGATTTTATCCCGCCGATGTTATGCAGGTTTTCATGTTTGTTTTCTCAGGTTTAACAGGTTATTTTGGACAAGGAAATGTTTTGAATCAAGCTTGTGGCGATGCATTAGTCATGGAGCTTCTACATTACTTTGGAGGAAGATCTAACCGTGTAATTTCATTATCCACCGAGCGAATCAGGGGAGTATTTGATTTCATTCTTTTACCTTATTTACTTTTACATCTTGTTATTTGAACATTGGGGACAATGTTCATCTTAAGTGTAAGGGGGGGGGTAAAAGTACGATTTTAGAGAATGCCATTGCGCTTGATTTTTGTTTGTTTAATAATAGATGTGTAATAAAACTGAGATAAATACCTGTTAGGGTAATTTTAGTGCCAAAATTAAAAAAAAATTTACAACATATAGGAGTGAAACTTTGATCTTAATGAGCGTCTCACGGATAGGAGTTATATGACTAGCACAAAAACCGTACCACTAAAAAATTTTCCAGCCCAAATATGTGAGGTTCGCCCCTAGAATTGGTAGGAAAAGCATTTATGCTATGATGTGTGTACCGGTAGCACTTAGATTCTAGAACTTGCGTTAGGACCATTCCAAGGCCACAAGTGAGACTACATTCGTGTAGTTAGATTGACTACATGATAAGAGGCATTAGGATTAACCCATTGTTTTACACCTGTGTTTTTGTTATAATTACTTTGGCTACATTGGTCAAGTAATTCTCCCACACCCTTTGCGTTGTACTCATTCTTAGTACACGATACCCCTAGTACACCCCTCAGAGCCTATCTTTTCGTTTCGACCTTTAAGCATTTTACTTAAAGGAAGAATTTGTTACACCCCACTAAAATGTACACCCAAATCGCCTTAGCCTACCTTGTATGCACTCATTTTTAGTGCATTATTGTTACAACATTTGTTTAAACCCAAGTTAATTATCTAGTTGATTACATGGTTGCTAAGTCGAGTCATATCCTTGTACATATTGTTTTGGGACGATTGGGACTCATGGGTAAAGTACTAGTATAATGGAGTAATGGGGATGAACATCATTTATTACCCCCATATGTGCTAAATGTTTTAAAAGTACTCCAAGTTTTTCAATTATCTTAATTCGAGTCATTAGATTAGTATTTATAAAGTTATGTAAAAGTTCAAGTGTAAGGGGAATGCAATGCCCCTATGATGTATTATTTTGGATGGTAGGGCAAGAGTGTATGCACAAAAAAAAAAAAAAAAAAAAATCAAGAAAAATACAAAAAAAATGAGAAAATGAAAAAAATAGAAAAAAAACATACGGACTACCATCCCGTTTCATTTTACGTTTGTTTTATGTTTGTTTTTGTTTTTGTTATTTCGTTTCTAGCTTAAGATCGAGTCTAGTCTTGGCTTAGCAACATTGTATAGTACATGTAATTGATCAAGATCTTTAACTAGCCACCAGTAAAATATCCCTTATCCAACAAAACCGTGTTTTCCTTTTCCCTACACCTAACGTTATAACCCATTTAAAAGCCCTCTTTGATAGTTTATCTTAGGTGCTTACGCCTAGTGGAGGAGGTTTTCGATCCTTTCCCAAGCCTATGGTAATCTATTTGCTATGACAGGTAGTGAGAGATATTATCCGTTTTCATTTATGAGATTTATTTTGATGACACTTGAGAGATGTGAGTATCTAAACACTACTTGTGAGGTGCTAGTTTATAATCTCCGTGCTTATTATGATTGAAGTGGAACGAATATTTGTTGTAATTACTTTTATGTTAGCATTAAATGACCCCTAACTTGTATTTTGATTAGAATAAAAGCGCATTTGCTTGAGGACAAGCAAATCTCAAGTGTAAGGGTATTTGATGAAGCGAAAAGTGTACCGCTTTTAAGGGTCATTTAAGCCTTAAATCGTATTTATTTGATCAAATATTGCCCTAAATCGTTCCTTTTGTCATTTTAGGTACTTTTGAGGAGAAATCTGGAAAAGGAGGCATTTTGGACGTTTTTGGAGCATAAAAGTGAAGAAAACGGCAAAGTCTCAAAAATCGGCTAAAAGTTACCCTTGACGGCGTCAGATTTTATTCTGGACGGCGTCATGGCTTGGCAAGAAAAGGTGGACGTGAAATTTACTCATGATAAGCCAGTGAAAATTGCATGTAAATTCTGACGGCGTCACTCTTTAACCTGATCAAGGGCGTCACGGCTTAAATCAAAGAGGTACGGCGTCACGTTCAAGAGCTGACGGCGTCAAGCCTTGATAAGCCAGAACGGATTTTGGAGAGCTAAAGAGGGACGGCGTCAAGAAGGTCACCCGGGAACCCTAGAAGCGGCGAGGTGACGGCGTCACACTCCATAAGGTGACGCCGTCAGATGTAAAAATCTATATATAGTTTTCTAATTTTTTGTCATTAAAGGAGAGCTTAGTGTGTGGAATTTTGGGAGAAAACCCTAAGACGAATTCAGCTTCTTTTTCAAGGCTTTTTGCCTTGAGATCTTCCATGTTACATTGAAGATAAGTTATCAATTAATCATTCAATATGTCTATGTGTTGTTTGATTTTATCTTATTCTCGTCTTTTGATTAACATGTTAGGCTAAATTTATCTTGTGTTTGCTTAGATCTAATGAAACCTAGCTATTGATTATTGGTTGTTAGTGTGTTAGTAGTTGTATTGGATGATTGTTTATCTATGTTAGGCTTAAGAAAACTGGCTAACTTCCTATTCGGTAACTTGCTTGAACGTCTTAAGAAACATGAACCAAATGCGTACTAAAGGTTTTTATGGTTGTATTTAATGTACAAGCGAATTCTAGTGATCCCATGTTAGGAGCTTCCTAGCCGGCTCGACATAGGAGTGAAGTAGGAGCTTGTAGAGTTGGGGAAGTAAGTACGCCACCCCACGAATGGTATTAAGGAATACACCCGTCATCCACGCGACTAATACACACTAATTAACCGGTAAAAGATAGTTAGGGAGTAAGGAAATCTAAGTAAACACATTTCTCTACACATAAGTTTCTCACCACATTTTCATTTTTGTTATTTTATTTTATTTGCATCCGTAGTAATTTTGGGTTAGTTGATTAGCAACTAATTCCGCCCACTCTTTCAAAACCGAGATTTTACTTGCTTTCATAAAAATATAAAAACATAAAAAGAATCTTCCTCAACCCTTAGATCTAATTAGAGTAGTCTTTCACACCTAACGAACACTATTCCCTGTGGAGAACGATCAATCCCCCGTACTTACCACTACACTATACTACATCGGTCAGGTACACTGCCTGGTGGGGTTGTAAGCCTCTTGAGATCCCTCGAGAGGTAAAACCTATTGTAAGGTTGCAAAACCCACGCATCAACACTGGTATGTGGCTCCAGCGTTTTTTAAACCGAACGGCATTTTGGTATAACAGTATGTCCCGTGTTCGGTATAGAAAGCTGTTTTTTCCTCGTCCTCCTTGGCCATCTGTACTTGGTGGTATCCCTTGTAAGCATCCAAAAAGCACTTGTACTTGAATCCCATAACCGATTCTATTTTCCAATCAATATCAGGTAGCGGGTAATAATCCTTTCGGCAAGATGAGTTGAGGTTTTTGAAGTCAATGCACATTCGCCAGCTACCGTCGGACTTCTTTACCAACACCGGGTTTGAGATCCACGTGGGGTACTGTACCGGCCGAACTATTCCGGCCTTCACCCATTCTTCCACCTCCTTGGCTATGGCTTGATTCTTTTCGGCGGAGTAGGTTCTTTTCTTTTGTGCCACTGGGCGGTCCTGAACATTCACGTTGAGCTTGTGTTCGATGATCCGACGGGGAACTCCCGTCATATCGGATGGTTCCCAAGCAAACACATCCCGGTTGTTTTTGAGTAGCGTGATTAACTGTCTTCGGCACTCCGAGGAGAAGTTTCCCCCTATCGTGACTAGTTGATCCGGATAAGCCGGATGTACCATAACTTCTTCCGTTTTTCCAACCACCGCCTCCGTCGGTCCGGCCTCACGGGGTTCTTCTTTGACTTCCTTTTTTGCCATCTGCTTCTCTTCTAGCTTGCGACATTCTGAGACAATTACGGACCGGGTAGTAAGGGTCGCTATGCCTTTTGGTGTGGGGAATTTCACCATTGAGTGGATAGTTGATGGGATGGCCCGTAATTTCTTTAAACCTGAGCGCCCTAGTATGATATTGTATGGAGAAGGGGATCTTATCACGGCGAACTTCATCATTGTTCGGCGAGACAAGCCTTGGCTTCCGAAACAGACTTCCAATTCAATCTTCCCCAATGGCTTTATGGATTCCCCCGCGAATCCTATTAACGGTGTGCCGGTTTCTTTCAGCTTGGCCTTAATGGAAGGGCATAAATGCTCGAAACAGTGTTCATACATCACCTCGACCGAAGCGCCTTGATCCACATAGACCCTTCTGATTGTGTAGCCTTCCACCTCGGCCTCAACTATTAACGGTCCGTCCGACACATCTCCCGGAAGGATGGATGGGAAACCGATCGGAACATTCATCCATTCTTCCTCGGCTTCCATGGTTTTCCTTTTTTGGGATGCAGGACCAGCCATATCGAACTGTAGGTAGATCGAGCAGTTGGTCCCACGGATGGCGCCAATTTGTTGAAGCAATTTCTTGCAATCACTTCGGACAAATAAAGAGGGCCTTCCGGTTGAACTCAGCTAGGGTTCTTCCGGGAGGCTTGGATGCTGATCCCTTCGGCTATTGGAGGTCCTCCGGGTATCTGCACACAACAGCACACGTTAGGCTCGCCCCGGGTGTTATCCCAGTACCCACCTCCGGTGTGAGAGTAAGTATTTGGTATTCCGAAAGGGCTGTCAACTGTAGTAAGAAGTAAATGCGGGTAAAAACACACACTAGTTAAGAGTAGTAAGTGAGCTGAGTATTTATAGTACTCAGCCTTGATACCTGTACTGGCGGCGCCAGATTTCCAGGAGATATGTCCCCGACAATATCCCGTAAATCCTGGGCGGCGGCGATGGTGTCTGCAGCTGCCATCTGTACAAGAGGAAATGCCACTTGTCCCATACTTTAAACCTGTATATGCCGGACGGCCTTGGGGCCGTCCGGATTACTCCGGATGTCCTTGTTCCGTCCGGCCAACCGAGAGATCCAGTCTGTTTGGACATATGCGTCAACATCTAGATAGCTTATGTTGCGGTTATTGTTTTGGTCTCGAATTGATTTGAATTCACTCATTCATTTGGTTTAGTCACAGATGGTATTTTGGTTGCGTTTTTTCTCGGTCCAGTCACAAAAACCACAAAGGTGTTTGCTCTCGTTTCTGTGTCGATACAAGAGACCCACCCATGTAGGGTGTTGGTTCGTGGTGTGTTTGTTGTTTTGATATAGGATAGTTAATACCTCGTTTCAGTCAAAACATAAAGGGTACGTTTGTTATTTATTTTGGTTCATGGTTCCAGCCCAAATTTGGGTGTGGTTGTTTATTCGTTGGGCTCCACAGCCCTTAGGAGGGTGTGTTTGGTTTTAAAATGGGCCTCAAGCCCATTTCACACATAAGGATATGTTGGTATTAATTTTTAGTGATAGTGTTTATAGATATTCGAGTATAAAGAGTTTTTGAAACTTATTTTCACAACCTTTATAAACTATATTCAAAAGTTAAAAATGTTCACGCATCCTGACCTTTTGCTCATACATTACCTCAAAAACCATAAATAATGTTTCTTTGCTCATGCCTAGTACCAAAAAGAATACAATGTCAATGCATAAAACCATCATTGTTTGCTATCTACATTTTCTATAATGATAACATCATCAGGTTTTCAATTATACCTCCAAGTTGAATTGATTTAGCAAACTCTATGTCACTTTGATAATTCATTTATGGACCCGGCAAAAAAAAAAAAAAAAAAAAAAAAAAAAAAACTGAAGGTTAAAGGTAAAATTAAGTAAACAGTAAATAACACAACTGTTTCTATTGAATCAATTTTTATTCATACTTAACCTTTATTTAATTAACTTGGTCATATGAATGGGTATGGTAAATTAACTTTGAGGTTTGAGCATCTACAAAACAGTTTCCCCTATATGCAAACATAGAATTGGCTACTTTCAAAGCTTGAGAGTTTTTAGTTTGTTCTTGAAGTTAACATTCTCTCACCGTCAAGTAAGTATTGTTGGTTCAGTCATCCAAAAAAAACTTGCCATTAAAGATGAGGTGTAATATTGGTCATGTAAATATTCAATTGAGATTTAGCCATTTTCAGCATTTAAAAAGAAATTGTAGTTCGTTTCAGATGTTTCCTTGTACCAAAGGATGTAAGATTCCAAAGACGTTTAGGTAAGCGCTCAAATGCAAAGTCACGCAGAAATAAAAAGAAAGTCACCAGCTTGCGACACGTGTCTTTCCCTTCTTAAAAGTATGAAACTATGAATAACCTCCCTATTTCTAAGACCAAGAGTAGTGGTTTGGGTGTGGGTGGGGGCAAAATGTGACAAGTGTCACATGCGTTATAATGGAAGTTTTTTATTAGTTTTTTTTAATTATTTAACATATTTTTATTATTATTTGACATTAAAAAATACAAATTCCACCGTTAAAGACCAAAAATTAGAAATAAATTATTTAAAAAAAATAATAAAAATAAAAAAATAAAAAAAAAAATCTACCATTAAAGATAAGTATTCACTGTTAACGATTCAGAACTTTAATGTTAACATTGAATTTTTACCCATCCGACGTTAACGTTTGGCGTTAAAGTTACCCAATTAACCTAACGTTAACGTCCAATTTAATGGAATTCCGTTAACGCTAGGTTATAAATAGCTACTTTTAACCTCACAAACATTAACCCTAATTTCTCCCTTGCTGTCAACAACCACCACATTCACCAAAAAATGGCCAGCGAATCTCGATCTGCCTGGGAAGAACACGAAGAAATGGCGTTGGTGAATTCTTACCTGAACGTCTTCGACATCCCAGCGGAGACTCATGATACGAAGAAAGGCTTTTGGTCTAGGGTGAAGCGCGATTTTCACCTCTCGCTCGGTAGACAAAAGGAGTATCGGAACACGGACATGATCACCTCCAAGTGGCATGCGCTGCGTGCGGACATGTTCGAGTTTGAACGCTGTTATCGTGAGTCTGCCAACGAGCTAGATGACGAGGATGACCAGCTGGAGGACGCGAAGAAATTGTGGAAGGAGAGACACAACGGAGTCTCGTTCAAGCACCTCACGAGCTGGACAATCGCGAAGCACCACGTTGGAACCAATATTTGTACTTTTTAGGTTGTTTGTTTATTTGTTTTATTTTTTTAATTTGAATAAATAGTACCTTTTTTTTTTTTGTTAATGGAAATGGAATTTTTTTTTTTTAGTTAACGGAATGTTTTTTTAATTTCAATAGACATAGTTAAATGGAAAAAATAAAGTTAAATATCATTTTAAAGAATAAAAATAAGTAAAAAATTAAACATTCAACACTTCAACGCCCGTTGTTTGATCAACGGGCGTTGATTTTAAACACATTCAACAGTGGTTGGGGGGGGGTCCAACGCCCGTTGAAAGGGCAACGAAGGCCCATTCAACGCCCACTACTCTTGGTCTAATATAGATTGTGATTCTCCTACCATTTTGCATCAATAATTTGCTCGTTTATTTAAATTTCTCTAAAGTAACACTTCTTTATGGTTTACTTTACATTAAATATCGCAAATAGTGTAGAATAATAATCCTATTTGTGGTTGTTCAATTGTTTTTTTGTTAGCTTTTTGTACTTTGACTTTGCTTTGAACAAACTTTTTTTCTTGAAACTTTTAAAATTATCTTTGGTGATCAAGGTAACTTATAACTCTACAAATCGCTATGCAAGACGGATGAAGCCCGACAAATCATCAGACTTTCATTGTTTTTAGATTAAGTGATTAGGACATAATGACCTTCAAAATTTTACATGCTTAACTATTTATAAAGAGGTTAACATATTTGGATGTTACTAAATTTTGCGTTTTTGTTCATTTGTTCTTTTATTTTTTCACTTCATATTTAGATCTCTTTCTAAAACTAAGTGTTAAAACAAATGATTCCAGGGTAAAAAATTTAAAAGTTTATTAGCTTAAGTCTTGTCTTCAATAAGTTTTGTAATCCAACGTATACTTTTTTGAGTTAGTAATCCATATATCGCTTTATATATTATAAGTATATATTAAACCACCTGATGACGACGCCGTTTTACCACAGGCTTTTCCCGCCAAAATTCGTGGGCCAGTTTTGGCCTGCTTTTCCGGCCTACTTTGGAGAGGTCCGATTCGCTTATGGCATAATTAATATACTCCCGTTCTAGAACATTCACAATCGGTGTTTCTTACCTTTTTTGTATCTACTCTGTGAAACCCTAGATCCAAAAATCCCCATCTCACAATTGCAGTGCCGGCCATGGTTATGGACTGATGATCGACGGCCGTCGTGATGTGGTGGCATGGACCCACAGGGTAAAAAACATGGGTTGTGTTAATCCGAATGATTAACACAAGTTTGGGTGTGGTTTGTTGTCACTTACCTCAGTCAAGCGAGAAGAAGAAACTGAATTTAGGTTTGTGATTTTATTTTGTTATATGAACTCTTGGATTATGTTCAATATGTTTTGGGGGTTTTTAAATGATACCCCAATATATGCTCAGTGCACTTAGGGTTCATTTTTTTTTACAAACAAGGATTCATCTGCGATTCATTTAATCGAAAGCTATGTATATGCTTTTGGTTATATTTGGTGTTAGGTTTATGTTTTTGGCCTATTTTACAATAATTATTTGTGGAAAAATTAAATGTGAAGGAGCAATACGGTGTCATTTACGTTGTGAATTAATCATATATATAATACACAAACGATGCTATTGACGGTAACAATCACGGTATCTTGGCGAGGCAACCATGCTCATGTTATGGTTGCAGCCATACCGGGTGTTACATGATGTGTAGCTATTTGAAACGCTAATGTTTTCTTTCGAATTAAGTGAACGGCCATATCTTGGCAGGGCGTTTATATTAACGTACCCATGGTGGTTGTTCCGAGTTTGGTCTGATGGTTACCCTGCCAAGACGCGGTATCCCAAGAAAATGAGGCTGACCTGGTATTGCATTGCCTTGCCTTTGAAAATGAGGCTGACCTGGGTTTGAATGAGTCGGGTTAAAAGTGATGTTCCCCGTATCTTGGCATGGCAACGTCTCGGCGTTGCAGCCATGGCGAGTCCACCTGCTTTTTTCCGTTTGCTACCATATCTGAGCCTAGCTCAGAAGGCTTGCTGGTATAATGGTTTTGCAGCCATGGCGGGGCTATCATTCGTGTTAGCAGCCACATGCTACAATATTTGCTCAGTGCACTTTAAAAGTGTGCTTTGTGTTTGAAAAAAAGAATTAATGTGTTGATAATAATCTTGGGCCTGTCATGAGTTTTAACGTATCTGTGTAAATGCGAGATAAGCCGTATCTTGGCAAGGCAGCCTACTCTGGTTGCAGCCATGGCGGTTGTATCCGCTTTTTCCTGACTGATTTTGGAACAATCTGTGGCGATGATGATAATTCTGCTTCTTAGCTCTTCTATGCGTAAGCCTAGCGCAGACCCGCGTCTTGGCAGGGTAACCAGAAATTCTATCTGGGTGCAGCCATGGCGGACGCATTCAGCATGAATAACAGAATGCAGATCTGAGCCTTACTAGATGGAGTAGCAGATGTGCGCTTTGGGTAACCTTGAGGCTATGATGAGTTTTAAAGGGTCATTTTGAATGTGGAACTGCCTGCTTATTTGAAGGGTGTTTGGGATTGCTTATTTGTTCTGCTTATATGTTTTTTTAGAGAAACACAGTTTTTTATGTTTTCATAATGTCCACTATAAGGCAGGTTGAATAAGTGATCCGAAATTTTGCATTCTGGATCAAATTTATAGTTTGATTAGGTTAATTTAGAAACTTCTGAAACTACATCCAAAGACAAAACATTATTGTCTACAATGTGTATGTGTGTGCATCTAAGTTCTTGAACATGGGTTGTTCTATTATTTTTGTGCATCTACTGATCTGCATATGTGGCCTTCTGATTGATTATATGAAAAACACGCGACTGCGCCGACGGGTATATACATACCAAGCTAAAGGTAATGTACACGCATCTTCAAATTACGTTTATGTTTATATCTTCTGCAACTTAGACTTAAAACTTGGTTATATTTTCCTGACAGGATCAAAGCTATCGTGGTGGTGGCTAAGAACAGAAGCGGTATCTCAGGTTGCTTACTCAAAATCCGATTCAACGTCTTCATGCATTAGGTACTGTGGAAGTAAACATTTTTTCAAACTGAAGCGGTATATCAAAAAGTTGCTTACATTTTAGAAAAAAAGTATTTGATAATCAATATTTGAATGGTCAATTCGTCAAATAGGTAACCATGCCAACAAAATTAGAATGTTTATTTGTAGTAGCTGTTTGTAGTGCAAATTGTTCCGGCTTCCTGAAATCAAATTTCTGAAATCTCTAACTATGCGTTCATTGGCGGGGAAACCATGTTTGTGGTTGCAGCCATGGTGTATAGTGAATGAAGCATGGGCCATTAATATGCCGCTATACGTAGCTTTTCCCTGTGGCTTTATACACGCTTCTTCAGTACTAACTGCTATAACTAGCAGTACTAACTGCTTATGACTAGCAGTACAAAGTGTTATAACTAGCAGTACAAAGTTCTAACATATATGGCAAGCTGAAAAAAAAGACAAATCCCGGTGTTCGCTGATGGATGCCTGATTTTAACGATGGTATTCTATTTGATTCCTGCTTCTACTCAGGTTTGTCTTTTTCTTCAAATTCATGTTAACCCAATTGTGCCGCTTCAAATAGAGGATAATTATAGTTCAGTTAAAGTAGAATTTGCACAGTCCAATATAGTCTTTTATATATAGTGAAGATCCGGTTTCTCTTTGGCACTTATGTCTTCTTGGTTTTTGGCAGAAGCTTCGGCTATGAGTTGAGAAAGGCCACCGTGTATGCTGTGGCTGTTACGCTGTCCTTTTAAATGCAAAATAGGCGTCAGTGGGTGGGTTCAATATAATTGAGATCGTCCGTATCTTGGCAAGGCAGTTTATTACTTCTGCAGCCATGGCGGATGTATCCTCTTTTGCGATTGTATCCCTATCTCAGGCTGTGATTTCAGCTAAACAGGCCCACGGTGCCGTTTCTTCCCTTTTTTTACCACCTCCATCTGCCCTGTCCAGGTTTGTCCATTCTGGCCCATTTGTGGCTTCATTTAGATGGTACGATGGTATACTGATGGAATAATGTTGTACACTCATGGTATAGTACTGATGGTATAATGGTAGAATTGTGTGCCCATTCCCCATTCCTTTTTCTTACTCTTTGGGTATGCCTTCTACCTAAAACTCAAGATTTTGTGTCTGCTTTTTCAAACAAGGTGCAATGCACACGTTCACTTACACGTGTGCTATCATTAATAGCTGATGATTAGGCAATGATGATTGTTTTCTGAAATGTATCTTGGCATGGTAACCACACACGACCTGTGGTTGCAGCCATGTCAGATCTGAGCCTTATTTGTCGTAGTTTTGAGGCTTTATGTTATTTAAGAATTTCATTGGTTTGTTTCATTTCTCTGCTATACCGCCCTTTGAATGGCTGATGATTAGGCGATGACGATTGTTTTCTGAAATATATCTTGGCACGGTAACCACACACGAGTTGTGGTTGCAGCCATGGCAGATCTGAGCCTTATTGTTTTCTAAAATATATCTTCAGTTAACATTGGCCTGTGTGCGTGTGCCATGGCTGATTTTCATCATGGAATCAAGGTTAGTACTAACATCCTTTTTTGCACTTGAATTGATGATTCTGCTCACTAGGAGTTTGCTGCTTATCTTAAAAAGAACGATAAGCATTTGCGCAGGAAAAAAACTCAATCCCAAACACCCTTTATGTTAGAATTGCCGGTTAGTTTATATACATTTATAAATATCGTTCTTTTTAAGTCAAAGAATATTTAGGCCATTTTTACCGATCCTTGATTCAGAATTGCCGGTTAGTTTATATACATTTATAAATATTCTACTTTATTTGTGCAAAATCGCCTCCGCCAAAAAACAGGCACGCCCGCAACGCGGCGGATAGTTGCCATTCTCGTTCAACATAATGTTCGGAAATAAAAATGAATTTTGAACTATAATCTATGTCTAGGGGCTCTTTTAAAGTTAATAAAACCACAAGGCTCATTCTGAAATAATTTAATAACTTGAAGGACCACAATCAGTAGTCCATGTGCGATAGTCCAACCATTTACCCGATCCGCAAACCTCGAATACAGTCCACACACCAAACTAAAATTCAAGGGTTCTTTTAAAACTTTCAAAACTACAGGGTTCATTTCGAAACATAATCATAACTCAAAGGGCCAGACTCATCATTCCGCATCTAAATTCTGGTCCAGTTCTCTAGGGGTTCTTTCAAAGCTATTTGTACTATAGGGTTCATTTCGAAACAGCATCACAAGTTAAAGGACCACAATGAAGATTCCTTGTGTAACATATATTTGCAGGTCAGTTTATTTTTTTGAACTTTTTCTTTATATGATTTAGTTGCATGCTCAAGTTGTTGTAAGTTTCACATGCATGCATAACAGTAATTTTCATATACGAAATTTGTTTTTTTTTTCTTCTTTAAGTTTTTCATGGCGTGGTTACAAAAGATAATTCACGGTTTAATAATAAGATAACGAATAGTTTTATTTCACATTATGTCTTTTTTGTGTGGTTGACCGGGTTCACATTTTTATGTAAGGTGATATGTCACGTTAATAACTTAATACCTTATAATTGTAAGATATGAAATAGGTTTAGAGTGGGGTTTAAATGATAAATTTTAAAGTAAACTGCAAATATAATCCCTGTGGTTTTTCCAATTTGGCAGTAACCATTTTTGTCAGTATCAACTCTATATGAAGACAAGTACTGTATTTAACAATAAACATCCTTATAAGACCTGGGTTATGTTGGAGGGTGCAAACCACCTAACGAACATCATCGCGAGCCAAGCCCATGACGGCCGAACACCGGCGCTTGATCACCGAGGTCACTTTTTTGTGTTGGTTGGGTGACCATTACACCTAACCTAACGAAGGATTTTTGGAAAAAAAAAAAAAAAAAATCGCTCGGGAATGTACTTACCAATAGTTTAAAGTGTGTAAAAAAGAGTGGTAAAATGACATTTTTTTTACTGTAAACAAAACTTTTAGGAATATAAGAGCACTGGGTGTGGGCTTCGCCATCCCTCGCCGTGATGACATGGCACGTTCGCCATGCTTGCCCATGACACCGTCCAGATTCGCTATGGCTCGCCGTTGGGGAGCTCCTCGTCTGCACGACGAGCTTGAATTCGTCCTTGTTTGTCACATATTTCGACCTTTTTTTTTTTTTTAGATTGTTGTAAAAAATCTACTAGCTTCAAGTTTCAACCGATTTTTTTAAACATGGAATAACCAGGCCCATATGAGGAAGACGATATCTTTTTGTTATTTTCACATGGCACCATCATGTTTATAAAATTTACCATATTGTCTTATCTTTTAGTTTAATTTTCCAATGGGTCCAAACAGGTTTAAAAACTTGACATTTTCACCCTAAGTTTGATATTATTTTAAGAATGGATCCACTTTGTATATGAAATTATTGAACTCTTATAAATTTTCAATAAAAAGATATCAACGGTGATCAAAGGGTCACACTAACATCACCAATTTACAACACTATTAAAAAACAAACATTATATCAAACAGTTGGTGTGCAACATTTATATTATTCATTTGAACATGATCCTCACAATACAGAAGCATACATTGTGATACTGTTTCGAGATTTTTGTTGGTGTGAATACTATACGCAAGTTTCAAATGAATAAGGGCTCTTGCAAAGCATAGTTTTTATAGATCAGTTCAAATTAGCATTTGTTAAGTGTATATTAAAATTATAATCTATGTGTAGCAAAATGTTTGACTATGCTTTTACCAAAAAAAATGTTTGACTGTGTGGGCGTTGTGTTACATCATTTTGTTTTGGTTTCATGAAATATTATAATCCTTTAAGATACTTTTTACACTTTAGTTGCATAGTTTTTATAGATCAGTTCAAATTACCATTTCTTAAATTAGAGTAAATTACACGGATGGTCCTTGTGGTTTGCATTAACTTTCACCTTTAGTTCTTTGACTTTTGTTTGCACAAACAATCACTAACTTTGAAACTCTTAGCACCCATAGTCCCTTGACCAAACTGATGTTAAATTTGACCGTTAAAGCCCTCATACGCAAGTCACATGAGGGTAAAATAGTCTTTTTACTAGTCTTTTGATCCCAATAACACCCACCCACCAGATTTCCTCGTCTTTTTTCTCATTTTCATCCGCCTACCTTTCCATTCACCATATCCACAACAATCATCGCCTAAAATTATTACAAAATCAAAATACATATATAAAAAGACCAAACTATGTCAGTACTTTGCTAATTATTACTCCCTCCGTCCCAAAATAAGTTTCCAGTTTGACTCTGGTTCAACTTTGACCTGAAATAATTTGTTTGTGTTATATAATACTTGATGAATAATTATACCATTGAAAATACACTTAAAACACAATCCATTTATATATTTTGCATCAAATATTATATAACACTCACAAAAATAGTTAAGGTCAAAGTTGAACCAGTTTGACTCTGAAAAGTCAAACTGGACACTTATTTTGAGACCGAGGTAGTATTGTTATTGGTCCATAAAAAAACATTTTTTCGTACATACATTATAATCCCAAGATACATTCTTTATAAACATATGCCAAGATTCATCACTCATACCTCTTGAACAACTAGATATTTCTATTAATTCAAAATTTGTTTTCGTGATAGTTTGACTCATATATAAGTTATGAGAGTTATGGGATTTTGAGTGTGGCGTTTGGAGATAAAGAAAACACAAAAATGTGTTGTGTTCATGTTTTTAAATGAGATGGAGATTAGGTGATGTTTGTGTGAGAATGATAAAAAGAAAAGGCTGAGCACTGATAGTTAAGTGGGGCCAAAAAGGAAAGAAAGAGACCAATTTACCCTCATATGACTTGCACATGAGGAGCTTTAACGGTAAAACTTAATGTCAGTTTGGTCAAAGGATAGTAGGTGTTAAGAGTTTTAGAGTTAGTAACTGTTGACCAAGAATGAAAGTCAACGCAAACCATAGGGACCATCTATGTAATTTACTCTTAGAATTATATTATATGTGTAGCAAAATGTTTGACTATGTTTTTAAACGAAAAAATGTTTTGACTATGTGTGAGCATTGCGTTACATCATTTTCTTTTGGTTTCATAAAAAAAAGTAACTTCCAATACCGTCTTTCACGGTGTATGAGGGAGGTTGAGACGTAGACAACCTTACCCCTACCCAAGGTAGAGAGGCTGCTTCCGGTTCTACCAAAGGTAGAAAAGGGCCACCGGCCTTGCAAGGGGTGAGGATCGAACCCTTTACCTCTGTCTCCAGAGGCAAGAGTGTTAACCACTTGATCCAACCTTTCTCTTAATTTTCTTTTGGTTTCATGAAATATTATAATCCTTTTAGATACTTATACTTCAAGTTTCATGTTATTAATTGTAATTAAGAACTTCTAATGTTTGTTTAATATATATTCATCTTTTAAACAACCCTTTCAACTTATGTTGGATAAAATTTGATCACGGTATTTGGCATAGGCATGGATAATAATGATTGTGTTTCCTTAACTTTTGATTAAATGTTGGTTAGGTATGGGGTGTTTCTTTTTTCCCTTATACCCACTTAATGAGTGGCCCATCCCTTAACGCATCTTAATGGGGGATTTTCAAAAACTTGTCGCTCTTAAATAAGTTAATATAGAAAAGGCCCACACCAGTTAATTTAATAAACATTCTATAAGAGAACACATAATCTACTTAACACTAACCAAATTAGTACTCGATACTTTATTTGAAGTTTTATGTTTAAGCCGGTACGTAAACGGACATTAAAACTAATTTTTCACTACAATGTTAGAAAAAAAAAAAAAAAAAAAAAACGAAAAGAAAAAAAAAATCACTAAAATAATTTTATCCTCACTTTCCCTCTAAAAAAAACCCCGAAATTTCACCTAATCCCCAAATTAATTCAATTCCCCTCCACTTTCCCCCGAACCAAAACCCTAACCTTTCAATCCCACAAAATTAACCTTCAATTCACAAAACCCATCTTTTATTTCCATCAATTTGTTAAAAAAATATTGTTTTTTTGGGTGCAGGTGAGATTGATAATTACGGGGGATGATGAATCGGATAGTAGTACTACTTGGGATTTTGGTGGTGAAGAAACCCACATCAGTTGCAAAGGTATTTTATGATCAAACTATGGCTTTTTATGTATTCTGTTTGTTACTGATTGTATGTTACAGTCGATAGGAGCAGTCATTAGGACACCAAATGATGGGACTATGTAGGCGCTATTTCTGCTATCGAGGATAGTCTTCGAGGTTTCTTTCTGTACATTCTAATTTCTATTAGAAGTGATTATATGGGCGGTTGGGTCACACAAGATCCATCCGATCCAACGTTGGAACTTGAAAGTCAAAAGCAACCAATCCTTAAAAACCCATTTTCATAACACCTTATGCTGCTGCTGTTGTGAAGATGGGTGGTGAAAATGAAAATGGAGTAAGAAGGAATAACAACACATTGATATGTGCACCAATAATGGCTGATGATATTGACCAGATGTTGGTTCTTATGAATTTGGCTAAATCTTATGGTGCTGATCTTGTTGAGATTAGATTGGATAGTTTGAAACCTTTTTTAGAGGGGTTTAATGTCAGAGAAAGTATTCAGACCCTTGTTAAATTAAGCCCTTTGCCTACCCTTTTTACTTACAGGTCAGAAGACTCTTTTTTCGATATCCGAAAACTGATATGAATGTAGTTTTTTTATATCTTTTTTAGGATGCTGAATTGTTTGATATTTGATGTGGGTGTTTTCAAATTGCTTATTATGAACTGATATGTTTTTGTGGATTTGGTATTACAAATTTTCTGTTAGGGTGAAGTAAGCTGTTTTTGATAAGCTGATCATCTGCTTATTAGCTGTGTTAGCAGTTTTGAATTCATGGGGTCTGGACATGATTATATGCTTATTTGGGGGTGAAAGCTGATTGGTAATTGCCTGTTCAGATTGTTTATTTGCTGTTATTCAGAACCCTTGTTAGATTAAGCCCTTTGCCTACTCTTTTTACTTACAGGTGCCGTTTTTTCAGGATGTTTTTCGATGTTGGAAACTATTTCTATGATATGAATGTTGGATTTATTATTGTTGTGAGTTGCTTCATGTGGAAATTGGGATTGTTGACTTTTGAGTTGAAACTGTTATGATGTGTTTAGCATGCTGAATTGTTTAACATGTGATGTGGGATGTTTGGGGTTTTTGCTTATGTAAACAACTTATCTTCTTATTGCTGTTTTTAAGCAGATGATGAAATGTGACTATGCTTATCTACTTAGTTGAGCGTAAATAAGCTCTCTGTAATTAGCAGTTTTAGTTTAGGATGAAATGTGAAGTATATGCAATATAATACTAATATTTAGGGGCAGGGGCGGAGGTACATGCAAGCCAGAGGTAGTGGTCGCTACCCCTGAACTTTTACCCGGTAGTAGAATTTCTGGCCATTTTTTTTACGTTTTTTGGCGAATTTTGTCCCTTTTTTGGGCGATTTCGCTAACCCTGAAACAAATTTTCGCTACCCCTGAACTTGGCTCCTAGTTCCGCCACTGTTTAGGAGTGTGTTTGGGAATTGGGATTTGCTAATGGGTAAGTGTTTTTGGATGAAAAAGGGCTTATGATTATATTATCGTTAGAACTCTTATGATGTGAATGCAGTTTTCTTCTGATGGTATACTGAATCGTCTGACATGTGATGGGGATGTTTTAGAATTTGGATTGTTTTTATAATAGATTATCTGCTTATTGTGTTTTTTGAGTATATGCATAAATTTGACTATGCTTATCTACTTAGTTTAGGGGTGAAATAAGGTATTTTCAGTAAGGAGTTTGAGAATGTTTAGTTTGAACTTGTTATTGTTGGCGGATTCAGAATCGTAAGTTTAGCCTTACGGGTGAGATAAGCTGGTTTGGATAAGTAGATTTTCTGGTTATGAGTATAAGCTGTTTAATATGGTAATCCCCAACACCCTTTGTTGCGTTTTGATACAGTAGATCAGCAGTTTGAGTGTTTGGATATGATAATAGGCTCATTTGATGATGAACTAAGCAGCAGCTATAAGTGACAGTTTCGGAGTTGCCTATTCAAACAGCATATCCGGTCCTGATTATTTTACGTCTTAAATCCCTAATTAGCTGATTGCCAAAAACTTAAACAAATGCGATATCTGATTATCTGGTGTCATTACTGTAGAAGCCTATCTACACACTTTTTGCAGCATTGCCTTCTGTTATAGCAATTGCTTATTTCATGAAAGCATTAGCAGTTTTAATAAGCATTACCAAACATCCCCTGAAGTCAATGTAATCATAGAAGTATTGATGTTGTATGCTGAATTGACATCAGACAAGTCCGTCGATATTAGTATTATGAATCCTTCTTACAGAAAGGAACATTTATATTTTTCTTTAGGACAACCGGGGCTATTGGTCTCTTGATTAATCTAGTCCATATTACATGATGTCGTAACACTTTATCTTTCCAGAAAAGGTTTCTGATTCTATGTTATTTTCTAGACCAACATGGGAAGGTGGTCAGTACGACGGAGATGAACAGAGTCGATTGGCTGCTCTTCGATTAGCAATGGAATTGGGAGCTGATCACATCGATGTTGAGCTTAAGGTTCCTTTCTTCTTGACATTAAATGAGTCAATTCGTGCTCATAGGCTCGTCTAAAGTACTATACTGTTATTCGTAACTCAAATGCAGGCCGTTGACGATTTCAACAATTTAATCCATGGAAACAAGCCTACAAAGTGAAAACTCATAGTTTCTTCCCACAATTATCAAAATACTCCTTCGATGGAAGAGCTTGGGAACCCTGTGGCCAAAATACTGTCAGCAGGAGCTGGCATTGTCAAGTTTGCAACAACCGCTGTAGATATAACTGATGTAGCACGAGTTTTTCATATTACTGCTAATTCTCAAGTAAGCGGGGTAAGTCATGCATCATAAATTCTAGAGATAGAATTTCGTTTGCATCTAAAAATATATATAAGTTTGTTAAACATCTCTGATTTGTCTAAGTCGGTATCTGGTTCGAGCTAGTTTGGCGTCTAGGATCTATAGGTGTCTTTTAGTCCTTGATTCATTTTTGTCTTTCGCCGTGCTTTGTTGCTGATTTTTCCTTGCGTTTTAGGTATTTAGAGTCTTAGCTTTGCCCTTTAGGCTGCCTAGGCGTTTTTTTTGGTAGTAGTAGTACTAATCCTCCCATGTACATATTTGCCTTTGCTCTTAGGTTTAGAGCCCTTTGCTTCATCTTCGGTTTTTTTTTTGTGCCTCTATGTTCCCATGCTTGTATGTGGTTATGCTTTTTATCCCCCATGCTTTTGTTCGTTGCATGTGTTCGATTCTGCTATGTTAATTCCCCCTTTTCCCCTATTCTCGTTCTTTATTTTTTATGCTATGCTTTCCATGTGTTGTATGATTATTTGCTTCTTTGTTTTAATGTGCTCCTTATTAGCCTGCTTGGATTTATATGCTTTCATTGTTCTTCTATTCTTGCATCTCTAACATTCACACTTTCTCAAGTACTTTCACCCTTTCATTTACACTTGCCCGAGGTCTTCTTGGAAGCAGTCTCCCTCTTTCGGGTTTACCCTAAAGTGGGTGTATGATTTGTCGACACTCCACCTCCCCCATACCTCGTGCATACGGGATTGGGTATTGTTGTTGTTGTTGTTAACATCTCTGAATTATTTCCTTCTTTATTTATTTACTTGGTTATTTAAGTACATATATTAATCATTTAGGTTCCAATAATAGCAATGGTGATGGGTGAAAAAGGTCTGATGTCTCGAGTACTCTGCCCGAAATTTGGTGGATATTTGACATTTGGCACCCTTGAGCATGGAAAGGTATCGGCACCCGGGCAACCTAAAATTAGGGATCTTTTGGACTTGTTTAATTTCAGACAGTTAGACCCTGACACAAAAGTATTCGGTATTATTGGGAAGCCAGTTGGACATAGCAAATCACCTTTGTTATACAATAAAGCTTTCCGATCAGTTGGTTTTAATGGAGTTTATGTACATTTGTTGGTGGATAATGTAAAGAATTTTCTTGATACTTACTCATCTACAGATTTCGCGGGGTTCAGGTTAAGTTTTGATCTATTTTTATTAGAGCCAGTGCTTAAGTTTCTAGGGGTTTTTCCATCGAACCGACATACTTTTTATCTTTTTGTATATAAATGAGTCTTTAAAGGAAGTCTTAGTGTACGGTTTGGGTCATTTGGTAACCGGAAAATTTAACATTATATATCAATCTAAATCACACGTATATACATCTTATCATTTTTTTTATTTTTATTTTTATTTTAATAATGTTGATCATTTTTTGACAGTCAGTTTTTGTGTTACCGAATGCCCAAACAGTCTACAGAGTAATCTTATAATGAGTCAAATGTTATAAAAAAAAGTAGAATGACTAAAAGGTACAAATGTGAAAGTACGTTGATATTTTATGGAACAAAACCCGTGTTTCTACTTATTCAGATTAATAAAATGTATCAATTTTGGATGCAGTTGTACCATTCCTCACAAAGAATCTTTACTTCAATGTTGTGATGAGGTTGATCCAGTTGCAAAGGTAGATTTCGCTCTTAATAAAAAGCTTAACTATTTAAGTAGATGCAGATAATGATTCAAGTATGTGACAGTCAATAGGAGCAGTCAACTGCGCCATTAGGAGACCAAATGATGGGATGTTATATGGTTGCAATACAGACTATGTAGGTGCTATTTCTGCTATCGAAGATAGTCTATGAGGTTTCTTTCTGTACTTTCTATTAGAAGTGATAATATGGGCGGTTGGGTCAAAACCGTGCCTTTTGTCCACTTATAAAAGTTTCATATCATATTTCACGTGTGACTTTCTACCCGTTTGACCCATTTGACCCATTTGAGATTTGCTTACAACACAAATTGGTACAACTGTTTACAGGTTCAGGCATTCAAAATGGTGCAACAGGATCACCATTGGCTGGTAGACTATTTGTGGTTATTGGTGCTGGCGGTGCTGGAAAAGCACTCGCTTATGGAGCAAAAGCGAAGGGTGCAAGGATTGTGATAGCCAATCGGACTTACGGTATTCCACGAACTCTCACATTACCATTTCTAATACCGGACTTAATTGCAAATAAAACATTATCTAGTTTTATTGCATTCTTATCACTTCAGTATGGGTGAAAGTCAACTGTAATACTGTATGGTTCTCGTCATATTTAGAGGGTGTTTGGATTTGAGTGGTTTACCAAAATATCAAAAATTGATTATAGCGACTTCAAGTCAGAGTAACCATATGATCAGTTGCAAAATTGAAATCCAAACACCCTCTATGCATAGTTAATACACCAACTAAAGTTTTCTCTTACTGATACGGCATAGATCGTGCTAGAGAACTTGCTGATATAGTTGGTGGAGAGGCTATATCTCTTGCCGATTTGTGCACTTACAGCCCAGAAGGCGGTATGATACTTGCAAACACTACATCAATTGGTATGCAGCCAAATATTGACAATACTCCTATTTCTAAGGTACAACTATCTACCTTTCTTCGGTCATATGTTTTAGAAATGGTGGTTTGCAGTTAGAAACGTAATTATGAGGTAAATATGTGCATGAGATGAAGTTTCTATTTTCTTTTGTGGCAGGAAGCTTTGAAGTCGTATGCACTGGTATTTGATGTTGTGTACACACCAAAAATCACGAGATTACTTCGGGAAGCGGGAGAATGTGGAGCCATAATTGTTATAGGGGTGGAGATGTTTATAGGACAGGCATATGAACAATATGAGAGATTTAAATATTACCGTCTCTTTTTTTCTTTTGTGGAGATGTTTTAAATGCAATGTTATGATATTTCATGCCTCTCCATCAAGCCTAAAATATTACCGTCTCTTTTTTTCTTATAAGTTTTTATCATACTTTCCAATTGCAGCACCGAAAGAATTATTTAGGGAGATTATGGAAAAATCTTAATTGTCTCGGGGGCTGCCGTAGGTATGTATCTTTTTCTATCCTATCTTCCTTTATCTTGAAATTTCAGTTTATGGGTACCGTGGAACAATAAACTAGGCAAAATAGTTGGCAATGTTATTGCGATTGATACCTTTTCCAATCATATGAAGTTATGCAAATACGAAAATATTTGACTGTCACATACTCGTATATATTAATCTAATTATAGCTATTGGGGATAGGATATTACCCAAATCAGCCCAACTTCTAAGTAAATGGGTCAAAATTTCTACTGCTGCAGACTTCGACTTTGGATCAAAATTTCTATAAATTTACGTAAAGCTGAAGTTTTTGTTACTTTGTATACAAAAGCAGGAGACTCGAGACTCGAGAGTAACATGTGTTGTGCAAAATGGTACACACAAGAAGCACGGAGGAGGTGATTATAGTTGTTTCTCCATCATTTGTTATTGTATCATTAGTATTTTTTGTTCGGACATAATAAGGATTTTATATGTGACAGTCTTGTATTATGAGTTTTGTGATACTAAATTAAATTTATTTTTATAAATGAAGTACTCATAAATCCTAGAAAACGAACGGCGTCATATTTATCCGGATAAATTGTAACTTTGTAGATTTTGCCGTCACGATAGTAAACTCTTGTGAGTATATGTATGCTGATGTTGTGAAAAACTAGAAAGATTTGAGAATTTTGATGGACTATAGTAAAATGTCATAATAGTAAATGCATGTCTTTACCAGAATTCTTTCCGAAAGCATTCTTTTCTACAATGTTCTACCTTGCACATGCGTCGCACATAAGTGCCCTTTGTTAGGTGGTCTTCACCATCAAACCAACACAAACTTCTCTTCACCGTGCGTGATGGTGGACACTTGTTATGGAAAACCACACGTGGAGAGTGCCTGCTGCGGGTGGTGGATGACTTCATTATGCATGGTCTAAGAAATGTGACTTTTTGAAGCAATCACCATAAAAAACATAAAAAAAAGATTCTCAAAATATAAACAACAAAAAAGGTAACTACTCCCAAACACCCGTCTATAAACAACTTTTGGTAAAGATGGTGGGGTTGAAAAATGTACGGTAAAATCCCTAAAACTCATGATGATGATAGGTTTAAAGAAGTTGAGGAATAACAATATACTTTTCACTAGATATTTGCTTGTGCATGGACTATAAAGTTTAGACAATACCTTTCCAATCATAGAAGTTTAAAAAAATGTTTCTAATCATATCAATTGCTGGACTAAAACATGGTGAATGTGCTGCTATACCCTTGGTATATATAGATGTCTGTTTGCATTGATGAAGCCTTGTTGGATGGCCACTCTGAATCAGACTTGGTGAGTCTAGAGTGGACTGCTACTATGGTTTGCCTTGTGCTATTTCAGTCCATAGAAATGTCGTCACATCCTCTTCATAGCCCGACATCAAAGGCCTACCACGCAACATAATTCTCCATACATCAGATGCGGGGGTTGGCTTAATTCGAAATGAGTGTTAACCAATAACAGATTAGATTTACATAACTTGATTTTGTTAGTGAAAAATGAAAATACAAGAGATTAAATAGAAAACAAACTTACCAAACTATTACGGGCAAGCATACCTTTATTAAGCTAACATCCCCTCAAAGTCACAAATGCTAAATTAAGATGTATTGAGAGGGTGACAAATTAAACTCAAAATAGAATTGAACAATATACTAGAAAGAACCAGAGCAACAGACACATGCACAAGCAAATTTAAGCATATGTAAGACAAAACCTAAACAGAATCAGACGGATGCAAACAGAATCCGGATCATATGGAATCGGATGCAGAACCAAAGTAAATCAGATGGAACATGGTAGAATCAGTCAGAGAACCATAACGTAACCAGAGCGAATGCACAGCCAGTGCGAATCAGATGGAACATGGTAGAATAAGATATAACAAACCAGACGCAAAGCCATATCATAACCAGAGCGAAATCAGGTAGAATGGGATGCAGAACCATGCGGAATCAAAGCAAAATCGAACATACTTCTGTCATCTTTTCGTCTTTTTGAGACTGAATGTGTGGGTTTGGGAACTTCATCTTGCAGCCTTTTCTTCTTTTCTCGTTGCCTTTGAATATCATCGTTGTTTCCAGACATTGGTCGGAACTCAAGGCCACATACAATGAGGCCAGACATGATTCCTTCATGACTTGTAAATTTCATATTCATAGAAAGAGAGTCATCCTTGAATTCATGAGTTGAGTTAAATTTCCACACTTGAATCTCCTTCCATCCATCTTCCCTTTGTTTTGGAACCCGAGTAATATCATTTATATTCGATGGGCTCGGGGTTATAAAATAAAAAAATTCAGCCTCGTTGTTTTCTTTATGGAGATCTTGTACTTTCACAGGACAATGAAGCCCTTGGCATTTTTCTGAAAGCTTGAACACAAGGTAACACACATATTCCGTAACCGGTGACAACATTTGACTTTTGATCGTGCATTTGAGATGAAATACTTGTTGTGGTAAAAGCTCAATGACCTCTTGAAATCTGCATGTAAGGTATATTTTATGATTACATACTTCTCAAGAAGTGAAACTTTAATCAACCATCTATTCACGAATTTTAACTATTAAACCAGGTGTAACTTTCAAACGAGAACCATTTTAACTGCAAGAACTGCGAAAGCCACTTTTTAGCCATTAGATGAGTTGATCAATGGTTAAAATTAAATGTGGCATTAATGTACAAAACTAAAAGATTATGCCATTATTTAAAAATCTGAAAGGGCAATTTAGGTATTGTGTATTATCCCTAAAAAATGGGAGGTTTCAGTATAATATCAGATAATATATTTTTTCCAAATCATTTGAATAAAAGTCACGGTTCATCTTCTTCTTCATCTTAACCCTAGCCGCCGCCTCCTCTCAATCACTCGTTCAAAGCCATCGTTCAATGCCTTCAATCGCAAGGTCTCGATTCGCTGGAGGGTTTTGGTCCGCTGGTTCAACTGTTGTGTTCTAATTGTCGCTGCAACCCGGTTCATATATAGTCACCGTTGGCATACGAGGTTCAGATCTAGTCGTTTGTCAACGAGGTTCTGATCTAGTCGTTTGTTACCATGCTTGTGTCTCTTCGATCGTCGCCATTAACTGGTTCACACAGGTTTTTTTTTTTTTTCAAATTAAATTAGAATATGTTTTCTCATATTACTGTTTCATATATGTTTTTAAAATCTTTTAGTTTATTTAGTTCGAGATCGTTATAATATGCGTAAAAGGAAGACACGTTTTGATTTTTGAATGACGTCGTAGTTTATCATTTAGTTTTTGATTTGTCAAAAAATTAAAAACTAGATCTCACTTTAATCTGAAAAGCCACTGACTTGAGAAATTAATAAAGAAAACAAAGTAATATCAATAGTTATATTCTTGTAAAGAAAATAGTTATTGGAATATTTAGGTGTAGATTATTTCAAAACAGGGGTGTTTATTTTATTTTAAAACAAGGATGTATAACTAATGAAAAACATATGTGTTTTATAAAAAAAACATATATGTTTACGTATAAAACATATATGTTTTGCGTTTGGATTATAGAACATATATGTTTTATGTTTGGATTATATGTTTACGTATAAAACATATATGTTTTGTGTTTGCCAAACAAGTATGTTTCCTAAAACATACATATACTCATGTACATGTATAATTTTTAATAATATTATGGTTGCTAATTTTTGTACTTTTCTTTGTATCAGATGTAATTACAAGAATGGTCACGGCTACAAGTGTGCATGTATGTCCGACTTTTGAAAAAATGTTGACGGCTACTCGTGCGCATATGTTCATTTGTGTTGAATATTATTAGTGCTCACGTGTATAGATCGATTAGATTCATGTATTTATGCTTTTAGAAATTTGTATTTTAATTGTATTTCAATCGATATCGAAGTTTGTATATAACATTTATGTTCTTGGTTTGTTATAAATTTCATTATATTAAAAAAGCTATATGCACCTTGAAAGGGAAAAAAAAAACATATATGCACTTTGGACTAACTGAAAACATGTATGCACCTTGACTATTTGGGGAAAAAAACATGCTTGCACCATGAGATTTAAAAATAACTAATGATTAGGTATAAAAAACATGTATGCACCATGACTATTTGAAAACATGTTACCATAAAAAAAAAAAAAAAAAAAAAAAAAAAAAAAAAAAAACTCCGAATTTTAAGATTTAAAAAAAACGGAAATTATATAAAAAAACAAAAATAATATGAAAATGTCTTTTACTAATATGCCCTTTTGAATTAAATAAAAATAACGAAATGATATGGAGCATTAAATGATGTACATTGTGTATTATTAGTTGTAAAAAGGTGGTTCTCGCAGTTCTTGTAGATAACATGGTTCTCGTAAGAAAGGGACCCATTAAACCAGAAAGCAATTAGAATTTGGACCTTGAATAATCAAATCTAGTTATTCGTGACTGTAACAAATTAGTTATATAACAGTAAAAAAAGAAACAAACCTGGATTGGGCAGGTGGTTTTGAAGTAAAAATATCCACATTAGAAAATTTGTATAAAGCTGCCTTTGCCGAAAGCACAAGAAGTTTCTTTCCTTCGACTTCGCCCAACCAGAACAACTCGTCATAGTTTCTGCATACCTTGAATATTTCTTCAAAGTTAGTTGGCAATTGTTGCACTTGATCCGCATTGAAGTCTGATTTCAAGACTTGTTGGACTTCGTTCAATTTTCCGATCTCTTCAAGTGTCACCTGTAAATAGTTATTTTAGATATCAACTTAGAACATGAATTTTTTTGTTACCACATTCATGTTCCCTTTGTACAACTTAAACAAAAGAACATAGAATGGAATCAATGGATATTTTCAAACTTACTTTGTCAATGGCTCGAAATTCAATTCCTTCAACATAAACTGCAACATCTCCACAATAGTACGATGAAAAGCTTTCAAGTAGAAATTCAAAAACGACATCTTTGTTCTGATTCGAGAAACGGTGCAACTCAATCGTCATCCACTGCTCATCTCTCCATGTTGCAAAATATGCATGCAGACTATTGGGTACCTTTCTATACTTTAGATTAACATACACAGGTTTACTTGAATAGTTTCTTGAATCACAAAATTTGAAGACTAAATAGACCCCATAAAGAACATTAGGAGATAAAAATTGAGCTCTCGTCTTGATTTCGATGTTCAAATCGGAAATATCTAACATCTCTACCGCTGTCCCAAACCTGCGCATATTATAAACATCCGAGTCTAAATCAGTCATAGCCTTTATTTCGATACGCTTCTACTGTTGAATTTGGAATTTCTGGAACAAAATTATAAATTCTATATTAGAATTTATTGTACCAGAAAAATCTCTATTTAAATAAAGGTAAGAACATTATAGAAAACACTATCAAGATACTAGGAAAATTTATAATTCACGGTCATGAGAACAGAGGACCCAAAACAGGGGCAAACCTCAACTACCTTATTATAAGGTTTATAAAATTATAGTTCCCAATCATATAGTAAGTATAAAAATATGTTTTGTCATGTACAACATCAGTTCTCATTGTTGATATGAGATGAGGTCTGAAGTGTAAAAGAGCTATAGGTGAAGCAGTTCTAGCATAATAGAGTCAGAGGGTTCAAATATGTTTTGTGCAAGTGCAGGCAGTCATTGTGAATTTGTGATAAGCAAGTGTATTACAGGGGCAATATGTGAACTTAGTCAAAGGGGTTCTTAAGTTTGATCCTTTTTTTTTATCATAATTATAGTTTTATAATTAATAATCATATTATACTACCTTTACAAAGTATAACATACTTCTACCAATAATACAAAGGTGGAGAGGTGGAGAGAATAACCTTGATTCTGGAAGAGATTTCCACTTATGTGGACAACTGTTTATGTAGGAAAACATTGTGGCTGAAACCATTTCATTTCTTTCTCCATTACCAACGAATGACAACAACTGTTATACAACCGAAATACAAATCAGACTCAATGTGTATGATGTATAAATGCATGTGTGATTTTGAATTATCTCCCAATAAGGAGAAGATACATAGAAACGGGAAACACCCAATAAAGGAGATATGAGAATGAACTGGTTACCACTTTGTCCTGTTGAAGGAGGATTCCCTTACAAAAAATGTTGTAAAGTTCCTCTTTCTTTTTGGTAGAATAGATTTCTGGGCACTTTGACATATGGATTATTTCTTTATAGTCTTTAGGCAATTTGGGCTCCCATTTCTCATAATCCTCCTGTATATACATTAATCAATTAATAAACTCATGTTTCATACAGTTACTTTCCTAGAGTTTATAAAATAGTTAAGGCTATAGTTTAGATATATATGAATCAAAAGTTAGCCAATTTTGTCAAAATATACAAACTTACCTGAAATTCCAATGCTTTCTTGAGTTGTATGACCACTTCATGAGCTGTTGGTCGTCTTTCTCTCCTGTGATGTAAGCATTTAAGGGCAATCCTTGTAAAGGTAATATATGACTGTGGCACAATTTGTTCTTTGATACCCTCGAACACTAACTTATCAAGTTTTTCAACATAATAGTGTTGTTTAGCCAAAAAGGGTAAATAAAGATACTCATCATCTAGCTTTTCGGATGATAGTTTCCCACACAATATGTCAAATAAGACCGCACCCAATGAGAATATATCAGACTCTTTGGTTAAGACGCCTGTTTGTGAGTACAGTGGGTCACGATAGCCAATTGTGCCTGTAACATGGTCGATGACATAGTCTACATCCTGATTTGTTGGACATACTAAAGAAAGCCCAAAATCACTAATTTTTGCTTTCCAATCATCAAGCAGTAGAATGTTGCTGCTGCTGATGTCCCTATGTATTACCATTTCTGGACATGAAACAGTTCCATGAAGAAACTCCAACCCGATTGCAATATCGATGCATATTTTAAGCCGCATCACCCACGTAAGACTATCATCGCTCAAGTACTTATCAAGACTTCCTCTTGATGCATACTCATAGACAATAATTTTCTCATCCTCTTCATCACAGTAGCCTACAAGACCAATTACATTTTCATGTTTATACTGCATAAGGATTTCAAGTTCTGCCATAAATTCAGCTTCTCCTTCAGCAGATTTCCTACCCAACCGCTTTGCAGCAATGAAGTTATGCCCATGAGTGTGACCCTTGTATACATTCCCAAAATCTCCATGTCCAATGAGATTGTCTTGATTGAAAGTTTTTGTGGCCAACTTTATGTCTTGAAGTGACAGTTTGAGGCTGTCCTTGTGGTTCTCCTGCGAATCATCGAACAATCAGTCGATTTGATAAGTAAAAATAACTGAATAATTTGGCATGTAAAACAATATATCACAAAAGCTTCCCTCCGCCCCTGAATCAGGGTTACGGTTGTAAATCAAGCTTGGTAAAGTTTAAGATTAAAACAATATGTCACAAAAGTTAAGGACTAAAAAAGTTAAATGGTAAAATCATTAATTCAGTAAAAGTTTGAGAATTAAAATATTAGTTGCACAAAGTAAAATGTATAAAATGTATAAAATGTCACATACTACTATGAAGAATATATGAGGAGATTATAAAGTTATTCAGAAAAATTGCGCACCTGACAGTATAGCGCTTTTTTAAGTTCGTTGATGACAACATCTATTGATGGACGTTCGACTTGAGTTACTGCTAGACACTGAAATGCAATTTTTGAAAATACGTCCAAAGACTCTTTATTGGGTCCTTTGGTAAGAGAAAAGACATGTTCATCGGTTTCTTCCTTTATCTTGTGATCAACAATTTCCATGAGTGTTCCCTTCTCCAAATGATGTCGTGCAATGGGTGCAATCCCCTTCCCATCAACGTCAGTGAAAATACGATCATAGGCCAACTTCCCAGTCAAGATCTCAAATAATACCACTCCAAAAGAGTAAATGTCTGATTTCTTATTTAGTTTACCATCCTTCTGATATTCTGGATCCAAATAAAAATATGTACCTGCAATCATATAGGTATAGATAGTGCTGGTCGTTTGATCTGCTAGGTGGAATTTTGAGAGCCCAAAATCCGCAATCATTGCCTTCCAACAATTTCCCAGTAGAATATTATCGCTCTTGATGTCTCGGTGTATCATCTTTTGTTTGCCATGATCTGTGTTGTTGTGAATGTAATTCAAACCATGTGCAATATCAAGACATATATTTAGACGTTGTAACCAATTAAGATTAGCCATTTTATCGCTGCTTCCCAAATAGTTTTCAAGACTTCCTTTCGAAGCATGCTCATAAACCAGGATCATTGAACCGTTACCTTCATAACAAAAACCAAGAAGAGAGATTATATTCTCATGCTTACAACTAGTTAGAGTTTCAATTTCTGCAATGAACCCTTGTTCTCCTTCTGGATTGTTAATGCGCTTTATGGCTACCGTGCTTCGTTTTTTGGGTAAATCGCATTTATCCACCCCTTCTTTCGATGAGTAATTACTGCTATCAAAGTGTTCAAGATCTGCTTTGTACACTTTACCGAATCCGCCTGACCCGATGCAATATGCTTCATCAAAATTGTTGGTAGCCTGGATTATATCATTTAGTCGAATCTCCAAGTGTTCCAAGTTCTTCCCCTGCAACATTATGGAGTTATGCAGTACCACATTAAGGGTGGGAGGAGTCATGATTCCGAAAATTCCAACCCTCCCAAATTTGACCAATAAAATTATGCCAACTCAGTTCAACCCTCCAGCCCTCCCAACCAATTTCACTCGCGCCCATGATTTTCCAGCCCTCCCAAATTTTTTATTTTTTCCCCCTAAACTATTAAACTACACAATTTATAACTAAAACACATAACATTTCATTAAAAATTAAAAAAGAAAAGTACATAAATGTTTAAAAGGAACATTGCAACATTTTTTTAAAAATAAAAACAAACTAAATTAATTCTTCAATCGATGGTGGTTGGTTTGCTGGGTCATCGAGGAAAGTCAAGTCTAGCCCCGCTTCGTGCTCCGTAAGATCAAACCGGAGACGATGATGGATGTTTTCGTCATGTAACTTCGCTAGTACACTTGGGGCATAAACTACTAGCGCCGGTTGGTCCATTATATGAACCGGTGATATTGTCCTCCCGTCATCTTTTATGATCATGTTGTGCAATATACAACACGCGTAGACATTTATAAAATACTAGCTAAATGACCCGTCGAATTTGTGGGTTTTTCAAAGAAAATTGATGAAATTATAGAATTTATAGTAACTACTAAGCTGGAAAATGAACATGTATTAGTGGTCACAGATATTTAAATTCTAATGACATATTGCGATATATTATATCGGAATGTTTTAATGGGTGATATATTATTGGTCAATAATTTTAAATGTGTTTGTTAATAAACAACATAATACAATCTTACTTAACCTCATTTTGCTAAGAGCATGTTCAACGACGTCATCAACATTAATTGGAACATTCTTGCTCTTCTTCTTCTACAATTATTTTTTTCTATCTTCTTTACAAATATCGGATGGTGAAAATAGTTCTTTTATATATAGTAAAATATGTGCACTATATGAAATTTGATTAAATGTAATTGAGTGCTTAAAATTGAAATCATGTGACACTTAAGTGAACCTTTTCTTGTTGACAAGTGAAACAAATATTTCAAATTTAAAATTCAAAAACATATTACCGTCAACGATGGATCCTTCCTAATCATGTGAATATAACTATATAAGTCAACCTTTCTATGGTGAAAAACAAATAATTCTTATTAAAAATCACTAATTTAAACATGGGATAATACTACGAAAATGTAGTGAACTTGTCACCATTTTCAATTCTGTGTATTGATCTTTTTTTTTTTCAAAAAAAGTACTAAACTTTCAAAATCCGACAATTGTGTGTAGTCTAATGCTGCCCATGCCACGTGGGCTTGCCCGTGCCACGTGGCTTAGTCCACCTCAGCTGCTCGTGCCACGTGTCATGCCACGTGGATATTATTTATTTATTTTATTATTTTTTTTAGATTTAAAAAAAAATATTTTTGAAAATAATTTCTAAATTTTTTTTCGAAAATAATTTCTAAAAAAAATTTCTAGAAAAAAATAATTTTCTAAAAAATAATATTTTTTAATAAAAAAAATTTAGAAAAAAAATAATTTCGAAAAAATATTTTGGAAAATAATTTCTAAAAACTAATTTCTAAAAAATAATTTCGAAAAAAAATTTTCGAAAATAATTTCTAAAAAAAAAAAAATCGAAAAAAAAATTCTAAAAAAAAAAAATTATTAGAAATTCTAAAAAAAAAATTTTCCGAAAATAATTTCGAAAATTATTTGGTTAGAATTATTTTGGGTTTAGGGTTTAGGGTTTTTGGTTAGAATTATTATATTCGACAGAAAAACCTAAACCCTAAACCCTAAACCGAAAACCCTAAACCCTAAACCCTAAACCGGAAATAATTCTGACCAAATAATTTTAGAATTTTTTTTTTTTTTTTTTTTTTTTTTTTTTAGAATTTCTAATAATTTTTTTTTAGAATTTTTTTTTTGGATTTTTTTTTTTAGAAATTATTTTTTTTCTAAATTTTTTTTTATAAAAAAATATTATTTTTTAGAAAATTATTTTTTTCTAGAAATTTATTTTAGAAATTATTTTAGAAAATATTTTTTTGAAATTTAAAAAAAAAATTAAATAATATCCACGTGGCACGAGCAGCTAAGGTGGACTAAGCCACGTGGCACGGGCAAGCCCACGTGGCATGGGCAGCATTCGACTACACACAATTGTTGGATTTTGAAAGTTTAGTACTTTTTTTGAAAAAAAAAAAAAAAAAAAAAAAAAAAAAAAAAAAAAAAAAAAAAAAAAAAGATCGATACACAGAATTGAAAATGGTGACAAGTTCACTATATTTTCGTGGCATTATCCCTTTAAACATAAACGTTAAGGGGATATTTTTGTCAAACCACTTTACTTAATTTCTATATTTCTGAAAAATTCTTGTTTTCCCTGTATATATAATAAAGATGTATATTGTTATTTTATATTTTGGAACAATATATGTCACATTTATTGTATTTAATATGACCTTTGTTTCGACCTATTTAAATGCTAAATTATGGCTTTTTGTCAAGGGTCTAAAATTCGTGTAGAATCAAATGGAATAAGTGATAGTTAAAAAAATTAAATTCCAAGTAAATATAAATTAAAGTTGATAGATTTCCCTATATCAATAATTTGGGTTCTCATTTGGAGATTAATAATAAATTATTATTAATTCTCACTTCGTTGTCATTTAGTATGCGGCGGTATTCAACAAGCAAGTATTGGATGTTTTCACGCCTTTTTGAAAGGTGCATATCGTAATAATGATATTAGGAACTAATTCAAAATTCACTAATGATATTTCTTGATTTTCAAAGTTTCAAGATATACTTTCATAACTTGGGGTGACTGATAAAAACCTATTAATGGAAACAATGTTCATTATTAATATACACTTACCAAGTCTTAAGTAATGGTAAAAGTTAATGACATAGTTGTGAATAACTCATTTATGATGGGAGAATTCAAGAGATAATTCAAAAAATCGGTTAAGGAAAAATGCCATAGGCACTTATCAAAAGAAGGTGCTTAGTTATCTTAGGAGAATAATAACGATTTAACTTTCGAAATATGTGTTTTATTAGTAACTTTAGAAGTATTGGGTGTGTTTACGCCTTTTTGCAAGGTGCAGGTCGTAATACCGATATTAAGAACTAATTCAAAAAATTATAAATGATATTTATCGATTGTCAAAGTCTCAAAATATACTTGCATAACTTAGGGGTGATTGGTAAAAACTTATTAATGGCAATAGTTTTCATTATTAATATACACTTACAAAGCTTGTAAACAATTGTAAAAGTTGATAACATAGTTGTGAATAACTAATTTTGGCGGGAGAACTCAAGGGAAATTCAAAAAACCGGTTAAACAAAAATGCCATGGACACTTGTCAAAAGGAGGTGCTTAGTTATGTTAAGAAAATCTTAATCATTTAACGGTTAATTTCTATCAATAAACCTGCCAATTAAGTTTCTAAAAAAGTGTGTTTTTTTTAGTATTTATAGATAGATGAGAATGTTCAATAGCATAGCAATAGTTGATTTGTTTTAAGTTGATTTATAGGAAAATGAGGATGAAAATCATCAAATCAAATAGTAACTAAGTTTTTTTTTTTTTTTTTTTTTTTTTTTTTTTTTTTTTTTTTTTCAATTTAATAACTAAAACTTTCTTTTAATTATAAATATCACTCAAAGTTTCAATTATGTTTTATTGTTGTGAAATTTTTGAATTTTAGTGACTCTAATAGAACACTTTTTTATACTTTTTACTATTATGTGACTTATTTTTCTTTTCAAATTGAAAAAGTTGGTTATAAATTGAGTTGGTTGTGAGAAGTTATTGTTAGAGGTGGGTGTTTAAAACTATAGTACAACCAAATAATGCATGTTTGATTACCCCTAAATATAACACTTTCGAATATTTTCACAATAATGAGACAAAACTTAGATGGTTTTTGTAATTGATATAAAGTTTGAGTGACATAATTGAAATATTCAAGAAACTTGATTATTATTACATGACATTTTCTCGTAAAATGAATATCATCCCTAAAACTAATGCCTAAAGATACATCTAATGAAAAGATCAAGAGGTGTGGCAAGATTGAAAACGAAGAATTATAGAGAAAATACATATCCCATGTTTCAAATAATGGATGAATTATGAGTTTTTTGTTGGATAATTGTAATTTTAAAAGATATATACAGGAAGGTGGTACTTCTTAAAATAAATACAATATAATGCATCTTCCCGTTTCTTTTCTTTTACATACATGCATACTTGTATACACGTGTATATATATATATATATATATATATATATATATATATATATATATATATATATATATATATATATATATATATATATATTCAACATCTGGAAACAAAAATTTATCCATTCCTTGTGTTTTTGCATGCAAAGAAATTTCAAATCTTTCCTCCCAGTTGTTAAAAGATTATTGTCACAACTTTGCTAATTGATGATTATTCTAGGAAGATGATATCTCGAGCTTGGTGTTATTCATGAGGTTTTAAGTAGGAGGTAAAAATTATTTTATGATTAGAGACCATCACAGCTAGCATACGAACCGAAAAAATTGAACGAGGAGTATATATTAACAACCTAACAAATAGTGAATTGAGAGGCCGCAAAGGTCGATTTGGGCGTAACATCTCGGTAAATCTAGTAACTTCGGTTTCACCTATTCTTGAATCATATTGGATGAATTATTTTACGAATCGAATTTGAAAAAGTTAGTTTAATTTGGGCGGCTTGAGAGTTTAAGCACAATTGTTTTTGCTAAATTACAAAATGAATCATGTTCTAAACAATATCCGTATATCATGAATACATAGACTTATTTGGTTTGATATTTTGATCGGTAAAAGGAAAAAAAAGTGATTACGTTGGGTTTTTTATGTGCAAGCGAGTAAAGAGAATAAAATGTTTTATATTCTAAATAAATTTAGAAGTACAACGTTTATGTATTTATCTTTCTAATTCGGGTACCACTTTCGGTAGAGGTTCCACAAATGTATGAAATGGAATCGAGTTTGTGTGTAGGTATCAATTATATTGTTTTTATTGTGTTTAGAGGGAAGAAAAGTTATATTTTACGTCAAACATTCTCTATTGGTTTACAGAGGTTGGTCGTTGGGTATCGAACCCGGTTGGATGTTTACCCCTTCACTTATCCTAATTTAGGTTGGCGGCTTTCGATCTTGAACATTTCAAGAACTATGCGGTAAGTGTTCATTTATATGTGTTTATTTATTAAATGAACAAACATAAACAAGATTTTATGTCCGTTTATTTAAATGAACGAACACGAACAAAAGTCTCGTTCGTTCATTTATGTTCGTGAACGTTCGATTATACATTTGTTAATGCTTATTTATGCTCTTTTATGTGTTTATGGTCGTATACCATACATTTTGTAATATATTGCATACTCAAACAAATGAACACTTAAAACCCAATATATTGTATATTTTTTGTTTCTCTTAATATGCTCATTTATGTTCGTCCATTTACATTTGCTTAATCTCTTAATAAACAAATATAAACGAACACATACAACCTCATTTAATTAACGAACATGAATAAGAAAATTCTTTAGTTTAAGCGTTCGTGTCCTTTCATTTGTCCGGTTAAGATTAAATTAACGAACATGAACATGACTTCGCTCATGTTCGTCCAGTTCGTTTACAACCCTAGTTGTCAGTTTACCTTCTCGGGTGCCTTTTATAATCTTTTTTCTAGGTTTCTAGAAAAAAGTCATAAATGGATGACATTTTATTTATGGTTGTGTGAAAGAACAAAAATATATAGAAAAATAAAAAATAAAAAATAAAATGGGCCAGAGTTTATCAAATTAAGAAAAAGAATTTAAGGTTAATGGGTTTAGAAAACCAACTTTAGGATGTGATTATTTTGAGTCCTTAAATCAAACTTTAGGGTGGGGGGGGGGGGGGGGGGGGGGGGTGGTTTAGAGAATCATCAATTATGATGTTGATAACTCAATTGATATATGTGTTGATGTATCAATTGATTGTATACATCACACGAAAAATTGTATTCCTTAATTTTCAACTATCTTAATGTAACTAATGCTTAAAAAAGGCTTGTGCATTATAAGTCGTTAAGATTAATATATGACTTATGTTACGTGGGATGTGTTATATTCTAACAATAATTATGCATGTTAGTTGATTTTACTATAATTTATGTGTATGATTGAGGAAAAATATTAAATATTATCGGTAGGATGAAAAATACTATTAATATGCATATACGAACGTAGCTTATAAAGTTAAGATGTATGCATACTCGACAGTCGTTCGTATGGCAATCTACTGCGGAGAATGTGTTTTTGACATACTGTTACCTTAATAGTGGCATCGTTTTGTTTTAGGCTACAATTTAATATTGCAAAATGAAACTTGAAACATCTTCAATTACATATAATTTGAGCAACATCCAAATTTTATCTCAGTTAACGAATTTCATGATATTTGGGGCATGAAACAAACACCCAAAGCATCTTCGAAGAAACATCTATTGAGATAAAATGATTCATCAGTGACATTGCTACATCAATATTGATGCACGGCGTCAATGATTGTTATGATATACTTTTTTAATAACATTAAATTAATTATCCATAAATTGCTTTTTTATTTCTAAAGTTTTTAATCGTTTCTAATTATGCAAATGTCTTTTAGTATCATTTTACATTTTATAGTTACAGGCACAACTAACTTATCAAACACTTATATAAAATTTAAAAATCACAATTTGTAGTTACCACTAAGAGTTAACAGTTATCGGATTATATTTAACAGCCTACAACTAGTTTTACCAAACATACAATTTGTATCGGTTAGCGTGTTTGATAAAAAAAACTTGTTCGGCAACATGGTTTACAACAAGCATTAAAATTCTAACCATACTTATTTTAATGATACTAAACGAGATTTAGAATTTTAACGTTACTTTTGATAGATTTCACACATTAAAAAGATTATAATGTAAAATAAAATCACATACGGTTAAAGCCATATACTTGTTTGGTACCTAAAAAGAAAACGTATAAAGTAATTCCTATCTGCATATAAATAAAAAGTTTAAAGAGTTTAATTACCTTCAAGTGATTGGATGATGTACCGTCAACTACATTCCTCGAAAGATCCTATAATAATATATGCAAGCGAATAGAATATGAGTTACGTTGCAAAATATAACAATTATTATAAAGATAACAAACAAAGTTGATGTTCTTACTGGATTTTCATGTTTTCGTTGAACTTCCAACGCTTTCTCAAGTCTTTTGACAACCTGATCTATATAAGGGCGATCTGCTCTTTCCTCTTTTAGGCAGCAATATGCTGTTTCTGAGAATATCTCTAACGATTTTGGGTCCAGCTGTTTCCGTAAGTGTGGATCGATCATAACATCCAAATTAGATTTGCCCAATTTACTTAATAATCCCTCTCCCAACTCTTCATCGGGAAGAATGGCACTCCGTCCGCACAAGATTTCGAATAACACAACACCGAATGAATACACGTCTGACTTGTGGGTTACCCCACCAGTCTTTTCATATTTTGGATCCATGTATACATTCTTAACAATATCACGAGTAAGAAGAAGACGGTGCCTCCGAGCTACTGTATTTTTCAACGAAAGTTCGAAACCAGATAACTTGGGTTCCCATTTTTCATCTAGTAAAATATTCGAGCTCCTGATGTTGCAATGTATGACACTAAAATCCCGTCCAGGATCATAATGTATGTAACTCAATGCATTTGCAACACCCAGACATATCTTCAACCTTTGCATCCATGTGAGGGTCTTGTCACTTAGATATTTTTTGAGACTTCCGTTGGCCTCTCTCTTGTATATGATAGCCTTCCCCGCCTCCCCATCATCAAACCCAATAAGAGACACTAGATTCTTATGTTTGAGACTCGAAAGCATCGAAAGCTCCATCCAGAACATTTTACTCTCATCTTTTTTAGAATCAGATATGCAAACCTTTCCAAAGATATCGATGAACTGTTCGAAACACCTGAGACGACCTTTGAAAGTCATTTCATCGCTGTTGATATTTTCTTCATCAAAATTGTTGGTTGCTGATTCTATATTTTTGAAGCTGAGTCTTAAGTGTGAAAGATCTTTGAGGAAAGACTTGGTGTTTTTGCTGACATTGGATTCAACTTGTGTAGATATGGAGGTCACCGTTCTCTATATGTACCAAACAAGACAGCATTACCAAGTGTGCAGATTAACAGGGTGAAATATAACGTTATTAAAGAGACAAAATGGTGAGAAGCTAAGTACATATAATACGAGATCTTGTGTATAATCAAGAATAATTTTGTAAATGAGTCATTTTCAATGGCCTTTAATTTTGAGATAGTCATGGTGGTGTTATACATCTTTCAGAGAATCAATTATAGTAGTTAATGAAAGATCAAAGCACAGCTCGTACAGCATAAGTGTAAAGAATATTGATATAAAAGATAATCATGTCGATATGCTTACCTAATCTGTTTATGTGGGGTGAAGATTGTTAAAGTATATATTTAGGGAGTACTATAGTTGAAAATAGTTGATACTTTTGTCAACTTCATTTTCGTATGGATGGATTGGTTTTATTTAAGGTTTTCAAGATCGGGATCCTACCCAGGATCCTTTTTATCTTTGCAAGATCGTGATCGTAAGATTGTATCGAGATCTTAAGATCCTACTATAAGTCATTTTCTTAATAACCTTCTTAATATTATACAAATCAACAAATTAATAGATATCATAAACACAAAATTGTAGTAATATTTCATGAAAATTTTGTCCTAAGTTATGATTATTGATTTTTTTAAGAAGATTAACATGTTGTTTTTTAAAGTTTACAAAAAATAAACCATAACTTTGTAGTTTTTTAGTTAGTTGTTTGTTAAAAATAAGATCGGATCGAATTAGATCATAAGATCCTATGGTCAAGATGGGGTTCCTATGAGATCTTATGCTTGCAAAGATCCTAAGTAGGATCGGGATCGTTTTTGCTATGTAGCATCGTAAAATCGTAAGATCCTAATATCAGGATCGGGATCTTTAACAACTATACTTTTATGAGATAAAATAAAGAGTGAATAACTTTTTTTAAATGCTCTTTTAGTGAACTCATGTATTCCTAACTTTTTTATATTTGTTTAAGCATTTCCATATATATAAAAAAACACGTTTAATGAACTCATGTATTTAATAATTATACACTTTTTGATCATTTTAAATATGATATGTGATGTTAAATATAAAATGTTTAGAGATCATTAAATAATAATTTTTTAAACATGGAATGCTTAAACAACACCCAGTTGGTTGTTGTTAGCAAATCGCTGTGAGTAATAATATTTATGGTAAAAAGATTAGTTGTTTTAAAATTTAATGATATGTTTAATATTTTGTTTTAAAATTTGAATTTGGTTTTAGTTCTCATGACTTAAGTGTGGTTTTTAACTAAACTACACATATAAGACGTATTCTATTATATACAACACAATTCGCCAAACAACTTTATAAAAATATAAGTTTCAGCTTTCGGCTTATAAATTATATGTATATTTGTAGAATAAGATGATCCAATAACATGAATACTCCAAATAATGTTGATTATGTTGTTCAACAAGCTCTTACCAAGAAGTTTTACATGATGATTAACATGCATCGTTTTTTTTTTTTTTTTTTTTTTTTTTTTTTTTTTTTTTTTTTTTTTTTTTTTTTAATATTAGTTTTAAGTTTTCATTTTCAGTTTCGCTTTTTGATCGAGTGGAATTATCGTATATTACAACGTGTTCAATAGTATTTTAATTATTTTACGTTATATGCATAAACGTTACACGAAACACTTAATTAACCACAATATCATAACTATAACTATTTTCCGCTACAAATTTTTGTTATTATGTACGGATACTTGCATAGTCTTTATAAACTATCACGTGTCTTCACGTTGCATATCATTATCCTAAAACTAATACGACATGTATTTTAATTGTTTTGAGCCTCCACCTACTTATGTGGTTCTTAGCTCGCACCTATATTGTTTTATTAGGACTTTTTATTTGTAACCAAAATTCAAGATTTATATTAATATAGGCAGAGTGACCATAATTTAAGTAACCCATATATATGTGACATGCCAAAATTTTCACTCTTACCCGGTCATCACGTTATAAACTGAACACAACACCCACTTTATGTGGCATGTTTCTCATTAGGCATAATTAGTAAAGTTTATCGTTTAAGATCATCCCCTTGTCAAAATCTGAACATACAATAAAACCTCTATAAATTAATACTCGATAAATTAATAGCCTCGATAAAATTAATAATTTGTCTAGTCCCAACTTGAGACCGGTACAAATTTGGACCCCAATCGATAAAATAATAAGATAATAATTTTTTGGAAACCCTAGTGTCTGTATATTGGTACCAACGAAACTACAAATTAATAATTACTAAAATATTTTTTATATATATATAAAGGCCATACGTAATTTGAATTTGTACAAATTCAATTAATTCAATTAATGTCATACGTAATTGGAACTTGTCCCAACGAAACTAACTTTTTACTTATTCAAAAACAATGAACATGACAAATTCAATTAATTTGTGAATGTTAATTCATAAAATTTTAATTGGAACTTGTTTTTCTAATTTATTTTTCATCTCTAGCTAGTATACATTGTAACTAGTATATTGGACTTGAAAATTTAAAGGCAATACGTAAAACATTTTTAAATTAATAAATTATTAATTTATCGATATAATAATATCTCGTTAAATTAATAAAATATCTAGGTCATAATATTATTAATTTATAGAGGTTTTACTGTATATCTTTCTTTATCCTTTAATTTTCTCTTGTTTTGACAAATACCGTTTGAGTATAATGAGCAGATAGGATTAATTAAATAAAATAAGATAATTACCTTCTCATGACTGAATGATGTGCCTTCAACTTCGGCCGCAGCCATTGAGTGTTCCTTTAACATCATAAATACAGTAATAAGTAAGTTACCATTAATAAACACAGAGCAGTTATTATGATATAAAAAGAAATAGAGGAAAACACGTCTTACAACATTTTCACGTTCCAATTGAAGTTCCAACGCTTTCTCAAGTCTTGTAACAACCTCACTAATATCCGGGCGTAGAGATCTTTCTTCATTCAAGCAGTCATATGCTGTCTTCGCGAAAACGTTGAATGAGTCTGGATCCATTTGTTTCCTTAGAACCGGATCAATTATTTCATCTAGTATTTTCTTTTTATAATGAAAAAAGACCAGTGTAGCCAAATACTTATTATCTGGATTCTCACTTATTGATTCCCTACCACACAATAGTTCAAACAATACTATTCCAAAGGAGTACATATCTGACTTGTGGTTCACACTTTTAGTCTCTAAATATGTTGGGTCTACATACCCTTTCACACCCTTAGATAAATTAGTATGAAAGGAATGGTTCCTTTGGGAAGCTTTAATCTTCATGGAAAAATGAAAATCACATAACTTGGGTTCCCATTCATCATTTAATAGAACTCGGCTACTGGTAATGAGCCGGTGTATTACGCTGAAATCACGTGGCTCGTCATAATGAATGTAGCTCAATGCATGGGCAATACCGACAGATATCTCCAATCTTCGCACCCATGTCAACAACATCGGGTCACTTAGATAGTTACCGAGACTTAACCTGGTCTCATACCTGGTAATGATGATCTTCTCATCATTCTCATCACAAAACCCAATAATAGAAACCAGATTTTTATGCTTGAGAGTAGAAAGCATTGAAATCTCCATCCAATACTTTCGTTCTACTCCAACCCGTTCTTTATTAAATCTCCGAGCAATGATATCAATCAACTCACCGGACCACAAGAGCTGTCCCTCGTAGCTCTGTTCAAACCTATCTTCTCTGATGAGATTTCGTTCAGCGAAGTTGTTGGTGGCAGATAGGATATTTTCAATGGGGACTCTGAGGTGAGCAAATTCTTTCATTATCTGTAAAAAAATAGTCATGTAAAAATGTGAGTGAGATAAAAGGGAGTACAATAATGCCTACAAAGTGTTTGATAAAATTCCTGAACCATGTCTAAGATATGTTAGGTCTAATTCTGCATAATATCTTGTAGTTTATAGTACTAGTTATTACGTTTGTGGATAGTAATTAGTATAACATTCTTTACATGTTTAGGAAGTGAATGGTCTTATTAAGTTGAATTGTTCTTATTAGTGACTTCATGTTGAGATATAGTCTTGGTTAATGTAGTCAATATTTGCTCCTAAGGTGCTTTTAAAGCATTTGGTCCATAATCAGATGGTGTAAGTATGGACTAAATGGGCGATACTTTGTCTACCCGATGCAGTTTTGATGAGATAATATGGATTAGAATTGTATTGTTTGGTTCCCTCATTGCATTCAAAGACATGTTTTTGTCTTGTGAATAAGTTCATAAAGTGGTATTCATAAGAAAAACAACTATGGCATGTGCTTTGTGTAACAGTAAATTGTTTAACGTTGCAAATACTTTTGTTTAGTGTTGATATTTAGTCATTTGATGTTTGAAGTTGCTTCCAGTGACATGTTTTCGTAGCTGTTGCAGGATACTTTATTTGACAATAGTGGAATTGGAGGATTTTTCAGGAGGATACTGAAAGGAATGGAGAGACATTATTAAATGTTGTAATGGAAACTTTAACAGACAAATTGCTGATTTTGAAAGGGAAGAACTCTCCTGCTGTGGAAAGAAAAGCTAGCAGTAAGATGCTGGTATTTTGGTAATCTGAAATTGAGTGTATATTCATGGGTTGACAAGTTTAATATCAAGATGAGTGTATATGAAATTGAAGAGGAGTGAGACACATGAATATGTTGGAAAGTATATTGGAGTACAAGGTATTAATGATAAAGACTGCTGGCACAAAAGAGTACTAAGCTTAAAGTATTTTTTAAAATGTTTTCGTAGTTGTTACAGGATACTTTATTTGGAAAAAAATGAATTGGGGGATTTTTGAAAATGTTTAACGGAATGGAGAGACATTATTGGATAATTTAAAAGCCAAACTGTTGGCTTTGAAAGTTAAGAACTTTCCTGTGGTAAAAGTTTCGGAAACACGTTGCATCAACTCAAGGTTGATACTAGTATATACAGAAAAAATATCAAGTTGATTGTCCAACTTGTGAATGAAAAACAAATTTGTTCCAAAAAGTTCATGCAAATCCATTCCTCCATATTAACTTTCCAAAAACAATGATTTTTATCAATCGGTAGCAAAAATACCATCGAAATGCTATTTTTGATGGGGAGAAATGTGATTAAAATGTGATCGTAGTTGAATCTCAAAAAGAGCTCGACTCAGTATGAACCCTCAAATTGACAAAAATCAAAAGTCAGTAATCGAAAAGACTTGTCCGGGACGGGTAATAATTTCAAGCTGGTTTATCCAGTGATGTAAACGTGTCTCGCAAAGGACCTGTCTGAGTAGAATGTACCAATTCGAGAGATTATCTTTGAATATGACCGGGACGGGTAATAATTTCAAGCTAGTCTAACTAGTGATGTAAACGTGTCTCGCAATGGTCATATTAACCGTAAATCTATCAATTCAAAAATGTGCGAACTCTACCCAACATGTGCAAATTTATCTTAAAAATGCATGAGCACATGTGAAGGGGGAGTATTTCAGAAAATGCAAAACTCTCAAAGTGTTAACAAAATGTGTTTTATTCATAAACACTTTGAGAGATTTTCACAAAAGGTTTTATGGTATGTGATCAATAAATCTAGGATAATCATGGAGAAATAAGGTGATTATGGTTAGGTTTATGTCCTATGATCCGCCAGAGCCGGAGGGATCTACCCAAGGACAATTCCAATAGATTAGAATTAGAAGTCCTTAGGAAAGATTGAAAAAAAAAGGAGTAAATGAGAAAGGGAAAGAAGGGGTTGAAGAATGAAAAAGAAAAGTGTATGAAAGGGTGAAAAGAAATAGCCCTCCATGAAAATTTAGGGCAGAAACCGGGTCAATACATCTGCTATTGGTATTCACTAAGGTGAGGCTGATATTGAAGACAAGACGTCATGGACCCAGTGACGCGCTGCACTACCCCTCCTAGCCACTCAGATATCTCTTAAAAGATATTTGTTTTATTTCTCACGGAGAACACTGCATAATCTATCGGCCACTCATTCCAAGATGTGTTGATATTGAAAAGGTGGCACTCTGCTCCATGCCTCCGATTACTTAAACCAAAACGCACATTATCGAGTCTAGAGCCATGAGATTCATCTAAAAATCTCTTAGGACACACTTCCAATATAATACACTTGTGTTCGCCAGAAAGGACACAAATTGTAAGAGTCTTAATGAGATCTAAGGATCTTGCCTTATATCATGATGGTTACGTGCTTTAAGGATCTTGCCTTATATCATGATGGTTACGTGCTTTAAACGGTCTACAGTCGTGAAGTGATACCCCGGTATACTTCAGCGGCTCACAACGGCCTTGGTAAAGATTAGAGAAAGTTTTCACACTATGCTGTTAACGATCTCGAAATCTGAACCTGTAAGCGCTGGACGATTTATTGCTAACTGTTTTATGCAGGTACTGACGAAAGTCTATCAACCATCATCATATGTCTCAACATCCAAATCTCCTCATACTCATACTTATGAAGATCATCCTCAACAAACTCAAATGAAAAATGTTCAAGACAAAAAGATCAAGTTAAAGACAAAGTGCTACGACAAAGTCAAGAAGCTAATCAAGATGTCAAGAACAAGTTCAAGTAAGGACGACATAATTATGAAGTTCAAAGTATTATCAAGAAGTATGAGTATGATGGGAGACGACGCTGCAAACATGTAAAGATGTTTATCAAAGGCAAGAAGAACCAAATGATGATTATTTTGAAGATCACAAAGCATGAAGGAACAAAGAACCAAGACTATTCTACAACGACACACAAAGCTCAAAGACACTGAAGACTTAAGATCTAATCATATAGAGCATCATTTGAATGACCATCCCTTAGGGGGAGATTGGTAGCTTTTATAAAAGTGATGGTCATTTACGTTTTATATTTTTGTAGTGTGTCGTTGTGTAAGTAATTAGAATAGTCAATGGGCTTTTAGTTTAATCTAATAGGTTAAAAGATAGTCCATAGAAAAGCCCATGGAAAGCCCAAGTGGCTCATTTACCTTGTACTATAAATAGCCTCCTTCTCTCATTTGTAAGGGTTGGCCATTAGGGATGTGTGTGAAGCAGTGTGTGCTGATTTGAATGAAATGTTTATCTCTCTACTTTCTCTCTCTAGAACTCTTTCATCTCTCTTCTCTCTTGTGCATTAGTGATTATTAGATAGTGTGATAAGATTGATCAAGTTCCTACAAGTGGTATCAAGAGCCAAACAAAAATTTAGGAGAACATTTTTGGATTGTTACTGTTCATCAGACGCCTTTCTTCGACTTTCTCTTGAATCCTCCGAGATTGGTGGCTTCAAGGTTGGTTCCTTGGAGTTTCTGTCCAGTTTCTTCGAGTATGAAGTTAACTGACCAGATCCTTCGAGTTTCTTAGATCCTCCGAGTTCCTAAGTGAAGGTCTCCAAGTTTCTCAGATCCTCCGAGTTTCGTAAATCCTTCGAGTTTCTTAAAGTTTCTGAGTTTGGAAATATTTTGAATCCTCAGAGTTTCTTAGATTACAATCCTCCGAGTTTCTCTAGTTGTAATCTTCCGAGTTTCTAAGAATAGAAATCCTCCGAGTTTCTTAGGTTGTAATCTTCCGAGTTTCTAAGACTAGAAATCCTCCGAGTTTCTAAGATTGTAATCCTCCGAGTTTCTAATATAAGAAATCCTTCGAGTTTCTAACTTAAGTTCTCCGAGTTTGTATCAAGCTTAAAATCCTTCGACTTTGGTTAACATTCTTCGACTTTCTTTGGAGTTATCCCGAGTTTGTGTAAGGCTAAGAATCCTTCGACTTTATTAGAAGTCTTCGACTTTCTATCAAACCTTAGAAGTCTTCGACTTTCCATCAAAGCTTAGCACTCTTCGACTTTGGATTCAAGACTCTTTGACTTTGAAACCGAGTAAGACATTCTAAGTAAGGATTAAAAAAAAAAAAGGTTTTTTTGGCGGGAAAATTTGAGTAAAATTTAATTTTTACGAGTGACTAAATGTTCAATTTTTACGCGAAATTCAAATTTTGGTATAATGGGGAAAATTTTGTCCCAAAATTCGAATTTTTACTGTGAAATTTGGTGTCAAAATCTTTAAAACTCAAAATTTTCTAATAACCTTAGAATTGCATTTTATGGTGTATTTCAAATTTTGGTAGAGAAATTTTTCAAGTTCAATTTTTGGAGGGAAATTAGAAATCACCATTAAGAAATCCTTCATCTTAGAAAACTCGGGAAAGGACTTAACTTCAAACGAACACCACTCTTGAACCTTAAACCAACATCAAACACAACTCCTATTTCTTTGCAACGATCCAAGATCAACTTTATCACACACCGAAATTAAATGGAATCAAGTTCTCAAGAGAGAAAAATGCCTCAAGTTGTGCAAAAAACTATTCATTCGAAGGAAAATTGTCTATCACACTTTAAACCAGTTAAGATTCAATGTGTGGCACTCTCAGAAGCAAGGTTACCATTATGGGGTAGATCATTTCATCGAGTTTTTGAAACACTCTTCGGATCTAAAATGGATTTTTTAACCTTTAAAGGGAAACTCTTGCATAACATATTTCAAATAAAGAACTAAATTGAACAAGGAAGTGACTGCATAGTAGCATATCAAGCGCTCAAGACGCAGTTAAAATGGTTTATCTACTTAGATTTCAGAGTACTCAAAAATTCTCCAGATTATGAATCAACAAGCCAAATATGGAGTGAATGCATCATTAGATACCTGGAAGTTGAATTGTTTAGAAATCAGTTGCTTACACTAATGAACACACTGGAATTGGTGCTTACTACAAGATCACTTCATCTGAGAGAGATGCTGGAAAAGAAGAAAATGAAAGAACGGGAAAGAATTGAAATGGAGAAGCAGAAATGGAAAAGAGAGCAGATTGAAAAAGATATGCAGTTAAAAGAAAGAGAGCTAATTGAAAGAAAAGTGCTATTAAAGGAATTAGAGGTGAATGAGAGAGAGAGACAAACAAAGATGAACAAACAGTCAATGAGGGTACAACAACTGATGCTAGCTTGGTTCTCACGGGAAGTGATACATCTTCAGAACAGCAGGTTGAAAGCAGTATTCCAAGATATGATTTTGATGCTGATGGTACACACAGGAATGAAGCTGTTTGGGATACTGAGGATGACCATATCAGACCTTCATCTGACACAGAGATATTGGCTATGGTACAACATTCAAACGATAATGATAATGTTGTTTTGTTCGATAATGTGTTTGCTCATGATAAGACACATCATGCGCATCCTAAGTCCATAAGTGACACATGTGGGGGAACGGTTTGATAGTAATATCACTCCTACAACTCCAGCTATGGATCCTAATCGCGGTGAGCTTGCCCAAGATGGATCTTCTTATTAACAAGATCGTGCCTTATTTGCTTCATTAATAAAAAATTTCAAACATGAACTTGAAAAGTGCAAAGAGGACAATCTCAAAGCTAAGCAAGCGAATGTCTTATTGACCAAAGAGCTTGAGAGATTTAATGAAATGGAAAAAGGTTTTGAAAATGTAACAAAAAGCAAAGCTGAACTTGAAATTGAAATCTCGAACCTTAAATCTCATGCTCGGAAATTTGAACTAAACGGAGATTTTGTCGAACCACTTTTAAAACGGAAAGAAGAAATTGAAGTTGGTTATAGAGAAGCTCTTTATTGTGAAAAATGTTCCATTCAAAAACTGGATGAACAAATGGTACTTAACAACAGAAAGGTTCAAGCGCTTGTAAAAGAAATCTCTGAGTTAAAAAGTGAAAATTCAAAGCTTCTGAAAACCAATTCAAACTTTGAGATTGTTAATACAAAACTTGAGAATGAAAATCAAGAGTTTTTGAAACGTGCAAACAATCTTGAAGCAAAACTTTGAAAAACAGGACAAAGTGTTCAAACTCTTCACATGATGCTTCCTAAAGATGAGAACATTCATCAAGGAAAATCCGGACTTGGTTTTGAAAATACTGATCATTTGGAAAATAATTTGGAAAATGATTTAAAAACTGAAAAACCTTGTTTTTTAAACAAAGTGCAAAAGTTGACACCTAGTTTGTATGATGCTAAAAAAATGGGAAAAGGTTTGTCAACTGATGTTCTGTTCAATTCAGAAGGTGAAGAAAAATCCGAAGAGGAAAAACGTTTAAAAGTCAAACAAAGAAAAACCTCATTCTCGTACCAAGGTTTTGTGTATGGTTGTACACAATTGACAGATATACCAAAAGAACCTTTGAAAAGAAAAGATACAAATGTGAAAAGATATTTCAAAGAAGCTCAACTTGCTACTTATGATTCTAAGTTATGGCAAAATAAAGCAAGGAAACAGTTTTGCAATCTTAAACATCACATTGAGCATACGTTAAAGGTCATTTGGTTTAAGCAACCACACACCACAAATGATTACTATAATCATCTTTCATCGGGTTCTCGCCTACAATCGGAAGTCTGTAAGGTTTTAAAAGATGAGATTGAACCTCGTGTGAAAGATATCAACTTAAGTTTTGAGTACTTTGAAAAATATCTTGTCACTAAAATGAGAGAAGATTTAAAGTATATCCATTCTCTAAAAGACGAATTTGATGAAAAATGCTTACTTGATATTCAAAAAGAATTTTTCACAAATCAAATTGAGTCATTCAAGTCACTGTCTGTCAGCCTTGAGTATGAGAATGTTAATTTTGAACAAACATCGTCTTTGAAATCTGAAAATCTTTTTCTCAAAAAGAAAATCGCGGTACTTTCAAAAGAAGCAGCTGAAGTCAAAGAAGAATTGTCAAAAAGAACTGCTCAGATTGAGAAAGATTTAACAAACTTCGAAGAGCAAAGTATTTCTTTCCAACTCAAACTGCAGGAAAAGAAAATTTCTTCTGAAAACTCTTTGACAACGGTGCTTAAAAGAAAAGAAAAGATTTTTGAATATAATTGTGATGATGCCAAAATCAAATTTGACTTGGACGAACTTGATACAAAAAATATAGAATTGGAACATGCTGTGTCATCATTACAAAAAGAAAATGAGCATTTGAAACAGACTTACAAAAACTTGTTTGATTCAATCAAACGATCAAGAGTTCATAATCAAATTTCAAACAAATCTGACTCTCAGATCGCAACAAATCATCGTTTTCAAAAAGAAAATTGTGTGCTTCAAAAGAAAGTTGTTGATTTGGAAAAGATCTTAGCACAACAAGCCAAAGATTTTGATGATGCCAAAACCAATTTTTCAATCAAAACAGACAAATATGAAAAATATTTTGCACATCTTGAAGATCAAAATGTTTCATTACCCGAATGCAATAACCAAGAAACACTTTCAGGAGGTCGAGGATGCTCAAAATAAAGGTTAAACATGGTAATATTAGATTAAAGAATGGGGAGGGGTGTGTGTATTCTAGAGAGAGAAAGTAGAGAAAACACACACACCTCAAGTTACAATAGAGACATCCAACCCTCCTAGTTGTGACTAGGAGGGGTATTTATACTTCTTTACAAGCTAATCTTTGCTCTAATGGTAAGACTAGTCCTTGTACTTAAATACTATTGCAATTCCCGAGTATAACATAACTTTAAAGACTAAAAATGAAAAACTGGCATCACAAGATCGTCTTACGATTCAAAAAGAATACAATGATTTGCAAACATCATACAATGCCTTAAAAGCAAAGTTTGATGCTCTTAATCGATCAAAAGGCAGCTCTCATGTTTAAAACAAGTCAACACCAAAAGTAAGTGTTTCGGAGAAGGTTTACACGAGTGAATCTTCAAAACCATTTTCGGAAAAAGACTCTCAATTTACAACCTATTCTTTGAAAAAAGGAAGGAAGTGTTCAAAGAGACTAATTTTTTCCAAAACAGTTACTCCTCAAAAGCTTTCAAGGTCAAATGCTTCAAATGGAAAGAATCAAGCTTTTCAAACTCCACACTCTCGCTTTACACCGGTAAAGCAAGTTTAGAGACCAAAGTAAAGTCATTCAAAACCTTTCAAATATTCAATATCAGAATTGCTTTCGCTACAACATAAGAATGACTCTGCTTTGAAAATTCCAAATTCTGGAAGGTTTCCATTCATCTCAAAAATGAATTTTTGAAATGAAACACCGGGTTTCCACGAGATCTAAGGATCTTGCCTTATATCATGATGGTTACGTGCTTTAAACGGTCTACAGTCGTGAATTGATACCCTGGTATACATCAGCGGTTCACAACGGCCTTGGTGAAGATTAGAGAAAGTTTTCACACTATGCTGTTAACGATCTCGAAATCTGAACCTGTAAGCGCTGGACGATTTATTGCTAACTGTTTTATGCAGTTACTGACGAAAGTCCATCAACCATCATCATATGTCTCAACATCCAAATCTCCTCATACTCATACTTATGAAGATCATCCCCAACAAACTCAAATGAAAAATTTTCAAGACAAAAAGATCAAGTTAAAGACAAAGTGCTACGACAAAGTCAAGAAGCTAATCAAGATGTCAAGAACAAGTTCAAGTGAGGACGACATAAGTATGAAGTTCAAAGTATTATCAAGAATTATGAGTATGATGGAAGAGACGACGCTGCAAACATGTGAAGATGTTTATCAAAGGCAAGAAGAAACAAAAGATGATTATTTTGACGATTATTTACTTTCATTTTACGTCGATTCTCACAGAGATGTCTTCACCCAACCACCCTATTATCATTCAAGAAGACTCGGATATCGAGGACTCTTTTTCGTACACTAATACACCTACATCATTACTCTCACCTTCCCATACCTCGACATTCCCATACCACTCACCATTGTTAAATGATGACTCTCCCCTATTTGAGAGATTAGCACCACCTGAGCCATACTTAGAATAGAATACCAGGTATGACACCGAGACTCTCGAGATTCAGGAGACTGCCCCTACCTTCCCACTATCACCAATGTCATTCCCCTTTTCCATTCCCACATATCAGGAATTAGATGACACCTTGTGGATAATACCAAGATCACCGACTCAACAGGAACATCAACAGATTCCTCAAGAATGGTTTGGAATCTACACTATCTCGGACATGATCGATGCACAACTCCAGACCTCACTTCAGGACTCATCCCAACCCTATGATGCCGCAACCCTGGATTCACTCAGAGGAACGCCAGGAAGCCTCTAGACTAGACTTATATCTTTACTAGCTTTTACTATTATCCTAGCCACGGGATGTGTGGCATAGTTCAAAGAAACTTGTAGTATTTTGATTGTTGTTCAACGAAATCACCAAGTATTGACTCTACTATGTGGATATGGTTGTGCTATCTATGATATCGGTCCATGTAGACCGAAATTTTCCTTTTACATATCCACGTGTGTTATGATTATATTGCGTGATTCCAACTTGCTGTGATTTCACTCCACTTATACATGTCATGGTTGCGTATATGTGAGTATGATGATCTTTACTACTTATAAATTCTCATGGTCTCTTATGATTTTGAAGAAGTTAGGTTAAAGCAAGCCACTCCAGACATGACACAAGCCACCGTTGAGCCAATCATTGCCAATAACATAGCCGCAGCCTTCGCCAAAAATCTTACCCATGAGGAATTTATAGATTGCAACCCCCACACCTTTAGCGGAACTGAAGGCGCGAAGGGATATTACAAATGGTTCGAAGAAGTAGAAACAATATTCCGAGGTGGCGACTGTCGCAAGGAAGACAAAGTTAAGTTCGCCACATGCACTTTCCGGGATCATGCCCAGGAATGGTGGACTAAACATGTTCAGATAGTAGGGGTCGACGCTGCTTACTCAATCTCTTGGGAAAAATTAAGAAGGATGATGACTTTAGAATATTGTTCAAGAAGCGAAGTACAAGCAATGGAACAGGAAATCCTAGACTTTACCATGATAGGAGTTGATGTTGCAAAATATACTAAACGTTTTTACGAACTAGCACGACTAGGCCTTGCGAGGGATGAACCGGAAAGCAAGAAACTTGAGAGGTACATCGGGGGACACTCCCTTGAAATTCGTATGTTGGTCGCCTCATTAGAACCCGATACCATGTTTAAAGCGATCCTTTTGGCAATCGAGGCAAGGGAACACATTGCTCACACCAAGACCGTAAGAAACAATAATAACAACAAACAAAAATGGAACAACAACCACAACAAGAGAAAGTAGGACGACAATCAGGGTACTAATGCTACCCAACAACCACCTAAGATACAAGGAGTGGTGGAGGCCTTTGCTGCTGGGCCAAGTCAAAAGAAAGGATATGCAGGGACTCTACCCAAGTGCATTAAGTGTCGGTTTCACCACAATGGACCTTGCCACACTCAATGTGGAAACTGCCAAATGGTCGGGCACAAAGCTAAGGATTGCAAGGCTCCCACCCTCATAATGAGCCAGAAAGTCACGGTAACCTGGCATGAGTGTGGAATAATTGGACACTTCAAGAGTGAATGCCCAGAACTGAAAAACCAGAATGAGGGAAGAGCTCGTTGAAGTGCGAAGCTCGTCAAGACAACAACGACAATGACAATGGATAAAGGAATTTCTGCCTTAATAATAAACCATAGATGGAGCCCGCTGGGGTTGTATTTCTTTAAGTAGTCTAGCTTAAGTACTTTCTTGTAACCTCATTGTATCATGTACTCTTCTATCTAATGTAATCTCCATCTTTTATCGCTTCCACAGTAATCACAACCTTCGTTTATTTCATTTCCTACTCCGATTGCACAATTATCAACCATTTCGCAACAACATACCGCTATCCTAGTAGGAGCTAGGCAAATTTCGCCTCCGAATAATGACTATTACCACTCCGTAAGATGATCCACACATGTCCTATAACCCATTCAACATATTTTATTACAAGATATTTTACTACCACTTTATAAAAACTGTTTCACATAACCTTACCTCAAGATATTTTACTACCATCTCTGGGAATTATTTCATATAATTTTAAAACGAGTTATGTTACTACCACTTTTACAAATTGATTCTCTGTCATTCTACCAACTATTTACTTCCAATCGAACTGATTTTTCTTGTTAAAACAAAATTCAGACTAACATCTTACCAAACAACACGTTGGACACCATCTAAAACTTTTGAGAAAAGTAATGCTATTTTGACTAAACCGAGCATCGCATCATTAGTCCTCAATTATACATAGCCTGATCACCTATGTCTAATTCAGGAAGGATCATGCCATGAGGGAAACAATTATCTTTCCAAAATTCTTAATAACAATCTCCATTCAAAACATCAAAAAAAAAAAAAAAAAAAAAAAAAAAGCTTTGTAAACAAGAAAATTTTCATGAACATCCCTTTTGACAAACTCTCTCTGAGTACCTACACCACACGTCACTTACTTAGCAGTTAAGTTGGATTTTACCATTGACCTCTCTAGGAGAGACTTCTCATTTACAAGGAGCATCCCATGACATAAGAAAACAACGAAAGGATTTCAGAACTACAAACAGGGACTGGAAGTATACAGTAAGTTGATTCGTATCGCAACGGAAAACATAAGATCTCATGAGGCAATCCAAATCACTATCTTTGGCATAGTCACTAAATTCTATCATTTCCGAAATACTAAATAGACCAAGCAAGGCAACAAATCTAAGACATGATTCATTTCAGAAGCGACCAAGTAAGTTGAAATACTCATACCTATAAGTCTTGCTTGATATTAACCAATAGGCATCATCCGACACCAGAAACAAAACGTTAGACATCTAAGCATCCATGCAGACATGCCTACCCGACTATTTCATCCTCTTAATGCTTTCAATTCAAACGAATTTTCTTTAAAATACAATTATACATCCACATTGTAAGAAGATATTTTCTATTCTGAGGAATGGATCCTTTATGGTCAGCCGTTAATAAAACCATCGTACGGTATAAACATCAATTTTTACTAAATGGTACTATTCACATCATACCGAAAACCAGTCTATTAAACTTTGGGGTCGCATTTGAACACACTCCAACCTTTCATAACCACTGAAACTATTCAAACTCGACAATTCATTTATTCAAGGAAAGATTTCGAACAAAACACACAGTACCGAAAGAAAGGTTTATTCATTCAAACATAAAAATTCATTTATTCAAACTTACGAATGCATCTAATCAGAAAAAGGTTTCAAACAAAACACTCCATACCGAGAAAGAATCTTCATTTATTTAAATTATATATATATATATATATATATATATATATATATATATATATATATATATATATATATATATATATATAGTGGGACTTTCATTTGAGAACCATCTTATCTGCGAGAACTGAGAGAACCACCAAAAACATACATGCACGCCTTTTAAAATAAAATAAAAAGACATGCAAATCATCAATAATCGTAAGTATCCACCTATGTTCTTCAATATCATCATGAACTCATCCTCTTTTTTCACAAAAACCTTACACACGGCTGCAATATTGTCATTGCATGCCTTATAAGAACATACATGCACACCTTCAAAGAAAAATTTTGTATTTCCAATTTCTTATCAAATTCTTTAGAACAACCATGTTTTTTTTTAAAACATATATGTTGTTTTTAGAACATATGTGCAAAAATACAATTATTGAAGGCGTGCATGTATGTTTTTGATGGTTCTGTCAGTTCTCGCAGATAAGATGGTTCTCGCAAAAAAGTACCCCATATATATATATATATATATATATATATATATATATATATATATATATTCAGACTTGCAAATTCATTTATTCAGAGAAAGATTTCATTTATTCAAACTTGTGGGTTCATTTATTCAAATTGTAAAAATTCGTTTATCCAAACGTGTAAATTCATTTATTCGGAGAAGGATCCCGAGCAAAACTCTCCATATCAAGTCAAGTTTTGAAAATCAACCCCATACTACATTCATACATTTAGGACCTTGTTGTTGACAAACAATATCATGGAAACTTTGGACGAAGGAAATCTAGGGAAAAACTATTAAACGGTAAGAAACTTAATAGTGAGGAATAAGCACCTTAGGCAAAAGGGAGACTCATATCGTTACATCAGTTAAAACAAGACACAAGGAAATCAAAACTGTTACCATAACTTTATCCCTCCGATAATGCCCTTTTCGACGAACTTATCATCGTAGGATTAGTCACGAGACACGTGGTACAAATTTCAGATACTCCTAATGAAGGATAGACGATACACTTCAAACATCTGACAATTCCCTTAAGATATTTTCTTTCCAATCAGATATAGGACGTGCTCAGCGCCACATAATCAACTTCGAATTGTTTGGAGTAATCCTTTGACATTGACAGATCTCACCTTCGGCAATAGCCATCACCCGAATACAAAGACTGCACCCTTTAAGGCACCCTATGGTCGAAGTACCAATCACCGGTTGACAGACCGAAATCGAAAAGGTCCAACTCATTAGTCTAGGACTTAATTGTACGTGAAACAACAAGGGGAGTTTTACAGGTCAAGAATCAGTTACAAGTGACAAAGGGAACAATAGAAAAGTTAAGCCGGTACATGACGTAAATCATTAGAAGTCAGTGTCCTCAGGCCACGAACCATTAGGATTCGAGTTGGAAAAACAAGTTATGTCAAAAGGCTTGCCTTGGAAGGGCATGATACAATTATTGGAAACGCAAGAAGTTGAACCCGAGATACATTGGACCATTTAGGATTCTGGAAAGAATCGGTCCAGTGACATACAGACTTGAGCTTCCGTCAGAGCTAAGCAAAGTACATAACTCCTTTCACATTTCAAATCTCAAGAAGAGTCTCCCAGATGAATCACTCGTAACACATTTCATTTTATTTCATTAGAAGAAATTCAACTCGACGATATGCTCAATTTCGTTGAGGAACCAGCAGAAATCATGGACCGTGAGGTCAAACAATTGAAGCAGAGTCGAATTCCTATCGTGAAAGTCCGCTGAAATTCTCGAAGAGGTCCCGAGTTTACTTGGGAGCGGGAAGACCAGATGCGTCACAAGTACCCACATCTTTTCACCGAGTCCATTCCAGATACCAACACCAACTGAATTCATTTTTGGTTGGGCGACTGTGACAACTCGTATTTTTAGGTCACTTTTCAAACCTCGACAAGTTACTATTCATAATTTACTATTCACCAATCACTATTCATGGTTATCATTTATCATTACGTAAACTAGGTTTACGGGTATTCAAATGCGCGTAACCAGTATGGTTTAGCTGCGTATTCAAACATCATTAGTAAGAACACTTCATATAGACTAGAGTAGTCTACATATCATCAGTAACATCATCATCAATTTAGGTCATTTTCATAAAAATATCATCCTTGTGGCATTTATTCGTACAAGCTATGCATAAATAGTACCCGGTTTAGCGATCATTTGCGTTTTTAACTATTCATGAGCTGTGCTTAGAGTTTCTATTTGTCTTCATGTTAATAGTGGTTTAATATTCCATTATAATCTCCTATTATTCAAAAATTTCTATATTTCACATTTTCTGTTTCGTTTCACGATTTCGTCAAATTTTGGTAACAACTCGCGATTTGAACCTACGTTTTTAGATTTTAATTATATTTATACCCTCCGATGAACTCACCACTCATCTAAAATAATAAAATAGGGCATGATAATAAGTATTTATATTTTTAGAAGTTTTACAATTTTACATTGCCCGGTATTGCATTATGTGTCTTAAAAACCCTACGTTTGAGTACCGGGAGCAACCTACACTACACAATACACACTATACTCTTTCTATTAATAAAAATCTGCATTAATAAAATATTTTGCCCTCCCTCCCCTTGGTTTAAAACGCCAACACACACACACCTGTCCAAAATGTGGACAAGTGTTCCCAAAAGCCTTCCAAAGCCTTGCTATCTTCTATAAGACTCACCTACCTTCATTTTTACATGCAAACACATCAAAAATCTGATCTTCCTCTCCAAAATTTCGTGGGTTCTCAAGCTCAAAAACACCAAACTTTTGTGTTAAATCTATTAAAGTTAGGCTACAAAGATGAAGATCCATTGGTGCTAACTTGTTTCTAGTTATCTTTTTCTCCATAAGTCAAGGTTTCCAAAAGTTATTCAAAGAGTTTTTAAGGGTTTCAAAGGTGTCTATAGGCTATGATTTCAAAAGATTATTCAAAGTGTTCTTGGTGGTTTGAAAGCAAGGGTTTTGGTGAAGATTTGAGTCTTGGTTTTCTTGGTGTTCTTGATTTTCTTGTTCATCATCACTTGTAAGGAACCAATCCTCATTCTTTTTATTCATTTCACTACTGATATTCATGTCATTTTATGTATTTTATATGCTACATAAGTTATATATGCTTGATTATACTTGGTACATACTCTAAACCCTCTAGAAAACCCTAAAAGGACTTAACATGCAAAATAGTATTCTGATCAGGGGTAAAAATGGAATTAACTGTATTCATCAGTAGACTTTGGGGCTAAGGAAAAAATATTTAGTTGTAGATCTATGTTTTGTGGTCATTTTCCCGGGTGGTGATTCCCGTGACGACACCCGATGATTATGATATGATTTTTTTGGTAAAAACAGTTAGATCTGATGTACTGTTCCCATTTGAGGCAAAACTCAAGTTTTATAACATAACTTTTTAAATAGAAAATATGTAGCCTGTTCTAGAGAAATAGGGCTATCATCTCCAATTGATTTCACCTTCATAGGATCTGTAGATTTCAAGATATGACCTTTTTGGCAAGACATAAAACTCAGTCAATATCACCTTTAGGACTGACTTGTAAACAAAAATTATAAAAAGTGGTTATACTTGAATATTTTTGAGTAAAATTATTTTTACAATAAATTAGGGACTTAGAGGAAGCTAGGGATGTAAAGAACATGATTTTTAGACTTACGGTTTGGGAGATATGAATTTTTGAAAGTGGCTAAGTGTGTAAAATTTCCATCAGCTTTGTAATTAATAACTTGTATATTTGAACCTTGAGTTTTTATTTTGACCACCAAATATATTTTGGACCCTTAGACATAATTTGAACCTTTGACTAAAAATTGAACTCTTAGACTTAATTTAGACCCTTATGACTCATTTTGGACTTAAAGTCAAAAATAGAATTAAAACTTGAAATTGGGTAAGGAATATCTTTCATACTTGTAAATCATTTTAAAAGCCAAATTCAACCTTGAAAATTATTTAAACATTATGTACCAAGCATAATTGAGGTTACAACTTACATGGCATATAGAGATAAATGTATCATTATTTTTAGAAGCTAAGACACGCGTATGTATATATATATATATAGGTTGCTTGTAGGATTCTCGCGGTTATTTCTACATTGCACATTTTTACATACGGACCAAAGTATCAAAATTCATTTACATTGCTTAAGTTACATCATTGCCCAGATTAAAGTCCCCTTTATTTATCATGAACCGTTAATTATGGATGTAAGCGAGAGTGAGTGAATAGATCTATTGAGGGTGACGCCTCCGTTCGGGTTGGTAGCTCCAACTGGTCATACGAACGCATTTCATTTTAATCATATTAGAGTGTCTGGCAAAGCACTCGGTTGGGGCATTTCATTTCAGTCTAGCTTCGGGGTCATGAGCTTAAGAGCTAATGTATTATTTTTGTGGCATTCATGTCTTACACTTTATACTTTTGGTTGCCGTAGGAACTATTCATTTACATAAACCTATGATTCTCACCAGCATTTTTGTTGACCATTTTAGCAATTTATTTTCAGGTAATTAAGGTATGCGCATCATGGCCTGCATATGGACCTATTTTGGAGTCGCGGTGACGACGCGTCTCACTTATTTTTATGCACTTATTATCGTTTGATTTGTATAAACTTATTTCCACAACATGAAACATCTTTTGGGACCTAACTTTTGTAACTCTGAATGTTTTTAAATAAATCAAACGATGTATTTTTAAAACGACACTTTAGGTCGTTCAATATAACTGTAACTGTGATGCTATGATCAGTCTTGCCCTCAAGTGTTCCATTCCGCTGCAAACCAGAATTTGGGGGTGTGACACTATTAGCTTTCCAAAAACAATGATTTTTATCAGTCGGTATCAAAAATACCATCGAAATGCTATTTTTGAGGGGGAGAAATGTGATGAAAATGTTATCGTAGTTGAATCTCAAAAAGAGCTAGTGATGTAAACGTGTCTCGCAATGGTCATATTAACTGTAAATCTATCAATTCAAAAATGTGCGAACTCTACCCAACATGTGCAAATTTATCTTAAAAATGCATGAGCACATGTAAAGAGGGAGTATTTTAGAAAATGCAGAACTCTCAAAGTGTTAACAAAATGTGTTTTATTCATAAACACTTTGAGAGATTTTCACAAAAGATTTTATGGTATGTGATCAATACATCTAGGATAATCATGGAGAAATAAGGTGATTATGGTTAGTTTTATGTCCTATGATCCGCCGGAGCCGGAGGGATCTACCCAAGGACAATTCCAATAGATTAGAATTAGAAGTCCTTAGGAAAGATTGAAAAAAATGAGTAAATTAGAAAGGGAAAGAAGGGGTTGAAGAAAGAAAAAGAAAAGTGTATGAAAGGGTGAAAAGAAATAGCCCTCCATGAAAACTTAGGGCAGAAACCGGGTCAATACATCTGCTATTGGTATTCACTAAGGTGAGACGGATATTGAAGACAAGACGTCATGGACCCAGTGACGCGCTGCACCACCCCTCCTAGCCACTCATATATCTCTTAAAAGATATTTGTTTCATTTCTTACGGAAAACACTGCATAATCTATCGACCTCTCATTCCGAGATGTGTTGATATTGAAAAGGTGGCACTCTACTCCATGCCTCCGACTACTAAAACCAAAACGAACATTATCGAGTCTAGAGCCATGAGATTCATCTAAAAATCTCTTAGGACACACTTCCAATATAATACACTTGTGTTCGCCAAAAAGGACACAAGTTGTAAGAGTCTTAATGAGATCTAAGGATCTTGCCTTATATCATGATGGTTACGTGCTTTAAACGGTCTACAGTCGTGAAGTGATACCCCGGTATACTTCAGCGGCTCACAACAGCCTTGGTAAAGATTAGAGAAAGTTTTCACACTATGCTGTTAACGATCTCGAAATCTGAACCTGTAAGCGCTGGACGATTTATTGCTAACTGTTTTATGCAAGTACTGACGAAAGTACATCAACCATCATCATCTGTCTCAACATCCAAATCTCCTCATACTCATACTTATGAAGATCATCCTCAACAAACTCAAATGAAAAATGTTCAAGACAAAAAGATCAAGTTAAAGACAAAGTGCTACGACAAAGTCAAGAAGCTAATCAAGATATCAAGAACAAGTTCAAGTAAGGACGACATAAGTATGAAGTTCAAAGTATTATCAAGAAGTATGAGTATGATGGAAGAGACAACGCTGCAAACATGTGAAGATGTGTATCAAAGGCAAGAAGAACCAAAAGACGATTATTTTGAAGATCACAAAGCATGAAGGAACAAAGAACCAAGACTATTCTACAACGACACACAAAGCTCAAAGACAATGAAGACTTAAGATCTAATCATATGGAGCATCATTTGAATGACCATCCCTTAGGGGGAGATTGTTAGCTTTTATAAAAGTGCTGGTCATTTACGTTTTATATTTTTGTAGTGTGTCGTTGTGTAAGTAATTAGAATAGTCAATGGGCTTTTTGTTTAATCTAATAGGTTAAAAGATAGTCCATAGAAAATCCCATGAAAAGCCTAAGTGGCTAATTTACCTTTTACTATAAATAGCCTCCGCTTCTCATTTGTAAGGGTTGGCCAATGGATGTGTGTGTGGAGGAGTGTGTGCTTAATGATTGAAACTTTATCTCTCTACTTTCTCTCTCTAGAACTCTTACATCTCTCTTCTCTCTTGTGCATTAGTGATTGTTAGTTAGTGTGATAAGATTGATCTAAGGTCCTACAAAACTGGAGATCACTAAGACACATGAGTATGTTGGAAAGTATTTTGCAGTACAAGGTATTAGTAACGAAGACTTGGTTACTATTTAATAATTTCCATCCTATGTAAAAATATAGGCAACTTCCGCCAACCATCCTTTTTCTAAAATCCTAACTAGATCTACAACTTTTGCTATGATTATTAATATTTTAAATATGGTTTTTCTCACAGAATTCGATATCCTTAACAACTACTGATCGACAATAAAATTAACCTGCGACGATTGTTTCTTAAGTTTTAGTGAGTTATTTTATTTACATTTAGGTGGAAAAACGGGCGGGCACGGGCACGGGCTAGAATGGGCACGGGCTTAAACGGGCACATGTTATACAAATCGCTTTATAGAAGACCGAAAATGACGAAATAAATTCGTTAAACGTAATACCTCATTTATATTTAAAAAATTAAATACATTATATATATAAGTTTTTCTTCAAAAACGATTATAATGTTCTCTAATTGAGAGAAAATATGTGCCCGTTGTGCCTATTTAACTTTTCAATTGGCTAAATGTGCCCATTTCAAGAAAAAAATGTGGCTAAATGTGCCCAAATCTTTTACAAAATAGCCAAAATTAGCCAATTTTTTTATTTTTTGGCACAAATTGCCACCTCTAACATTTATTATCTGCAACTAAATTGTAATATCAAATTGATTTGTATTTGAGTTTCTCCTTTTCGTTGATAGTTTCAGATGAACAGTATTTCCTTCTATAATCAATTAATTGCAAAATTAAAATTTAGGGGTTGAATGGCCCCAAAAGTCAAATTCAAGCTAAAATGTAATAGGTTGGTTATTTTCACTATCCGACACTTGTATAAATTATACCATCTTATTGTTCATAATGGCTTTAGAGTTTCTTAATTATTTAGTTTGTGCTACATTGTATTTTTGTCTTCCCTATGCCTTGCTCCGGCGGGATTGGTTATTCGTGTTATTGTTGTTGTTACATTGCATTTTGTATCTGAATATTGCATAAAGACGTTTTTGGCATATCAAGGTGCTACTTGGGCTCCTGATTGTTTTACTTTGTGGTTATTTTTCGTTAGTTTCTTGTTGGTTTCTATTGGTCTACCTGCAAGCCCATTCGTATTGTAGTATTATATGTAGGCTAATTTGGTTAACTTTTTAGTGGGAAATCAACTATATCTCATTCAAAACTCCCAATTATATGTTTATAAAAATTTGCCGTGGTAAATATATTCTTTTTTCCAAAACAAATGACATCTCAAATGTGCAACTTTTATTCATCATTTTTATTAAAAGGACATTTTGAAGTGAAAATAGTCACATATCATACACCTTCACTAAATTTTGTCAAAAGAGAACTATATTTTGAATTCGCTCCTACCTTTAAAGAAAATGTTGATTGTCCTTGCGCATATGATTTAAGTACACTTTGGTCAATACATCAAGTATGTACGGGTATATTGGTATAAAAGAATTAATAATAGAAAACCATTTGATGTAGCAATCGAAAAAATAGAACAATCTATTGACATATCAGATTCTCTAGTTTACCTTCGTGAGTAATAAATAAAAAAATAAGAAATTTTATGGCGAACAACTTTTAATCTTAAATTCAAATTCTGTACAAAACATGTATTTTTTAAAAGATATAGGCAAGCAAGCACTAATATAAAAGGTCTTACGTTTATCGTTTTGTCCTTAAAGTGTAAAAACCATCAATATGTGCTAATGGCCAGTGGCAAATTTGTCTTCATCAAGGTCGCTTAAAGCTTCTCACCGAAGTTCAAATCACAACACCTGCGTTTTTTGTGCTTTAAGCTAGTTGCTAAGCCGTTGTTTTTATATAAGTCATTGTTAATTTAAATAAATTAAAAGCTTGATACGGGTGGCAAATCGAATAACGTGAATTTTAATTACGTTAATAACCCACAAAAATATCTAAAAACCGTTTTTATCACATACTTAATGCGTCAATAATGATTACAAAACTTGGATTTGTATAAAATTCTCGCTATCATTTATTTATTGATCAGTGACTAAGTACTGTTGATAAAATATAAACTTATTAACCTTACTATATGCATGTAAGTGAAAAAGGGATATAGGAACTGAGCAAACATGGTCTCTTTGGTCACCTTGAGGTTTAGCAATTGAAGACATGCATGATATCAAAGGGCTACCAGTTATGCATATCAAACGTATGGGGTCTATCTAAAGTACAAATTGATGGAGGTGAAGGTGTATATACTCAAACAAATATAGAGTTGTACTTATTATTATTATAGAAAGATGGAAGAGGAAAAACCGTCTTACCGCATTTTGATGTTCGAGTTGAAGTTCCAAAGCTCTCTCAAGTCTCGTGACAATCTCGTCAATATTTGGGCGCTGCGAGCGTTCTTCCTTCAAGCAGTCATACGCTGTTTCCAGGAAAATGTTAAATGATTGGGAGTCCATTTGATTCCATAGCTCCCAATCAATCATTTTATCGAGTTTCTTCTCCCTGTAATGGGTAACAGCCACCGAAGCCAAGTACTTATTATCATGGTCGTCGTTGATTACTGCTTTCCTACCACACAGTAGTTCAAACATTACTATCCCAAAGGAATATATATCCGACTTGTGGTTCGCCCTTTTTGTCTCTATATATGTTGGGTCTGTATACCCCTCGATATCCCAAACTTTATCAACACTGAATGAATGATGCCTCCCGGATGCTTCAATCTTCATGGAAAGTCTAAAGCCAGATAACTGAGGTTCCCAATTATCATTTAACAGAATTATCTCACTGTCGATGTTTCTATGTATAACGCTAAAATCGCGGTTCTCGTCATAATGAATGTAGCTCAATGCATGCGCAAGGCCGACACATATCTCCAATCTTCGCACCCATGTCAACAACATCGGGTCACTTAGATAGTTGCTGAGACTTCCCATGGTCGCATACCTGGTAATGATGATCTTCTCATCATTCTCATCACAAAACCCAACAAGAGAAACCAGATTTTTATGCTTGAGACTTGAAAGCATTGAAATCTCCATCCAAAACTCGTGTTCTCTTTCAGACCATTCTTTATTTAACTTCCAAGCACGGATATGAATCCGCTCGCCGGACCACATGAGCTGTCCCTGATAAAGATTACAAAATCCACCCCCGCCTCTGAAATTTTCGTCATCAAAGTTGTTGGTGGCGGATAGTACATCTTCAAGGGGGATTCTTAGGTGAGCAAAGTCGTCGTGATTAAGTGAAGACATTATTATGGATCTCTTTGCTTATCTGAAAAAAAAAAGAAGTGAAGGAGTGTTTGGGGTGATATACATAAATATGTTGGGTTTGTGTTTGCATATATAGAAGATGAGGATAAGCGTGTGGGGTCCTTGTTATCGGTGGAGGTATAGTTTTTGCTTTATTATAAAGACAATACTTTCTGACTATGGTAAATAACAAAGCAACAAACATCATTATGGCACCTTCTCACTAAGAAAGTCACTCACCTGCCACGAAAAAATGAAAAACAAAAGAAACGTTAAAAAATAAGATTAGAATCAAAAGAGGCCCAATAAGATAATCACTAATTTCATGTTCTCACTACTTTTTAATTGCGACAAAATAGGTGCATTAGGGTGTTACCAATGGAAGATTCACAATCATGAGAGAATTTTAACCGACCAATCACAGACTGCCATGTGGCACGCAAAAAAATGAGGATTCTGAATCCTAAAGTGTTGGGAGTGGGAGGACTATGGAGGATTCGGAATCATGCCTCATTTTATTCCCCCCAATGGTCCATTTTCTCCCCCAACGTTCAAATTTTCGTTTTTTCTTTTTCCCATGCTTCGTCGGCCTGATCTTGCTTCCGAATCATTAGCCGCTGGCGGTAAGGGGGTTGGCGGCGGTGTTTGTCGGCGGCCTCCCCCCAAGCCGCTGGCGGCATGCCTCCCGTTGCCAACACCCTTATTTAAAGAAGCTAACGAAACAAAGGTATTTGGTGTCTCTTTTGAGTGCGTTACATTATACTGTCAACAGATTTTTTTTTCTTTTTTTTTTAAGGATTTTGTACATGGAGATCACTCAACTTTTAATCTTTTTTCATTAAGGTTGTTCGCTTATGTAAACTTATTTATAGGCCGTTCAAGTACATGTTACTTTTCACTTGTACCAAATCCGGCCAAAATTACATCGGAATATTGTAAATTAACGGAAATACCCCATTTTAGAAAAATGAAAATTAGAACAATTATATTATAATTTTGTAATACCTAATATACCCTTTAAGAAAACTGAAAAAAAAATAATAAAAAAGAGAATCCCAATCACATATTAATTCATTTTTGTGTCATCTCAATATCTCATAAGCAAAACTGGTCCTTCTTCTTCTTCATTTAGAGAATTTATGGGTACCCTGGCGTCAAGGTAAATCAGTGGGTCCATAAGGTATTTATATATTAAAGTTGGTTAAAATATAAATTGATGAAGTATTTGCATGAGCCCATGAGGTGATTTATATTTTAAAGTTGGTTAAAGAATCGATAAAGATTTTGTTACTAAAGGTAATGAGTCATGAAAAAGAAGTTACTAATGAACTTGTATTCGAATCTTTTAACAACAATGATGTTATTGAATTTATTTATCTAAACCATTGTAGAAATATGTTAAGACGAATGATGCTCGGTCAATGTTTTCTACAATAAAGATGATGTACATTTAAAACCCTACTTGATAAGATGCATACCGTTGTTCGTTTTTAATATATATGCAAGGTTTGGCCTTTCAAAAAAAATATATATATATGCAAGGTTTTTTTTTTTTTTTTTTTTTTTTTTTTTTTTTTTTTTTTTGTCTTCTTGATATATTGAGGGTATTTTAGTCAATAAACACTTCATATAGTGGATTTGATGTAAATAAAAAAGGTATCATACTTATACTGCCTAGAAATAAGTTTTTTTTAGATGAACGGCTTTATTGAAAAAAGATTAAAACTTGTAAAGGAAACATAAACAACTTGTACCCTACTGGCCATCACGTGACAATCACATATTCCAATGAATAAACATGTTTATGAAACAATGCCTACTATTTTTATTATTTCGTTTTTTTATGTGTATAGACTATTTATCTGCATTTATACGTAATAAGTATAAGAGATTATATATATATATATATATATATATATATATATATATATATATAGGGGCGTTATTGTGGTATACAAGCTTAAAATAGATAAAATAGGTACACACGTGGACCGTTGGATCGATGTAAATAGATGAGATTAGATATTAAATAGGTGGGTGGCACAATTGTAATTAAGTGTCAAACAAATGGCTTTTGTGTATCTAGTTTTTATAAGATCGTATTTATTATCTTCATCATTAACGAGTATTCATTACCCCCAATTAGTTTCTTCTTCAATTAGGTATCTACAATTAAGCACCCCCAATTAGTTTCCCGGATATAATGCAATTCGGAATCAACATCTTAATCTCCAAAATCGATAAATCAATAGAAAATCCCCAAATCTCCGTTCAACATTTTTCCTTTAAATACTGGTAGCAAAAGGTGTGTAGTTGCTATGCCGAATTTTGTTTCTCAAGTGATTCACAATTCGAAGGGACAAGAAATAACGACTGGTAATTGATTGATGGTTCTTCTTAATTTTTATTTTTTTTTATTCAGTCTTTAAAGATTGTTTTTTTTTTTTTTTTTTTTTTTTTTTTTTTTTTTTTTTTTTTTAATCAACACATTGTTGTGTTTTGGTTTCAGTCCGGCGAAGTGGAAGGCTGTCAATGGTTAGACGACCAAACTATCGATCTAACTCTTGGAACCGACGAAGTGACAATGAGGAACCTGAAACTATCGATCTAACTGTTGATGGAGATAGTGAAGACGATCAAGGTAATGTGTATTGCTTCTTATTAATATACGTTTTTAGTTATTGGGATGTGTGTGAGTTGATTGTGTGTGTTTGTCAGTTGGTATGTATGTGTTGAGATGGTTGTGTAAGCTTCTTACCTAATGGATGTGTATGAGGTGAATTAGTTGTGGAAGGTAGTTAGCTAGCTGTTAGTTGTATATGATTGTGTTTTAAAAGAAGTTATTGGTTGATTAAGTGTATAAGTTGAAGTAGGTGATTGTGTATTGCTTATTAACTGTTTTGAAATAAACAACTAGTAGTTGTTGTGTGGTGTAGCTAGTTATATATGAAGGTGTGTTAGCTACATATAGATGACTTCAAGTATTGACCACGTAAACCAGTGTGTGTGTATTGATAGTTGTGCATCAGTCTCATATATGTTTAGTAATAGTTTGGAACGTGTGGTAGTTGATAGCAGGTCATTCGTATTACATGATATACATACCTAATGGTGAATGGGTCATATAAGTAATGAACTACTGGTATAACTTTTGGGCTGTTGCATTTAATAAATGAGCGAAAAGTATGTGCATCCTTTGACAATTGATAGACTGTGGCTATATAAATCAGTCCACATGTGTCTGTAATGAGTATGTAAGAGTGTAATGGAAAACATAGTTTGGTGCTTCTAAGAAAAGGAGTTTCACGTTGTTTGTTTTTTATGTAATGTATGCTGTAACTTTGAAATTACATATGTGTCTGCAATTAGTACATAAGAGTCATGTCTGCAATGAGGTTCACGTTGTGTAATGAAAAACAGAGTTTGGTGGTTCTAAAAAAGGAGGTTGACTTTGTTTGCGTCGTATGTAATGTATGCCGTAACTTTATAATTACATATGTGTATGTAATGAGTCATGTGCATCAGGCGCTTGCATGTCTAGTAATAGCTTGGTCTGTGTGTTAGTTGATAGCAAATTATGTGTATAACATGACATCGTACCACTTATAAAAGAGTTTTAAATAGGGTAATCTGTATCAGTTGACGACTTATGTGTATTAGGTTAGTTGGTTAATTTTGTATATAAGAGTGTATAACATAACATCATACCACTCATAAAAGAGTTTTAAATAGACTAATCTGTATTAGTTGATGACTTGTGTGTATTAGGTGTTCAATTTGAAGGAGAAAAGCTGGATAAAGAAACTGAGAAAGGTGCTAGTTTGAAGAATGACGAGGCACGTAAAAATAAGGAGTTGAAAGGGGACAAGGGTACTAAAAAGATGGATCATGAAAGAGAGGGAACTGGAAAAGGTAATTTAGATCTAAGAGATATTATTTATGTGTTTCGTATTTTATTTATGATTGAGTGGTATAATTTATGAAAACTTGTGGTGTCAACAGGCAAACGTGCAACGGCTAAAAGGAAAATGGAACCAGAAGTCGGAATAGGGGCAAAACTATTTGATAAAGGTAATTGTTTTTTGTATTACAGTTTTATTGAATGGATCAAGTGATAAGTGTGTACGTGTTTAAATATGTTGATGTAATTGTCTCATTTTATTTGGTGTGTCAGTAGATGAAGATGCTGCAGCTTTAGATGGACCATCGACGGACGATGATTTTGTTTCGCAGCATAAAACGAAGATAACTAAAGTTTCTGTCAGTAAGAAAAAAGTTTTTACCAAAAAAAGGTTTGAAAATAAAGGGAAAGTAGGATCGGAGACAAAAAAAGGAAAAAATAGCGGTGTTCCTAATGTAGGTAGAAATTTTAATAGAGTACGTTTAAGAAATCCGCCCGGCAATCTGTTTCGCGTGATAACAGAGATGTCGGATGCACAAAAAGAGGATGTAAGAAGAATGGGTTTTGGTGAGTTGCTAGAGTTTAAGATTAAGGACATACCGACCCGTCTAGCGTACTGGCTGTTAGATAGCTTTGATGAGAACACATGTTGCTTGTATGTAGATGGTAGAAGTATAGATATTACACCAGACCTAGTTAGAAATGTGTTAGGTGTACCAAGGGGGGATGTACACTTGGAGACTCGTGAGAATGCAGATTATAGGAACCCGTTGGTGAAGCAGTGGAAGGAACAGTTTGGGGATGGTGTCAAAAAGTTTTACAACACTCATGTGGCAAGTCAGATATTGAAAAAAAAATTAGGTGGGTGGATGTTTAAGCTGATTTTTTTGGTTTTGTTTTTCTCCACAATTGGTGAGCTCAATTTGAGCAATACCGTGAATATTCGGTTCCTAACGTGCATTAAAAACGAAGAGGATATACTCAAGTTAGACTGGTGCACGTATATAGTCGAGTGTTTGGTGAGAACGAGAAGATCGTGGAATCGGAAGAGACATTTCAATGGTCCTGTTATACTACTGCTGGTATGATATATTTGTTATGTATTCGGCGTGTAGTATATGTTTATTAAATCAATTTTTTTTTTACTTTGATATTTAATTAGTAATTATTAATTTAATTCACAGGTTGTGTATGCCACGCTGGATACACGTATCAAGCAATGTTCTTTAGAGTTGTTGCATAAACTCGAAAGAGACAGGTTCCCAAAGGAACATGTTGATGATGCAGCAGATGATGATATAGCTATGGATGAAGAAATAGATGATGATGCTGCTGCGGATGATAGATACATGTTCCAGGAGGAACCTGCTGATGATCCAGCTGCTGATGATATAGCTGCTGACGAGGAAGTAGATGATGAGGGTAAGGGTTGATTAATTTAATTCCATTAATATGAAATAGAGTGGTGTGGTAACGTGTATGTTAGTTACAAAGTGAAATTGTTTTTTTGTGCAGACCTTGATGAAGATGTAGGTTTTGAAGAGTATGTGTTTGACGACAATGGGTGTGAGAGTGTACCAGATGATGCTGAGGTACATTTTACTGACTAATATAATTTTGTATTGGTTGTCTCGTAAATTTGGATCGTTAGATCAAAGCGTAATACATAATTTATTTGTTGCGATAGGTGATGAAAAAGAAAGCAGCATCATATCTTAAAAGGGTTGGTGAACTCATTGATTTGGCAGACTTGTTGATAGCTAAAGGATGTGAGGGTAATCCGGAGGATCAAGGGTTTATGGACTTGATGGAAATCAGAGATAATTTGTTTGTCAATCGTGAGTACTCTCATGAGACAGAAGAGAAGAAACATCCAGCTGATGATGCATACGAGAGTTGTTTTACACCCCAAAAAGGGGTGAATGAAAAGGATGGTGGCGCACAGGATAAGTCTGAATTCCCATTTACGCAGGTAATGTGTATTTCTTCTTATGAATATATGTTCTTAATTATTGGGTTGTTTGCCAAAACTGATTGGTGTGCATCAGTCCCGTGTCATGTATGAATTGAGTTGCTTGTGTAAGCTTTTGAGTTGAGTCTCTTGTTGTTATGAATTGAATTGAGTTGCTTGTGTAGGAATTGAATTGAGTTGCTTGTGATAGCAGCTTATGTCTATTACATGATATAGATACCTACTGGTGAATGGGTCGTATAAGTAATGAAACCGTTGAACACACATAAATTTGGATACATTTAGATACCTAAGTAATGAATTTAGTTGCTTGTAACACACATAAATCTGGATACATTTACTTGGAAGAGTGTGTATTTGTGTTTAATCAAGTGGTGGGATACATTTACTTGAAAGTATTGAAAAGGACAGTATAGTTAGATAAAAACTTGTTGCAGGTTTAAATCAAGTTTTGTTTGTTTGAATATCAAATATGAGTAGTACACTTTAGTGCAGAAGGTTAGTCACATAGAATATTTGCACAATTCATGTGCATCAGTCGCATACATGTGTAGCAATAGTTTGGACCGTGTGGTAGTTGATAGCAGCTTATGTCTATTACATGATATACATACCTAATGGTGAATGGGTCATATAAGTAATGAACTACTGGTATAACTTATGATTTTTGTATTCCCATTAACGCAGGTATATGGGACGCCTACCGAGATAATTGCCCTATCAGATGAAGTGTGCAGAGAATGGGAGAGACAACATCAACAGAAACCGACGCGTCTTGACTTTGAAGATGGTATGGAGTTCGATTTGAATGTCACACAGCCACCAGCAACGCAAGGAAAATGCGTTGTAGATGACCAGGAACAAGTAGATGGTGGTGGGTTTAAGACGCCTAATCATCCCATCTCAGGGCGCGGTCGTGAAACCAATACATCAAATGGGTTAACAAGGTTTGGCAGAGAGAGCCTGGGTAGTAAAGGCAAAGAGATTGTAACTGTGTATGAAGAGCCTGTGCCTTTAAGTGTCTTGGAACCGAATCGTTACCGTGCAAGGGCGCAACGCCAAAGACTATTGCCTGAGGTTCTAAGGTCCCCCTTTATGACCAGGGAAGTGTCACTGGGAGATGGCATATCTAAAGTCGAACAGAGAGTTGCTGAATGCTTTTTTAGTGCTCGATTAAAAGAAACGTAAGTCTAAATGCATGTGTAGTAATATTTTGGACCGTGTGGTAGTTATTTGTTATGTAGTCGGCATGTAGTATATGTTATTTAGTGTTTAACGTATGTGTATATGACAGTGACATTGTGTTCAAGACACAATATGTTGATGGTGAACGGGTCGTGCTTGAAAGTCTCTTTCCAGGCTTAGATATAGCCAGTGGAGCGATTGACATATTCACGCATGTACTTAACAATGCAGAGAAGCACAGAAGCAAGCTTACGGTGACAAGGCTTTATTGCCACACAGCTATGCTGGTAAGTTGCCAAGGATATCGAATACGATTGAGTTTCATAATTTTGTTTGATAAATTTTAGGATAATATCTTACAAGCACAATTTCATGTGAATACAGACTAGTGACATGCTAAGCTGGGAGTACGAAAAGGCATCTGAAAAGTTTGTCGAGAACATGGATAATGTAGTGAATAGAAGCGAGTACAAAACCCTTGATGGTGTTCAATTGGTATGTATCACGTATCCAATCCTATAACACGTAGCAATTCAAAAAAAAAATCTGGTATTTATAGGTTGTTGTTTAAATGATTGGCAGGTTTTCTTCCCTGTTATTCAAGGACGTCATTTCTTTGTAGTATGCATGAACATGAAGGATGGTGAGGTACAAATTTTGGATAACCTGCTTCTGCCGAGTACGAATGAGGATGAAAGATTCACTTGGTTTACCCTGCAACTGGTACGTTGTGTTTAATCATATGCTTTCTAAGTAAACAAAAGAGTGACATGTTATTAGAATCGATGCGTTTATGTTTGGTAGTGTATAACTTGTGGCTTGGTAGTCTGCGAATGTTGGCTGCAAGTACAGTTGCGGTAGTCATCCCAAATTTTAAGTGTTTGGTAGTCTGCAATTGTGTAGGAGTTGGGTTATGTGGGTAGCCATGTATGTAAAACTTGTAGGTTAGTTGAATATGATTCATGTGTATCAGATTCTCATTTGTTAGGTAGATGTTTTGAAAAGTTTTAGTAAGTGAACCATAAGTTTCATAAACAACCCAAAAGCAGATTAAGGTTTGTGTTTTTTTCTCATGAACCTGCACAGTAATGTGTCAATATTCAAATTGCCAATTTAGTACCCAGCGTCACTTTGGGTTAGTTGTTAGTTGTGTTTGTCGACCTGTAGGTATGCGCAATGTGAGTATGTGTGTTATGTGATAAGGTGTATTAGTTGTAAATAAACTTATGTGCATTAATCTAGTTGATAAGGATTCGGGTGCGTCAGTGGATAATGTGTAAAATCTGTTTGTGTCCGGGAGTTGAGTATTTGTGTTAGTTAGCAATGATGCAGGTATGTTTGGTAGCCTGCAAAATATGTGTTTGCTGTATATCGTCTGTTTGGTATTCTTAAAAATGTGGTTTTGAAGTCTGAAAATGGGTTGGTGGTATACAGTGTTTGCAAATTGTGTGGTTGGTAAAGGTTAGGTATGTGTTAGGGTTGTGAAATTGTGAACTGACAAGGTTTGCAACTTAGGTGTGTGGTGCATGGGTTTATTGGTACTGAGATTACGTATTTAACTTGTGAATAGGTTTATTGGTACTGAGGTTACGTATGTAACTTGCCTTTTTTATTTGTATATCAGATTTCTATGTTTGAGGATTATCTGTTGCACAAGAACAATCGAAACTATGAAAGAATGTCTAAAGCGACAAGAAAGGTGTTGCAATTGGGATGCAGGACAACCAACAATTTCGTAGACTGTGGTGTATTTACAATGCGCCACATGGAAACCTACAAAGGTGATGATGCTGACCTTTGCTGCTTGAGCAAATAAGGGAAGAAACAAAAGAAATAACTGAGGGATCTGCGTATTATGTATGCAGTAAAGATTCTGCTGTCCGACTGCAACTTGGCAAAGGGTGATTTTGATAAGGAAGTGCATGGATTCAGGAAAGTACCAGATGAAGAAAAGAAGCGGTTACGGATGGCTGCGTTTGAAACCATCAAGCTGCGTGTATCGACCAAGTTTGAAGGGAAATGAAATGATTTATGTAGTTTGGATTTAAGAAGTAGAACTAATACTGCAATTTTGGTTATGTTTGTGTGTTTTCAGTTTAGTGTCGAAAAAAACTCGCGTATGCTTACCGAGTAACATTTAATCTAGTTGTGGTGTGTTTAAATGTAAGACATGGAATTATGAATTATGGTTAGCCAAGTTTGGGTATATGTTTAAATGGAAATGTGCATCATATTTAATTATATATGTTTAATCCATGGTTTTATATTTTTGGATGGCTTTCCAGTGAAGGTGCAGTGTGTTTTTGAGAAAATGCTTGATATTTTTTGCACAGGTCAATCATCAGATACACAATCAACCTGGATTAACCAACTTTCACCCGCACTGTTTGCACAGGTCTATTTTGAAAAAGCCTTTATTAGTTGGTATGAGTTAATGGTGTGTGTACGAATATAAAGAGTTAGATTGACATCAATGCTGGTGTGTGTAAGTTGGTGCACAATATGAAACAAGATTTAACACCTCTAATGCCCCATTGACATCAATTATATACCCTTTTGGCTAAATAAAATAGCTACTGAATTTGTGTGAAATGTAAGCACAAATGGGTCGCATGGTTTGTAATTTTAATTATTTCTATGCATTTTAATGGCAAGGATAACATGCTTCCGAGTAGTGATGAAGCTCTAAGGCTTAAAAAGAATCTGCATATCTGCAAAATATGCTACTATAAAGACAATGGCCACACTCTTTTAATGGTACGTAAACTTGATGTATCCTTCTCCATCTTTCACCGGTTTTACCTTTCTTATGTACTTAATACTTAGTCTTTCAAGAAACATAATGCTTATTGTGTTTTGGAGTACACATACGACATAACAGATGCAACTAATCTGATGCAATTTTGTTCTTTCAGGAAGATGGTATCAATTTGTTTCTTGGCTATACTTCACCAGATATTTAACTGGTTGATGAGACGAAAAGTGTACCGCTTTTAGGGGGTCATTTAAGCCCTAATTCGTGATTATTTGATCAAATATTGCCCTAAATCGTTCCTTTTGTCATTTTAGGTACTTTGGAGAAGAAATCTGGAAAAGGAAGCATTTTGGACGTTTTTTGAGCGAAAAGTGAAGAAAACGGAAAAGTCTCCAAAATCAAGCTGGAAACAGAGCTTGACGGCGTCACGCTTTGTAGGTGACGGCGTCACGTACTGGCAAAAGGATGAATATGAATTTACACGTGACGCGCCAGAAGGTTTTGTGGAATTAAAGGGTGACGGCGTCACGTGTTAATGGATGTAGGCCGTCAAGTGTTAAGTTAAAGAGAGACGGGCCAGAGGATTTTTGAAGGTGACGGCGTCAGGATCATAGACCTGACGACGTCAGATGATATAGAGTGACGACGTCAAAGTATTCTTACACGAGAAGGAACCTTAGTGAAACCGCCACAAGTTAATCAAGACAATCACAACTCGCGCGCGGAGTAGCTGTTACTGTTTTGGCCATAAAATCCTCATACGAACTCGGATTTAGGTGATTCAAAAGGCCACGGATTCGGGACGAAGAAATCTACAATTTGGTGAAAAAGGGGATCTGACGCCGTCAAGTGTATGGGCTGACGCCGTCAGATCGGGCCGACAGAAAGTTACCTATAAATATAACCTTATAACTTCATTATTTGTAAGCCCTAAACCCTAAGTCCGATTCTAGGGTTTAGGTAGGTGTTTTTCCAGCAACTTAGAAGGTCTTAATCACTCCATAAACATCTTGTAATGGTGTGTTGATTCTATCTTAATTATGTCTTCCATTATTATTGTTGCTTGTTCTTTATTGATTATGTTTTACTAAATCACCTAGTGTTTACCTATGATTGTGTGAAACTTGTGTATAACTAATTAGATCTTATTGATTTCTTGTTGATGTGTGTGTCCATCTCCATCAATTAGGGCGTGACAACTTCAATAGATCTAATTGGTTTAGCTTATAATTCTTGTTTCCTATTGTCTCTTGTATGATTGGATGATATCGATGTTAGGCTTAAGAAAACTGGCTAACCTCCTATACGGTAACTTGCTTGAACGTCTTAAGAAACATGAACCAAGGTGTACTAAGGTTAATTGGTTGTATTTAATGCATAAGCGAATTCTAGTGATCCCATGTTAGGAGCTTCTTAGCCGGCTCGACATAGGAGTGAAGTAGGAGCTTATAGAGTTGGGGAAGATCGTACACACCCCCACGATTGGTATTAAGGAATACAACCCGTCAATTAAAACAAGGTGTGACAATTCAATAGGTAGAATTGGATAGCTAGCAAGGAGTAACATATCATAGGTAGACATGCTTCACTTCCCTTGTAGAACCCTAGTTTACTTTCCTGCACATTAGTTTAATTAGTAGCTTTTGGGTTAGTTGATTAGCAACTAATTCCGCCCACTCCTTCAAACCAGAGATTTTACTTGCTTTTCATAAAATATAAAAATACAAAAAGAATCATCCCTCACCTCTAGACCTAGTAGATAAATTTTAATCCTAACGAACACTATTCTTTGAGTTGAACGATCAATCCCCCGGTACTTGCCACTTCACTATACTACATCGGTCAGGTACACTGCCTGGTGGGGATTGCAAACTTCTCAAGATCCCTTGAGAGGTAAAACCTGTTGTAAGGTCGCAAAACCACGCATCAAGTTTTTGGCGCCGCTGCCTGGGAGTATTTATTGCTTAGGTTGAAATTTATTTTTATTAGGTCTACTCATTAGATTCATATCTAGTGAGATTTTTATTTTCTTTTTTTATTAGCTTTCTAGTAGTCTATCTTTTCTTTGTGTCTTTGTTCGTAAAAAAAAAAAAAAAAAAAAAAAAAAAAAAAAAAAACCTTTCCATTGACTCTTCCGTTCACCATTATGGAGTACGTGAATCCACCATACTACCGACCACGAAATCCATTCGCCCCTAATGACATCTTGATGTTCAACCAATATCGAGATGAACCCATATATGATGCATGGACTCGTTTTAAAAACTTACTCCGAATAGTCCCTCATCATAGTTTCGATTTAGCATCCCTAACCCAAATCTTTTACGATCGTGTCGACCGATATGACCAAATGTGCATTAACGATTTTTCCAATGGGGACCTTAGGGAATTAAATGCTGAAGAAGCATGGGATACCATAGAAGATTGTGCCCAATATTATTATAGAGTAGACAACCCAACAAACGTTAGTACAAGTCAATTGACCACAAATTTCAAGGATCATGAAACAAGTTTGTTTGGGGATGAGGGTAGAGTTGAGCTACCTAGTTGCATGTCATGGTTAGGCACTACCATAATACAGGATGAACACATAGGTGATCTTGACACAAGGAATGATGAGGTAAGTAACATAAGCCCGCTAAATACCCCACAAGTCCTACCATCATTTGAGGCACACACACCGCCCGTGACTTACCCGGAGGAAGTAGAAGAGACTTTAGGAATCCCAATGGATGTAGAACCCTTGGACCAAGCACCACTAGAGGATATAGGTTTGAATACTTGTAATGATAACCTTACTCTTAGTTCTAGGGAATTTCCTAGTGTCGATGAACCGGAACCTCAATCTTTACACAACTTTTCATCCTTAGATTTACATCTAGGAGACAAAAGAGGAACCGACCCACCCATCAACCAATATTATCCGGGTAGTTTTAGGATGAAGGAAGCCATTCACTCACCCCCTTCACCTCATGTGGCATTTCCACCCTAAGGGTGTGTATCGCTACTTTCACCCGCACTTAATCCTAAGTGTAGGGAAAACCTCCCCTATTTCTGTTAAATAAGGGTAGAGTCAGGCTCGTGACTCGAACAAAAACAAGCGCTTCTTGGGAGGCAACCCATGTTTTTAATTGTTTGATGTTTTTATTTTATTTGTTTGTTTGTGTCATATATGCTTAATCATAATTGTTAAATTTTCATGTTTCGAATAATTTGTGAAAATGCTTTATTTTGTTCTTAACTTCGTCTTAATTGCATATAAAGGTATTTTACAAAAAGATAAGTGTAGGGAAGTTTATATTTTGTTAAAAAGAACAAAATTCAAACATGGAAAATTCACAATTCATGATTAGCATATATTATATCTTGTTTGTGTGTCAATACTTGTGGACATGATTTATGAGTTCCTATTTGTAATTCATCCCGCAAGTATCCTATCCTTTTATTGTTTTGTTTTGTTTTTATTTCTAAGTCTGGAATTACATCTAGTTGTGGTTTTTCTTTGTTCGGTTTGATGCTCTGGTTTTTGTGTTTGATGATTACAGGTTATATTGGAAAAGAAGATGTACGTGCAACACATCAAGAGGATGATTATATTTCTGGAGTGAAGCTTGTCATGTTCATTCTCTTGGAGGGAGATTTAACCATATTATCACATCATCCATACCGAGCGAATCAGGGGAGTATTAGTTTCTTCCATTCTCATTTATTTTTACTTTTACATCTTTTATTTAGAACATTGGGGACAATGTTTGGATTAAGTGTAGGGAGGGTAAATTAGGATGCCTTAGAAACTACAACTTCGCTTGATTTTTGTTTTGTTTAATAGTGAATGTGTAATAAAGCCAAGAGAAATATTGGTTAGGGCAATTTTAGCACCAAATTTAAATTTTTTTACAACATATAGGAGTGAAACTTTGGTCTTAATAAGCGTCTCATGGATAGGGAATTGTATGACTAGCACAAAAACCATACCACTCAAAAAAATTTCCACCCAAATAAGTGAGGTTCGCCTTTAGATCTTTAGGAAAAAGCATTCATTGTTGGTGCTAATGAGTGTACCGGTAGTTTATAGATTCTAGAACTTGCGTTTGTGATGCATACCGAGACCGCTAGTGAGACTACATTCGTGTAGTTAGGATTGACTACATGATAAGAGACATTAGGATTAACCCATTGTTTTACACCTGTGTTTTTGTTATAATTACTTTGGCTACATTGGTCAAGTAATTCTCCCACACCCTTTGCGTTGTACTCAGTTTTAGTACACGATACCCCTAGTACACCCCTCAGAGCCTATCTTTTTCGTTTCTAACTTTAAGCATTTTACTTAAAGGAAGAATTTGTTACACCCCACTTAAATGTACACCCAAATCGCCTTAGCCTACCTTGTATGCACTCACCTTTAGTGCATTATTGTGACAACATTTGTTTAAACCCTTAGTTAATTATCTAATTGATTACATGGTTGCTAAGTCGAGTCATATCCTTGTACATATTGTTTTGGGACGATTGGGACTTATGGGTAAAGTACTAGTGTAATGGAGTAATGGGGAAGAACATCATTTATTACCCCCATATGTACGTTAATATTTTAAAGTACTCCAAATGTTTCAATTATCTTGATTCGAGTCATTAGAATAATTTTATGTAAAGTATGTAAAAGTTCAAGTGTAGGGATGGTACAAAGAATCCCTAGTGATGTATTGTTTTGGATGGTAGGGCAAGAGTGTATTTAAAAAAAAAAAAAAAAAAAAAAAAAAAAAAAAAGCATACGGACTACCATCCGCCTCTATCTTTTATTTATGTTTTGTTTTGTTTTATGTTTATTAGTTCGTGATTAGTTTAAGTTGAGTCGAGTCTTGGCTTAGCAACGCCTCATTCTACATGTAATTGACCAAGATGATTGACTTGCCACCAGTAAAAATATCCTTTATCCAACAAACCGTGTTCTCCTTATCCCTAAACCTAACGTTATAACCCTTTGTAAAGACCTCTTTGATAGTTTATCCTAGGTGCTTACGCCAAAAGTGGTGGAGGTTTTGATCCTTTCCCAAGCCTATGGTAATCTATTTGCTATGACAGGTAATGAGTGATATTTCTCCATTTTCATATATAAATTTACAACACCCGAGAGATGAGAGTATCCAAACACTTAATGTGAGGTGCTAGTGTATAATTTCCGTGCTTGTTTTGACTAAGGTGGAACGATCATTTGTTGTAATTACTTTTATATTAATGTTAAATGACCCCTAACTTGTATTTTGATTGGTGGAAAAGCTCATTTGCTTGAGGACAAGCAAATCCCAAGTGTAGGGATATTTGATGAGACGAAAAGTGTACCGCTTTTAGGGGGTCATTTAAGCCCTAATTCGTGATTATTTGATCAAATATTGCCCTAAATCGTTCCTTTTGTCATTTTAGGTACTTTGGAGAAGAAATCTGGAAAAGGAAGCATTTTGGACGTTTTTGGAGCGAAAAGTGAAGAAAACGGCAAAGTCTCCAAAATCAAGCTGGAAACAGAGCTTGACGGCGTCACGCTTTGTAGGTGACGGCGTCACGTACTGGCAAAAGGATGAATATGAATTTACACGTGACGCGCCAGAAGGTTTTGTGGAATTAAAGGGTGACGGCGTCACGTGTTAATGGATGTAGGCCGTCAAGTGTTAAGTTAAAGAGAGACAGGCCAGATGATTTTTGAAGGTGACGGCGTCAGGATCATAGACCTGACGACGTCAGATGATATAGAGTGACGGCGTCAAAGTATTCTTACACGAGAAGGAACCTTAGTGAAACCGCCACAAGTTAATCAAGACAATCACAACTCGCGCGCGGAGTAGCTGTTACTGTTTTGGCCATAAAATCCTCATACGAACTCGGATTTAGGTGATTCAAAAGGCCACGGATTCGGGACGAAGAAATCTACAATTTGGTGAAAAAGGGGATCTGACGCCGTCAAGTGTATGGGCTGACGCCGTCAGATCGGGCCGACAGAAAGTTACCTATAAATATAACCTTATAACTTCATTATTTGTAAGCCCTAAACCCTAAGTCCGATTCTAGGGTTTAGGTAGGTGTTTTTCCAGCAACTTAGAAGGTCTTAATCACTCCATAAACATCTTGTAATGGTGTGTTGATTCTATCTTAATTATGTCTTCCATTATTATTGTTGCTTGTTCTTCATTGATTATGTTTTACTAAATCACCTAGTGTTTACCTATGATTGTGTGAAACTTGTGTATAACTAATTAGATCTTATTGATTTCTTGTTGATGTGTGTGTCCATCTCCATCAATTAGGGCGTGACAACTTCAATAGATCTAATTGGTTTAGCTTATAATTCTTGTTTCCTATTGTCTCTTGTATGATTGGATGATATCGATGTTAGGCTTAAGAAAACTGGCTAACCTCCTATACGGTAACTTGCTTGAACGTCTTAAGAAACATGAACCAAGGTGTACTAAGGTTAATTGGTTGTATTTAATGCATAAGCGAATTCTAGTGATCCCATGTTAGGAGCTTCTTAGCCGGCTCGACATAGGAGTGAAGTAGGAGCTTATAGAGTTGGGGAAGATCGTACACACCCCCACGATTGGTATTAAGGAATACAACCCGTCAATTAAAACAAGGTGTGACAATTCAATAGGTAGAATTGGATAGCTAGCAAGGAGTAACATATCATAGGTAGACATGCTTCACTTCCCTTGTAGAACCCTAGTTTACTTTCCTGCACATTAGTTTAATTAGTAGCTTTTGGGTTAGTTGATTAGCAACTAATTCCGCCCACTCCTTCAAACCAGAGATTTTACTTGCTTTTCATAAAATATAAAAATACAAAAAGAATCATCTCTCACCTCTAGACCTAGTAGATAAATTTCAATCCTAACGAACACTATTCTTTGAGTTGAACGATCAATCCCCCGGTACTTGCCACTTCACTATACTACATCGGTCAGGTACACTGCCTGGTGGGGATTGCAAACTTCTCAAGATCTTTTGAGAGGTAAAACCTGTTGTAAGGTCGCAAAACCACGCATCACTGGTGCATAACAGATGCAACTAATTTGATGCAACTAATCTGATTTTTGGAGTTTAAAGAGCAAATGCAAAAACCAGTAGGAACATTTGAACGGGTCAAAATTGGTTTCTTGGCTATACTTCACCGTTGTCAATGACGTGTGATAAGCTGGACATAGCAATGTAAGGAGCAAAAAATTACTTGACCGTCCTGAATACGTAATTTGGAAAATTGGAACGGGTCAAAACCGGTTTTTGGCTGTCACAGGATGTGTACGTGTGAACAGCAGGTTCAATGGTGATGGAGGTAATTTGGAAATTTTGCAACGGGACAAAACTGGATTTTTGATGTGACAGTGGGTTAACGGTTCAACACCAGGTTCAATGGTGTTGGAGGTAATTTGGGTCAAATCATCTGGTGAGTTAAAAAGATCAGTAACACACTTGTGGAAACGAAACTCGAATATGTCCCATGTGTTTGTTAGTGCAGCGGTAGAGGCTGTTTGGTAGAGAGTTTATTGCAGCAATAGAGGCTGTTTGGTATGGATACTGTAGTGTTCACTCTGAGGAACATTCACAAGTTCAGATGATGCACATCAAGTGAAAAAATATTACATGCCAATACAAGTAAACAGCAAAAGGTTCATTTACCTTGTACGCGCTGCACGTTAAAGCTAAAGGAGCTGCAAAACTTAAAAGAACTGTTAAAACTAAAGAATAATGAACATATAATATTGCAAGTAAACACATCTAATTTAAATGCCAATACAAGTAGGTCATGAGATAGAATAATGAACTATTTTTATTACGATTGAAACAACCGTTTGAAACAAATAAAGGACTTGCTGTCAAGTCTAACGTAACAAGAGGTATTAAATAGTTAAAAGTGAGTGGAAATAGGCAACATCGAATACATAAACTAGTCACTATCCATATAATCATCACTGAACTGGTCCACGTCCTCGTCTTGAAGGCGCTTCTTCTTCTCGGGACAATTCCTAGAATCATGCCTAGCCAAATTGCCACAACTATTGCACTTTCTCTTTGGTTTCTCGCCTAGTTTCATTGCAATCTCGCTCTTTGATTTGTGCCTTGTGCGTTTCACCTGACCTTTGTTGTTAATATCTGTAGCGGTCAAAATAGTCAACTCTGCAGGTTCAGTTACGCCAAGCGTTCTTGCATAAGCCTCATTAGTGTTCAGTTTTGGAGGGATAGGAACGTCAAGTTTGGCTTGTTTCATCATTGCTGCTTGGCCGTCCCTATATATTTGAAGCTTCTGAATGTCACCAACCAAATGGCTAATAGATTCTTCAACGTTGCAGTAAATTTCTCTTACTGTATCATCAAGTACCGAATCAGAGCTTCGAAAAGCCTTTGTATTGTCAACAGGGTTGTGACGCATAGCCTGCTTTGACCATCTATTGTCCATGTATTGTTTTGGGAAGTGGTGTACCTTGGACATACGGAGAACGTAAAAAATGTGACAACAAAATAAACCATAGCATTCGTACCTTAAACAAGTGCACTGAACAGAACATTCAGAAGGTACGTACGTAACCTGCATATGGGATTAAAAAGACCGTTAACAAAACAACAGCAAATACGCATATACGCAAATAGAAAAAGTAGAAAAAATGTATATTGTTACCTCATACTTGACTTGCACGGATGCATGCTTTATTTTGTAGTCGGCTTCTGTGTCACGAATAACATACGTAGAACACGTACCAGACTCTTGAACACTCAGTGAACAACAGTACATCAAAGATGAGAAAATCTCATCTTGAACATCATAAAAAATTGTGTGTGTGTAGAATTCAGAGGCTTCCTTTTCAACTTGCAGATGAGTTTTAAAATCAGGCGTTGTGTAGTTCGAATTATGTGTATTCTTGCCATATATGAATCTTTGTGAGTCAATTGCAGTATCGTAATGGCTAAGAAATTCAACCAGACTCAAGTGCGGGTTGGTAATCTGCCCAAGAAAGTGGTTTTCACTCTCGGACCTGGATGTAGTGCGCATAAGGCCAGACATGGGTTCATGACGGAAGTAAGCTGGTATCCATTTAGTCCGCATGTCAAACATATCGCTCAGCCATTTGTTCTCATTCAAATTGAAGTCTTCCATGATAGATTTCCATTCCGACTCAAACACATCGGGGTCGATTTTGTCGGTCCAAACTATATCACATAAACGGCGCTTGAAAACAGTGTCGCTACATAAATCTGGGCCGACCTACAAAAAGTTAGAAGTTAAAAGACATGTAAACGTTTAACAACAAATAATTAAAGTGATTCATTATTATATTTGGATTGTAATAATACCTTTTTAGTGAGTTTTTGCATTATGTGCCACATACACAGACGATGCCTTGATTCAGGAAATATTTTCTCTATGGCAATCTTCATGGCGGGGTCTTGGTCAGTTACGACTACCTTTGGCGCAGTACCAAAGATTTTTTTAAACCTTTTCAATAACCAAGTATACCGTTTGGCTGCTTCACTTGCAAGTAATGCAGCTCCAAAAAGTATGCATCGATTGTGATTATCTATCCCCGTAAAAGGAACCAACACCATTTTGTACCTGTATGCACGCAAGCTAATATCAGCATGTAACACAAAGATATATACACTTGTGTACCGATATTGTTTGTACATATAGTATGTTTAGATGTATCAGTATACCTGTTTGAACGGAAGGTTGCATCAAACGATACCACATCGCCAAAAGAAGCATAGTTAATCTTTGCTTGTGCATCTGCCCAAAACAACCCTATCAAGGTTTTATCATTCTTGTCTTGCTTGTATTCAACAGAAAAGTCAGAGAAAAATTCTTGTCTACTCAACAGCTTCTCGACAACCATCTGCGCATCCCGATTACCAATGAAATTATCCAAACCACGCCTATAGTTCCTACACTCCACATCTGTAACCCCGATATTTTCAAACCCGCCATACATTTCTTTCATTACTTTCCAAGCTCTTGTGGGACCAATATTAGCATTGGAAAGCTGACGCAACAACTGCTGTTTAGAAAAAGTAAGTTTCCTAGCTGCCCGAAGATACTTGTAATCATTTTCATGGACCAAACTGTGGTTATGTTTTTCATAAAAGGTGTATACAACATACTTATTTTCAGGGGTCTTCCTAATACGAAGTAGAGCTTTGCATCCACAACGTTGGGATGCTCGTTTCCGTCTTTTGATCACCTTTACTACTTCTGCGATATCAGATGATGTTGTATCCGTCTTTGACTTATCTGTCTTTGGGGGTTTCGAGCCTTCTCTAGAACAACAAAAGTACTTCAAATCAGGATTTTCTTTTTTTTTCCTGTTAGACTGCCCACCCCTCCTAACTTCAAAACCACCTTCCCTCCCATACTCTTTATAAAACTGGAAAGCTTGTTCAATTGTATCAAACAAGGTTCCTTCCACGGGTTTTTTCTTAGCTTCGGGAATCCAAAACTTACTACCTGGCGGGGTTGGTTGGTAACTCCCAACTTGTGGGACACTTTCAACATCAACAACATTGTCTTGCACATTATCAGATGATCGTGGAGTTAGTGGCTCACCTGCTATCAAAATAAACATTATGTATTACAATGAAACGAACAAAAATAAAATAAAATGATCCAACTGCTACAAAACATAAACAACGAATACATTATTCGAAAAGATTATTTCGACTAATACACATAACCAACATATACCTAAATTGAAAACAACACATTAAATCAATACACATAATCAAACTGTCACAGGGTGTCACCGTGTGAACAGCAGGTTCTTTTCAATACACATAATCAACTAACAGATTATTTTGAAAACATATGATCAACTGATGCTTATCGACACACTAACAGGAATAATACTCGAATAATCTAATGCAAAATTAGAATAAGCTAATGCACAATTCCATTTACAAATGGTTGAAAATTGTTACGAACAGCAACAATAGAAAAGCATATTAATTGTTACGAACAGGTGTTTTTGGGAAAAAAAATTGAAATGGAAAAACGAATATTGATTGAAAAAAGAATACCTTGAATGTTTGGAACAGGAATCATAGTGGTAGCTTCGACCCTGCTGTGTTTGGGATGAAGATGGCGCCATGGTTGGTTTTATTGAGAGTGAAATAAAAATAACGTATGAAGATTGGGAGCATTTAAGAAGAGATATTAGAGATATTGTATATGGACATAACAAAGTTACTATAATACCCTTAAGCAATATATTTAATTAATTAATATTATTTTCTAATTAATTAATATTAATTATTTTGATCTCATCAATCTACATCGATCCAACGGTCTACGTGTGTACCTATTTTATCTATTTTTAAGCTTGTACACCACATGAACGCACTTCTATATATATATATATGAGACTAGTTGCTTCATTAACCAAAGTTATTGTCAATTTTTTTTAGAACACCATTGACTTTTTTACCATTAACTTTACGCAAATTGTCTACAGCGCGTAATAGCATTTTTTATTGAATAATACAAAGTTGCACCTTCTTAGCAACAGGTCTTTATGGCTGCTAGTGCGTAGTGGTTTTAGTTTATTGTTTAGGTGATATGCTTTTATAAAAGAGGAAAATATGCTTTTGCCATACTTAATTAAATGCTCCACATGCTTTTGCCATTAGAATTGTCTGCAGCTAGTGACCATACATATATAATACTTTAAGGGGCAATTAATTTTGTAGCCCGGTCGTTAGAAGTGCTGGATTTTTGTGGCCCGAAATTAGCAACTTTCCTGAAATAGCCCGGTCGCCCAGCGACTTTTCTTGAAAAATTGAGAAGGCGACATGTGGCACTTAAAATGTGGCGCCCAATCATTAAAGTTGTACTTTGTGTCATAGCCCACTATGTGTATTGTTAAGCAACTTTTCGCACATTAAACGACCTTTTTAAAAATTAATTTTTAAAAAAAAATTAATTCTTTTTTCGAAATTAATTTTTTTAGAAAAATTAAAAAATTTTTTTCTAAAAAAATAAATTTCCAAAAAAAAAATAATTTTTCTAAAAAAAATTAATTTTGAAAAAAAATAATTTTTCTAAAAAAATTAATTTCGAAAAAAAATTAATTTTTCTAAAAATATTAATTTCGAAAAAAATTAATTTTTAAAAAATTAATTTCCAAAAAAATTAATTTCACAAAAAAAATAATTTTTCTAAAAAAATTAATTTAAAAAAAAATTAAATTTTAAAAAGGCCGCTTAATGTAAACTCGTTTATTAAAATAAATTTATTTACCTCCACTTTTTAAAATATACCTCCACTTTCGTTAAAATATACCTCCACTTTCATTAAAATATACCTCCACTTTCGTTAAAATAACCTCCACTTTTATTAAAATACATCTCCACTTTCATTAAAATAGCCTCCACTTTTATTAAAATATGCCTCCACTTTCTTTAAAATATACCTCCACTTTCATTAAAATAATCTCCGCTTTCATTAAAATATACCTCCACTGATACGAAACCATGAAAAAAAATCGTGTTACACACGAACCAATAGAATGTGTGTCTTGTTTGTGATTTATGTTTCGAGACCAAGACAACCAAAAAGGTATTCGTGATTTTTACTAATCGGTTGTAAGTGATAAACCAATCAAAGGATAAAAGGCTGAGATTAACACAAAAGGGTTTTGATTGTTTAATTTGTGAATGAATATCGAGACAGAGTGTTTGGTTATTGGTGGGATAAGATTGAGAGAAAGTTAGAGAAAAGTTGGTGAAATGAAAGGGAGTGTGGTGGCTGATGTTATGGACTTTAGGTTTAGGGTTGTTAGCTTTAGGATATAGATAACAATAAATTGGGCCAAGCTTCAAATTCGGGTATTGTGTTGTCTACGCCAAATAATCTTGAAAATTAGGATCTAATTTCAAGATAAAAGATCTTTAAATATACAACCTAAAAGCCCATGACTTTTTTGTATCAAACCAAAACAAAAAATAACTCAAAACTTACATGGTTCGTGACTTATATCACGTGGATGCACTAATATTTTTATATGAAATAATATACTATTGCTTAAAGATATTATAAAAAAAAAAATAAAAAAAAAAGTAAAAATTTATTTTTTATAAAGTTATTGTCACGGTAAACATATAATAACAAAATATTGTTCGCCAAAAATTTTAATAACAGGGTACCCGCCGCCGCAACGCACGGGTACCCTGCTAGTATATTCATATAGAAAGGTCTACATCGCGCTATAAAAATGTTAAAACAATATCATAAAACCTTAATAGTTAATACTATTAAGCTCGTTACGGGTGGTTTTGGACTGGATCCGTGATTGGTCAAAACCACAGTGATTGTAGGGTAGTAGTAGCAAGGGGGGGGGGGGGGGGGGGGGCTCAAACGAAGTTTTTAAACGGGGCATTTTTTGCCGAAAATCGTTTATACAAGTTTACTTTTTTTTGCCGCAACAACTGTCACCTAAATCGTTAACATTATTTGTACGCCATATAAGCTCGTTATGGGTGGTTTTGGACTGGATCCATGATGGGTCAAAACCATAGTGATTGGAGACCCGTAATGAAAATGAAAAATGGACCGAATCCGTAAAAATCGGCAAACCACATGGACCATTTATGTAGTTAACTCTAAATTTAATTTTGGAACCAAGAGTCGGAGAGAAATTATACGTGTACAAATGTTACACCGATTAATATACTTACCCATATTACAAATCTAAACTCTTTCCCTAAAACTGGACCGAATTCGTAATACCCGACAAACCACATGGACCATTTATGTAGCATTTTGGACTGGATCCGTGATGGGTCAAAACCACAGTGAAAATAGACTGAATCCGTAAAACCCGGCAAACCACAAAGACCATTTAGGTAATTAACTCGTTAATATTCGAATAATTATGGCTTAAAGTACTTTCGAGGTTTAGACAACTATTTTTTGCTTTTTATTATCAAGTAACTTTAAATTAAAATGTTTAAATGGTAAATTAAATATACTTTCATACAATAAAAATTGGTCAAAATTACTTCAAGTGATGAAATAGCTTGATTTACAATGTATAAGATGTAATCATCAAATAGTTTTTTTGTCAATTTAACACTTAATAGTTGGAAAACGACTATCTTATAATCTAGTTTATTTAATTTAATTTAACTTATACACATTTATGAAAATTTTATGCACTTTTCAATAAAAGTACTCACATAAAATTGGTTTTCGGGTCGGGTTTTTTTTAATCGGGTTGGCCATGTTTTTTCTTTTTAACAGATCCAAATTTTAAAAAAATCGATTTAATCTTTCAAGGTTAGTTATTTGAGATTGAATTTTATTTTTCTATTTGAGGTACTTAACGAAAATTTGTTTGGTTTTGATCAAGGGCGGAGCTACATTTTAGGTAGTGGGGGCCATTGCCCCTAACCAAGCTCTTGCGGAATACCCAAATTACATAGGGAAAAAGTTCAAACTGGTATAAAAAAGGATAAGTGCCCTCAGGCAAATGATCTGAGTACCCTCAACTCAATTTACCAACAACCACAGTGCTCGTTAATGTCGAAATTGTTTTTGTTTTGTTCATCGAAAAAAATGGAGCTAAATTTAGAGTAAAGTCCAAAATACATCTATGTGGTTTGCTATTTGAACACCATGCATCCAGTGGCGGATATAGAATTTTAGAGTAAAGTATGCACTTTTTAGTAAAAGTACTCACATAAAATTTTGGTTTTCGGGTCGGGTTTTTTTAATCGGGTTGGTCATGTTTTTTCTTTTTAACAGATCCAAATTTTCAAAAATCGATTTAACCTTTCAAGGTCAGTTATTTGAGATTGAATTTGGGTTTTCTATTTGAGCTACTTAACTAAAATATGTTCGGTTTGTGTTTGTATATATACAAGGTGTGGACAAGCGTGTTGGGTTCTCCATTATTCTTGTAGTACACAATTGACTTTTTGACCATTAACTTTACGCAAATTGTCTACAGCGCGTAATATCAATTTTTATTGAATAATACAAAGTTTGAATATAATAAACAACAAATTATGAATGCACCTTTTTAGCAACAGGTCTTTAATGGCTGCTAGTGCGTAGTGGTTTTAGTTTATTGTTTAGGTGATGTGCTTTTATACAAGAGGAGAATATGCTTTTGCCATACTTAATCTAATACTCCACATGCTTTGGCTATTAGAATTGTCTGTCACCGAATGACCATTGTCTGTCACTAGTGACCATACATAATACTTTAATCTAATACGCTTTTACAAATTTCATTATTAACCACACTGCGCAATAAAGCAAACTCATTGTTCAACTTATTTTTACCGAAGACATCATGTTTCTTTATCTGAACAAGAAAGGGGTGGGGATACATATTTGAAAAAGTCACTGATAGCATTATAGAAACTTAAAGATGCTAACTTTGGAACTCTTTGTAAGATTTTGTTACATACCACATAGAGATCTTTGTAATTTAATTCATGAATTTAGCAAATCCACCTCCGCCTCTGAAATTTTCTTCATCAAAGTTGTTGGTGGCAGATAGTATAACTTCAAGGGGGATTCTTAGGTGAGCCAATGCATCAAGGGAAGACATTATATACTTATCTGTTTTATTAGGATGCAAAGATATTTGGAAGAACAAATAAAAGAAGAGTAGAAAGAAGATGTGGTGGTGCAATGGTGTTGATTTGTATTGACTGTATTCAGTGTTTATGGACCATGTAGCGGCCCCCAATGTAACCTTGTTATAAAAGTAATATACAACATGCATCTCTAGACGAAGTGATGAAGGAACCTTTGTGTTTATTAAATTCCAAATATCAGACAAAATGGACAGAAAATGCATAAATACAAAAATGTTGTTCTTCCCAAAACCCATATTTTGTAAAGGAAACATAAACAAATTGTACCCTACCTGCCATCACGTGACAATCTACATATTCCAATGAATAAACATGTTTATGAACAATGGTTACGGGAATATATTAGCTATAATTTTTTTTTTAAACATTACTATTGGGAATATATTACCTACAATTAATTGTAGCCAATTGGTTACAATTTTGTGCTATAAATATGGGTCCATGATTTTTTTTGTGAGTCCTGATTCTTTTGTGTAGGTCCCTAATTTATTGCTTGTGTATTTTTTGTGAAGGATTGTAGCCACTTGGCTACAAAAATTGTAGCTAAACTATCCCCTTTTTATATTCCCTTTTTTTATGTGTATAGACAATTTATCTGCATTTATACGTATATATATATACATATAGCTGTTGTATATATGAGACTAGTTGCTTCGTATAACCAAAGTTATTGTCAATTTTTTAGAACACCATTGACTTTTTGACTCATTCGACCATTGAAGTCAATATGGGAGTCTAGTGTTTAAAATAGAGTAGCAAATTTAACACTGGCATATGATGAAAATTTGGGATCGAGTGGTTGGATAGAACCTTCGTGACGAAGCACGCACATCTTCTACAGTTGTCTATTTTTCTGCAACATCAAAAAAATACACAATTAACTAATTAAGACTACAAATAACAGAAATGTTAAAAAGTTAACAGGAAATCATTTCTACTAAAATGCAGTATGTAATGCTCTCTAGGAAGAACACAAAAGCAGTTGAGCAAAGAAAGCTAATTACCACCGGACAAAATTTGAAAAACACAATCCATCCCATTATCAAGATATTTGGAAAACATAACTCAATTATAAGCTCATTGGATTGAACTAGTAGAGGGCTGAGGCAACTTATTACGATTCAATAATCCCATTATCACAAAACACAAAATGCCCAACAAACAACAAATTCATCAACGCCACACCCCTCATCTATCCTCATCAAGAACACAGTTAACATCAGCACTCCCCTCACCACGAACAACCACCACTTTACCACACCCTTTAAACGCAAATTCATCACTATACAATGACAACCCAACTTGCAAAACCCAAGTACCTTTCAAAACAATCCCACCCGACAACTAAAAATCAGCAAAAAACGCAGACGGCCAAATGGAAAGATAAAAAAAATGGGTTGATATTGCCACCTCAAGTTTACAGCCTATAGAACTGCTTTATTAGAACAAACTCAGTCGTTAGTTTAGAACTGCTTTATTAGGTGTGTGAGCCCTACCCAACCCAACTCATTTCACCCTTCCTATAAAGTTAACCATTTTAGCCCGTTGTCTGACCCACCCCCTTTGCCAGGGCAATTATGGAATTGATCAGAAAGGCTGAAGGAGAACATAAAACAGGGAATATACCTGACCAATTCTCAACAGGTGGCTGTCAGAGTAATGGAAGAACCGTAAAGGGCTGCAAAACCAAGCATTTTGTGGAATGTCTCTCAACTAGAAGATACATCTGCCAGTCGGGATCAGTAACATCAATGGGATTGCTACCTGATACAGAAACAGTTGAAATGGAGAATTTAGCTCTAATATATGCAGATAAGCATGCAAAATGGATGAAAGCCACAAAGGTTTATAACTAAAACATTTCACTTTGTTTTTCCTGTTTTTCCAAATGCTGCTCAGAATCAAGTTTGTGCATCATCCTTTTGTTTGTTCCTCGACGAAGTCTTTAATCATCTCCTTCAAATGCTGTGTACAAACAAAATAGTTGTAATTAGCTTAGCATATGGAGTTGCATCCTAGAGAATAGATTCATTATAGTACATTAAAGTCCCACTAAAGGATTGTTTTTGGCAAAGCTCGTTTTATAACATGAAAATGACTCATTCGACCATTGAAGTCAATATGGGAGTCTAGTGTTTAAAATAGAGTAGCAAATTTAACGCTGGCATATGATGAAAAATTGGGATCGAGTGGTTAGATAGAAACCTTCGTGATGAAGCACAACACATCTTCTTCAGTTGTCTATTTTTCTACAACATCAAACAAATACACAATTAAGACTAGAAATAACAGAAATGTTAAAAAGTTAACAGGAAATCATTTCTACTAAAATGCAGTATTTAATGCTCCCTAGGAAGAACACAAAAGCAGTTGAGCAAAGAAAGCTAATTTCCACTGGACAAAATTTGAAAAACACAATCCATCCCATTGTCATGATATTTGGAAAACATAACTCATCATCGGATTGAACTAGTAGAGGGTTGAGGCAACTTATTACGATTCAATAATCCCATTATCACAAAACACAATTTCAGTACCGCAATTGAATGCCCAACAAACAACCAATTCATCAACACAACACCCCTCAATCTATCCTCATCAAGAACACAGTTACATCAGCACTCCCCTCACCACGAACAATCACCACTTTACCACACCCTTTAAACGCAAACTCATCACTATACAATGACAACCCAACTTGCAAAACCCAAGTACCTTTCAAAACAATCCCACCAGACAACTAAAAATCAGCAGAAAAAGCAGACGGCCAAATGGAAAGATAAAAAATAAAAGGGTTGATATTGCCACCTCAAGTTTACAGCCTATAGAACAGCTTTATTAGAGCAAACTGAGTAGTTAGTTTAGAACTGCTTTATTAGGTGTGTGAGCCCTACCCAACCCATCTCATTTCACCCTTCCTATAAAGTTACCCATTTTAGCCCGTTGTCTGACCCACCCCCTTTGCCACGGCAATTATGGAATTGATCAGAAAGGCTGAAGGAGAACATAAAAGAGGGAATATACCTGACCAAGTCTCAACCGGTGGCTCAGGGTAATGGAAGAACCGGTAAAGGGCTGCAAAACCAAGCAGTTTTTTGTGGAATGTCCTGCTGATCACTTTTCTTCTCAACTAGAAGATACATCTGCCAGTCGGGATCAGTACATCAACGGGATTGCTACCTGATACAGAAACAGTTGAAACGTGAATCAGAAATGGTGGTAAACATGACATGACCTTTCATGTAAATGGTAAGTGTAACACGCACCTCAAGCTCATCTGCTTTCGAATCCTTTAACCCCTTGCTCTTCACAGATGACTGAAGTATTTTCCCATCTGAAATCATAGATCTGTACATCGACAAGCATCAAAAATCAACCAAGATATCAAAATAAAAAGGGTGATAGGAATCAAATTAATGAACCCACGGAGACACTTTACATACTTGATATACTGATTTTCTGTGGAAAACGTTTTGAGGAAGTCATCTTTTGTCTCAGCAAGATTATCTGCAAAAATATTCTGCACAGAAGAAAATGAGATGGTCATCAGCATTGCGCTACTACACACAAATAACAACCAACATGCAAAAGATGTGTAGGATGATCACCTGAAGAGAAGTTTTAAGATCCGTGACTCCTTTCCCAGCCTTTACCAGTGACATACAATATCAACCATTGAAAAGACACGAAGTCAGATTTATACGTACAGAAATCAGTCATTAAAGAATGAAAACACGATTCAAAAAAAATATAGTACACAATGAGTACTTACATCAGATGTGCTCTCAAAAGAAATATCAGCATATGCTTTAAATGATATGCTGCTGATCCAGACAGTGATCTGCATTAATTTTGTACACATTAATACTAAAAACCAAAACACGATTTCTTCGCACGATAGAAAGATTATCGGTCGCCGGAGATTGACCGATAACCGGCGGCGTAAAGTTGAAATGGAAGGAGATACCGAAGATCCATTTTCTGGTGGTAAAATGCGACGAAAGGCATCAATTGCAAGAAGTTTCAAAGGTGATTATGTTGATGTCAGATCAAAACCTTTTCTCATGAAGATTCTTGATAAACAAGGTAATATTAATTTCTCAAGTATTTGTTTTCACAAATGGTGTCTTTTGTTTATGAGCTTATTGAAATATTGATTAGCTCATTTTTGTGGCTTATGCGCTCATTTATATAAAGCTATAAGCCCCAAGAAATGAGCTTATCAAATTTTCATTAAGCTCATAAGCCATTAAATAAAAAACTACCACACAAACGAATGTCATTAGATAATTAGAATATGGGTTAGGTACGTAATTTTACACTTCTTTGAAATGGTCTAGTTTGGTAATTATACTATTTTGAAATAGACTTGTTTGGTTATTTATGATAATTTAAGATGATGACAATCTTGAGAAAGCATGTTCTGGTATCGAAGGCTAACTAGGCAGTTATGACCAAACGAAAGTGATCACCTTGTCCCGTTAGACTGGCAGGTGAGACGGTATGATCTTAAGGCAGAATTGTATGAATGGATCATCAACGGTCTCCTTGTATCTCCATTTCTGTGCAATCTTTTGACCCAGCATATTGTTTCTTAAGTGAATCAACTGGGAAGATAGGGGAGGAAAGAGGTTTTATACAGGAAGGAGTAGTAAAGAAGTTGTAAAATCACGTTTTTACCCCCTGCTGCATCTAATTTCCTTGCTGTTAATTATTGTTTTTTGAATCCGACTTGTTTGGTAACCTAGTGATAAGCCACCTCATTAGAAAAATATGCCACATAAGAGAGAAATAGTTTTGACTTTTGAGTAATCAAATTACTAAATTAGCTCATTTAAGAAACAAAAGTTATACTTTAGTTGCCTGAATTCCTATTCTATGTCGCTGACCCATTGTTGAAGATATTTGTGATCATACAAACTCAAATAACACATAATGGAAAAGTAAACGCACATATGGCAAAATGAAATAACACTTTATTTATTTTTTTATTATAAAGACCCCCAATAATATATGAGTAGCATATGCCAGAAACCACATATTAAATAACTTAAATATCGATAAGTTGGATAATAATGATATATACCTTTAAGCCTTGGTAGCCATATATTTTTCCATCTTCTTCAAAAAAGATACTTAGGTCAACAGGTCCAATGGGGAAGCTTTCTGGAGATCCCTCTTCCTCTTCTTTAGAGACTGAAATTTAATATACGAAGACATCATCAGGGCTAAGACAAGCTCAGACAGAGTTACAAACTACGAAATCCACTTAAAAACAAGATAAACAAAAAGATACAAAGAATAAACACATCTTTAGCCACTAAGCAACTAGCCAAACATACCAATAGTCATTTATACCTCTATACGTATATACATCCTGATAAACAAACTTGCATTATTTGAGAACAGCAACTCCAATTAAAACCTTGAACATCAAAAAAGTGTATCAATGCGCAAATCCAAATTGATAATTGCCACAAAATTATATTAGAAGGGGTGGTTGTGGATTGCAAATTTTCAGCTTACGCTCTATAAGCACCTACCAATGTGATAATTGCATAAGCTCATAGCAATCCAAACACTTGAAGATGTATTTTTCACTTTTAACAACACAATATGCATTCCCAAACACCCTCTAATCAAATCTAACTTTATATCAACTCTAAAAAGTAAAATTTCTTTAAATTTACATTTTGAAAGACTACTAACTATTCCAACTTCGACAGCACATCCAAACACCCTCTATAGTATTAACATGCAATTCTGAAACAATTACTGCTTTATAGTTAGTAATGATAATTATGTAATTTTACATCTACTCTATAAAGTCATTTTCCTCCTTTAGACGCATGACAACTGAGATAAAACCAAAATTCTACGCTCAAATTTTCGTTAATTTGTTTCAAGCATCAACCTTAATTCACTTCAACTCGCCTCTAATCAGTCAATATCTACACAAATTAACATCTAATTTCTTATTAATAAGCACATAATCAGCTGTAAACAACATAACTGCTAATAATTAAGCACATAAAATTTTCTTACTAATTCAACTATTAATAAGCACACACAGAGCTGTAAATAACATAACTATCTAATCAGCAGAAAATTCAAAATAATCAGTTGTAACTTGGTAAAGGCGACGATGATTGAAGACGATGGTGCCGGAGTTAGGGTTTCGACGGTGGTGGTGGTGGTGGTCGATTAGATGAGTGGATCGGCCGTTGATTTAAGAGCTTTAATTGCAGATGATTTATGAAACATGTATACAGCTTTAATTGATAAGTATGAGTTAAGATTGTCATTGAAACATTCAAAGGGGCAAAACTTGATTTTTTATGTATAGTCCAGGGACCAAAAAGCAATCTCCCAAAGTTTTTGTTTGTTTGCTCATGCTATTGGAACTAGAATCTACAAGTTGGTATTATACGCTTTGCATCTCCGATTATTATTATTATCATTTTTTTATTTTTTTTTATTTTTAAATTATTATTATTGTTTTTTTTTTTTTGCTAACAACAGTTCAAACTTCAAAGGGTTGTAATTAAGCAAATAATTTTTATTAGAATACCACCTATGAATAAATTTGATTGGATGATAATCTTAAAAAAAGTAAAGACAATCCCGGAAATAATGAGTACACAATTGACACTAGATTGGGATTTGTTGAATTGTTAACTCTTGTTCAAACAAAATTGGAAAAAATGTAGACCGATAGGTTAGACATCCCGAGTGTAAGCCGAAAAATGACTTTTTTTTTTCAACTTTCAAATTAGTTATAAAAAACTTTATGTATTTCATCAAAAGCTTTTTTATATCAAATATTTTAATCATAATCAAAGTTAGAGCTGGCATAATAGGTCCGACACGACACGACACGAACACAAAAAGACACAAACCTGTTAAGGCCAAACACGAACACTACACGATAACTAATTGTGTCAATTTTTCCAAACATGAACACGACACGAAATTTAACAGGTTACACGATAAGAAACCTGGTAAGAGACCTGTTAACAAAAATCATAAATTTAAACCAGCGAACCTGTTAAGGAAGCTACTAAGAAACCTACTAAGGAACATGTTAAAGACACGAAACATGTTAAGACACGATAAGAAACATGGTAAGAGACCTGTTAATCGTGTCTTAACAGGTTCCTTAACAGGTTTCTTAGCAGGTTTCATTTAGTACATATGTATATTCGTGTCTTATCGTGTCTTAACAGGTCCGGACCTGTTAAGACACGAAACTTGTTAAAGCCAAACACGAAACCTGTTAAGACCAGGTCGTGTCGTGTCGTGTTAACATGTCCGTGTCAGAAATTGCCAGCTCTAATCAAAGTATTTAAGTAAAGAGTTGATCAAACAACTTCTTCACATCAATAATTATTTAAATTATAAAATACAAGAAAGTTAGTGCCAATTTTTCTTTGCATTGCAACAAAGACTTGATAAAATATTGTTTTTAAAGAAAATTTATGATAGATACTTAGAGCATCCACAATGGGTAAACTAAGAATAGCTTTTTACTATTTAAAAAAGTCTTTTAAAAGGGTTTTCTTTCATTGCATTGAAAGCTTTTTAAAAAGCTTTTTAGAAAGACTTGATAAACTTCAAGTATTTCCTCAAAGTTTTATGTATTAAATGCATTAAATGCAAAAAGTCATGAAATACTTTTTCCATTGTGAATGCTCTTAAATCATCTGCAATGGGCTCAAATGAAAAAGTTCATATTGCGAGCGATTAGATAGAGAGAGGGACAAACTCTTTACTTTTATATTATTATTATTATTATTATTATTATTATTATTATTATTATTATTATTATTATTATTTTTTGTATGTTTAGAGCATTTAGGTGCTTTGAAGAGGTTTTGCTCTTTATTTGGGTCTCACCGGGTGCCATCTCATTTTAATACCGACACTTCAAAATAATTCTTTATTCATAACCAAGGTTGCAAAAAACATTAGGCGCTAGTCGGGCAGTCGACCACCGCCTAGCGCCTAAGCTGCCTAGGCAGATTGACTTTTTCTATATAAAAAAATTAAAATTAAATGCATATTAATTATTAATAAATTTAAATATATTTAAACATAAAACTCTAAGGTTCACATAATTGATGTTTGATGCGTGGTTTTAAAACCTTACAACAGGTTTTACCTCTCAAGGGATCTCAAGAGGCTTACAACCCCACCAGGCAGTGTACCTGACCGATGTAGTATAGTGTAGTGGTAAGTACGGGGGATTGATCGTTCTCCACAGGGAATAGTGTCGTTAGGATTGAAAAAACTATTCTAATAGGTCTAAGGGTGAGGGAAGATTCTTTTTGTATTTTTATGTTTTATGAAAGCAAATAAAATCTCGGGTTTGAAGGAGTGGGCGGAATTAGTTGCTAGTCAACTAACCCAAATAACTACAAATGCAAATAAAATAAAATAACTGAAAATGAAAAGGTGGTAAAACTTATATGGAGAGAAATATGTTTACTTAGATTTCCTTACTCCCTAACTATCTTTTACCGGTTGATTAGTGTGTATTAATTGCGTGGATGACGGGTGTATTCCTTAATACCAATCGTGGGGTGGCGTACGTACTTCCCCAACTCTACAAGCTCCTACTTCACTCCTATGTCGAGCCGGCTAAGAAGCTCCTAACATGGGATCACTAGAATTCGCTCATGCATTAAATACAACCATAAAAACCTAGTACGCATTGGTTCATGTTTCTTAAGACGTTCAAGCAAGTTACCGTATAGGAAGTTAGCCAGTTTTCTTAAGCCTAACATCGATGAACAATCATCCAATACAATTAATAACACACTAATAACCAATAATCAATAGTTAGGTTTCATTAGATCTAAGCAAACACAAGATAAATCTAGCCTAGCATGTTAATTAAAAGACAAGAACAAGATATAATCAAACAACACATAGACATATTGAATGATTAAATAATCACTTATCTTCAATTAAACATGGGAGATCCAAGGGTATGAACACCCTTAAAAATGGCAGAAATTCGTCCTAGGGTTTCTCCTCCAAAGTTACACAAAAATAAGTTCCACCCTAATGACAAAAAATTGCAAAACTATATATAGAGTTTAAGGGCTGACGGCGTCACGTTATAGATCCTGACGCCGTCACCTCGCCGCTTTTAGGGTTCCCGGATGGCCTTCCTGACGCCGTCCCTCTTTAGTGCTCCAAAATCCGCTCTGGCTTATCAAGGCTTGACGCCGTCAGAAATGGGCTTGACGCCGTCCCTCTTTAATTTAAACCGTGATGGCCTTGATCACTTCAAAGGGTGACGCCGTCAGATTTTTCATGCAAAATTCTCTGGCTTATCATGTGTATTTTTTCATGTCCACCTTTTTCCAAGCCATGACGCCGTCAAGGGCAATACCTGACGCCGTCAAAGGTACTTTTCCAGCCGATTTTGAGACTTTGTCGTTTTCTTCACTTTTATGCTCCAAAAACGTCCAAAATGCTTCCTTTTCCAGATTTCTTCTCCAAAGTACCTAAAATGACAAAAGGAACGATTTAGGGCTTAAATGACCCCCTAAAAGCGGTACACTTTTCGCTTCATCAATGTTATACTAATGCTTTATTTATTGTTGTTAACATCTCATGTTCACATTTATTTCACTAAAAATAAAACACACATGTTAACAACAACTCAATTGTACAAACACATAATGACATAATGTCAAACCCACAAGCAAAATCAAACACAAATAGGAAATTTAATACTTATTCTGCATATTAATTATGTGTGCAACTGACCTCTGCGACAAAATCCACACATGAAGAAAAACCCAAAACCTCAAACCCCACAGTCCCACACATGAACAAAACACCAAACTCAATAATCTAAACAGAAAATACGAAATCTAAACCTCCACATATTAAGTTCGGAGGTACGTGATTTCGGAAATCAAAGAGGGGTTTCAATTAAAATAATAGCATGCCTTCAAATCTTTAATAATGTGTGTTTTAATTGTGATTGTTGTGTTTTTATCATCATGAATCGTTTCAATTGTAGATTCAGATGCGTATTTGGTCAGAGTGTATGAAAAGAGGGGTTAATTGGGGTTAAAAAACCCTAATTTGAAGTTTTTTTAAGTGTTGAACGCCTAGCTCGATTTGACCCGCCTAGCCCGACTTGACCCGCCTAGGCGAGATGTTGACCGCCTTTTGACCAAAACGCCTAATTGGTCTGCCTAGCTTTAAATCGCCACGGTAAGTGACCGCCTAACGCCTAGGCTGCTTTTTACAACACTGTTCGTAACACAAAACAACTAAGCCGTTTGGGCCCCACTCACCCCATATAAAACACACACTCACACACCCAACGAATAGTTTTAAAAAGTTGTTTGTCTTTTTTTTTTTTTTTTTTTTTTTTTTTTTTTTTTTTTTTGGCAATTGCGAAAAGGTAGTTCTGTCCGATATCTGAATTGAGAGTCTGTCCGATATCGCAATTGGTACAAAGATGTCGGACAAAGCTGAAATGCGATAAACTTCCAGCTTCCAAATGCGATAAACCTTGTGACCCTCAATTGCGATGAAAAGTGTCAAATGCGATATAATTGTCGCACTTTGAATTGCGATAAAACTGTCCAGCTCAATTGCGATAAGTCAATAGCGATAGGTCAACTGCGATAACCTCGACTGAGATAACCTCAACTGCGATAACTTTGGCAGTCTCCAATTGCGATAAAACTGTCCAGCTCAATTGCGATAAGTCAATAGCGATAGGTCAACTGCGATAACCTCAACTGAGATAACCTCAAATGCGATAACTTTGGCAGTCTCCAATTGCGATAGGGCAGGTGAATTGCGATAAAACGCTGAATTTCAGCCAAATGCGATAGAACTCGCTTTTTCACCCACTTTTTGACTTTTCTCCTTACAATCCCACGCTTTCCACTGACTTGCACATGCTACCTGACAACTTTCACCCACTAGCTAACTTTGACCAACCTTTCTCACAAATCAATAATCATTCCAATTATAATATTCACAAACAAATCTTATACAAGATTTTTTGTGATTTTGGATCAAAGTAGCTTAGAACATACCCATTTTCTGCCATGTTCTTGCGTCTGAATCCAGAAAACCACAAAAAGCTCACGTTTTTATGATAAAAACGCAACTGATGGGTTCATTCAAACACAAAAACGAACCTAAATATAGCAATAAACTCGGCTGTTGAAGAAGATGAAGAAAAACCGAGATAAATCACAACAAAAATCACCTTTATCACCTTAAAAACACCACGTGAGCCACCCGGTTAGCTCTTGATACCAATTGTAAAGACCAAGATTCACTTTCGGGAGGTCGGGGAAACTCGTGATAAAGTTTAAACATGATCTTATTAATAGATTGGCGGAGGTGTATATGTTTTTCTAGAGAGAGAAGTCAAGAAAAACACATACACCTCCAAAGAACACTGAGAATCCCAAACCCTCCTACACAACTAGGAGGGTATTTATACAAAGATATCTATGCCTTAATGGCAAGACTAGTCCTCGTATTTACTAACAATGCAATTCCCTACATATGACAAAACTTTAAAGCTAACAGGACCGCTTTATTATTATGGGCTTGTATTACCGCACTATATTTAATGATGTAAACTTAATGCTTTGGATAATGAAAATTATTATAAAACGGAAAGGTTAAATCCGTTTTCTATACTTGTGTTGTGTACCAATTGAGTAGCACCCCAGTGACATGTATGCTTCCGATGTGACCCGATTTTGAGGGTGTTACATCAATAAACACATATGAACTTTAAGCTCTATCAGCAAAAAAAAATAATAATAAAAAAAAAAAAAAAAAAAAAAAAAATCGACTTATTAATCACCAATATAGCGTCTTAAACCATAACCTGAGCAACAAAAAGAGTTTCCATTCTAATGACATTTATATCTACTAATTTATCCGATTTCGCTTCATAATAATCGAATCTTCCACTAAAACAATGTTTATCAACAAGTCACATAGGCATAAGTAACATGACCAAATTGTATCACTGTTCAAGTAGACATTGTCTTGATTGCTACAAATGTTGATTAAACTATAAAAACTATCAAAAACAAAACTCTATATTATCACAACATGTGATGTACACTTTGATAACATATACGTTTTAGGGTTGCCACTAGTTTATCCAATTTCGCTCAATAAAAACTGAATCTCCACTAAGTAAAAGGCCACTTTCTTACAGACGATTTAAGTCCACAAAACAATTCTAACAAGCAACAAGTCTCAAAGGGTCTCACTAACATGACCAATTTACAACACTATTAAAACAAACATTATATCAAACAGTTGGTGTGCAACTCAATTTTGCCTGTTTTTTCGAGATTTTTGTTGGCGTGAATACTATACGCAAGTTTCAAATGAATAAGGGCTCTTGCGAAGCATACTTTTTACACTTTAGTTGCATAGTTTTAATACATCAGTTCAAATTAGCATTTGTTAAGTGTATATTAAAAATATATTCTATGAGTAGCAAAATGTTTGACTATGTTATTACCCAAAGAAATGCTTGACTATGTGTGGGCATTGAGTTACATCATTTTCTTTTGGTTTTATGAAATATTTGACTATGTGTGGGCGTTGCGTTACATCATTTTCTAATGACTGTTTAATATATATTCATCTTTTAAACGGCCCTTTCAACTTATGTTGGATAAAATTTGATTACGGTGTTTGACATAGGCATGGATAATAATTACTTTGTTTCCTTAATCTTTGATTAAGCGAGTCATTGAGAGTCGTGCATTGCACCGGTATTTTTTTCCGATAAACTATTGAACTCTTGCTTACGTCTTAAACTTAACTTTTTTTAATCTGTTATTATAATTTACAAATGGGCTCGAGCAAAAATTATGTACTTTTTCATTTATCACAAACATCCTCACCCAAGTTGTATAAAATTATTATTCATTACGTAATGTCCGCGCTTCGCGGCGGGATGTTTGTCAACGGAAGTATGAGATTTCAATTATTTACATCGTTATTAAATTAATAGACATCGTACTTTTGTATGGAGCATTTTTTATTATAAAAGTTTCTTTGTCGTTCGGTTATAAAGACTACATACAACTTACAAAAGAATATCATAAACAGTCACCACAGAAGCCCATACTTCTAAGCAATGCCAAACACCCCTTAGTAGTCTTCTTTTTTAATCTGTATGAATAAGTGACAATAAATGTTACAAAAACAAATTCCTTTATACTTTTCACATAACATACAAACTTGTCTCTATATCCCAATCCATCTACTCCAACTCTCCTTGTATCAATATTGCTCGTATGCTTTAGCTATATTTACAACTTTTACACTAAGAATCATTTATTGTAACAAATTTGAATGATATGATACAATTATAAACTCATATACAATGAGATAAACGTCAGCATCAACATGGAAGGGACACACATGGTGACTAACAAATGAGACTTGTTGTAGTAATTAAAGCTTGATAGTCAACAAAATGAATGATTTTGTTCTGCCAACTAACCTCTAAACGTACGGCTCACTAAGGTTCATCGATTAATATTAAAATTTTAATACTTATTGGAAAATCTCTTATAAATGGGTCAATAATCAATGGAAGTCGGTACAAAAAAAAGGTGATCATGCACAATTTGTTAAAGTCATCCCGTTAAGAAAATGCTACTTCTCTCTACACCAAATTACCATGTGTCAAAACCTACAAATACATGAGTAATGAGTGAATAAAGAAAGTTGTTATATAAAAAGTCTTCGGAGTATATAATTCACGTCTTCATTTGTACATCATTCTTACGGTCCTACTAATTGTTTAACATTCGTCCCTTGAACACCTTCATGCATGTGAGGCAATGTATCATCTATTAGTCTTTGTTTAATTCCACATTAAGCTTGTACATAGACTAAATGCAATCTTCTTTTAGTTTACGACTCAAAAGTTGCGTCATATTGTTCCTTGGCGTAAAGTGTTACATTTCCCTGTCAATTCCACATGTTAATAATGCAAAATTAATGGTTAAGGTTCTTACCCTCACATGAAACCAATGGATATTGTACGCATTTAACTCACTTGAGGCATATCACCGTATGAGAGCATTGGTTCTATGTTATTTTCTGTTACTGATTGTATGTTACAGTCAATCGGAGCAGTCAATTGCGCCATAAGGACACCAAATGATGGGACGTTATATGGGTTGCAATAAAGACTATGTAGGCGCTATTTTTGCTATCGAGGATAGTCTGCGAGGTTTCTTTCTGTACTTTCTAATTTCTATTAAGAGTGATTATATGGGCGGTTGGGTCACACAAGATCCATCCGATCCAACTAACCCACCCCTCCTCAAAAACACACACACACAAAAACAATGGAACTTGAAAGTCAAAACCAATCAATCCTTAAAAACCCATTTTCATTAACTTCATATCTTTAGATACTTATACTTCAAGTTTCATGTTATTAATTGTAATTAAGAACTTTTAATGTTTGTTTAATATATATTCATCTTTTAAACAACCTTTTCAACTTATATTGGATAAAATTTGATCACGGTATTTGGCATAGGCATGGATAATAATAATTGTGTTTGGCCCACAACACATTATTATATATATATATATATATATATATAGTGGGACTTTCATTTCAGAACCATTTTATCTGCGAGAACCAAAAATATACATGCACGCCTTCAATAATTGTATTTTTGCACATATGTTCTAAAAACAACATATATGTTTTAAAAAAAATATGGTTGTTCTAAAGAATTTTATAAGAAATTGGAGATACAAAATTTTTTTGAAGGTGTGCATGTATGTTTTTATAAGGGGTGCAACGACAATATTGCGGCCGTGTGTAAAGTTTTTGTGAAAAAAGAGGATGAGTTCATGATGATATTGAAGAACATAGGTGGATACTTACGATTATTGATGATTTGCGTGTATTTTTATTTTATTTTAAAAGACGTGCATGTATGTTTTTGATGGTTCTGTCAGTTCTCGCAGATAAGATGGTTCTGAAATGAAAGTCTCCCTATATATATATATATATATATATATATATATATATATATATATATCCCTATATATATATATATATATATATATATATATATATATATATATATATATATATATATATATATATATATATATATATATATATATTATTTTGAAAAGCAAAAAATAAGAATTCTATTTATAATAAAAATTTCTGAAAATATCTGCCCACAACACTTAATTTAGTAAACACCCATAAGAGAACATATAATCTACTTCACACTAACCAAATTAGTACTCCATACTATATTTGAAGTTTTATGTTAAGCCCATATCTAACCGGACATTAAAACTAATTTTTCACTACAATCTAAAAAAAATAAAAAAATCACTCGCATAGTTTTATGCCTCACTCTCCCTCTAAAAAAACCACCAAATTTCACCAAATCCCCAAATTAATTCAATTTCCCTCCACCTTCCGCCCAAACCAAAACCCTAACCCTAACCTTTCAATCCCACAAAATTAACCTTCAATTCACAAAACCCATCTTTTATTTCCATCAATTTGTTAAAAAAATATTGTTTTTTATTGTTTTTTTGGGTGCAGGTGAGATTGATAATTACGGGGGATGATGAATCGGATAGTAGTACTAGTTGGGATTTTGGTGGTGAAGAAACCCAGATCAGTTGCAAAGGTATTGTTATAGTAAGCTTAATAACTATCAAAGTATGCTTTGTTACTGATTGTATATTTGTATGTAACAGTCAATAGGAGCAGTCAATTGCGCCATCAGGAGACCAAATGATGGGACGTTATATGAGTTGTAATACAGACTATGTAGGCGCTACTATTTCAGCTATCGAGGATAGTCTGCGAGGTTTCTTTCTGTACATTCTAATTTCTATTAGAAGTGATTATATGGGCGTTTGGGTCACACAAGATCCATCCAATCCAACGTTGGAACTTGAAAGTCAAAACCAACCAATCCTTAAAAACCCATTTTCATAACACCTTCTGCTGCTGCTGTTGTGAAGATGGGTGGTGAAAATGAAAATGGAGTAAGAAGGAATAACAGCACATTGATATGTGCACCAATAATGGCTGATGATATTGACCAGATGTTGGTTCTTATGAATCTTATGGTGCTGATCTTGTTGAGATTAGATTGGATAGTTTGAAACCTTTTTTAGAGGGGTTTAATGTCAGAGAAAGTATTCAGACCCTTGTTAAATTAAGCCCTTTGCCTACCCTTTTTACTTACAGGTCAGAAGATTCTTTTTTCGATATCCGAAAACTGATATGAATGCAGTTTTTTTTTATGTTTTTTAGGATGCTGAATTGTTTGATATTTGATGTGGGTGTTTTCAAATTGCTTATTATGAACTGATATGTTTTTGTGGATTTGGTATTACAAATTTTCTGTTAGGGTGAAATAAGCTGTTTTTGATAAGCTGATCATCTGCTTATTAGCTGCGTAAGCAGTTTTGAATTTATGGGGTCTGGACATGATTATATGCTTATTTGGGGGTGAAAGCTGATTGGTAATTGCCTGTTCAGATTGTTTATTTGCTGTTATTCAGAACCCTTGTTAGATTAAGCCCTTTGCCTACTCTTTTTACTTACAGGTGCGGTTTTTTGGGGATGTTTTTCGATGTTGGAAACTGTTTCTATGATATGAATGTTGGATTTATTATTGTTGTGAGTTGCTTGATGTGGGAATTGGGATTGTTGACTTTTGAGTTGAAACTGTTATGATGTGTTTAGTATGCTGAATTGTTTGACATGTGATGTGGGATGTTTGGGATTTTTGCTTATGTAAACAACTTATCTTCTTATTGCTGTTTTTAAGCAGATGATGAAATGTGACTATGCTTATCTACTTAGTTGAGGTTAAATAAGCTCTTTGTAATTAGCAGTTTTAGTTTAGGATGAAATGTGAAGTATATGCAATATAATACTAATATTTAGGGGTGTGTTTGGGAATTGGGATTTGCTAATGGATAAGTGTTTTCGGATGAAAAAGGGCTTATGCTTATATTATCGTTAGAACTCTTATGATGTGAATGCAGTTTCCTTCTGATGGTATACTGAATCGTCTGACATGTGATGGGGATGTTTCAGAATTTGGATTGTTTTTATAACAGATTATCTGCTTATTGTGTTTTTTGAGTAGATGCATAAATTTGACTATGCTTATCTACTTAGTTTAGGGGTGAAATAAGGTCTTTTCAGTAAGGAGTTTGAGAATGTTTAGTTTGAACTGTAGAATTGTTTCAACTTTCAAAGCAGATCAACAATCCCAAAAGGTTGTTATCCATTGCTTGCATACAATATAAATAAGGATTTCGGGTGCGTGTTGAGTGTAGATGTCATATGTTATTTCGTTGAGTATTCTTTTCTGAAACTAATACGTGTCTTATGTTTTCTGTTTATGCCTCTGTTAGGCTGAATAAAGAGGCCAAGGGATCATATTAAATAAGTATACTGACAAAACTGAAGGCTAAGATTACCAAGTTCAAAAGGATTATTATGGTTAATATTGATAAGGTAGTTGTTTCATTTTCGTGATGTTTTGTTTATTGGCCATCATTTAGCTACCTTTTTCGTCTTTTTAACATGTCGGATTTTGGTGTTTCATGGTGCTTATGGGATATTAATGTTGCTTATATTGGCTGAGGTAACTAGGCATGTTGTGTTTAATCTCTTGCATTAACTTCAGTGTGTGTCAGGCTAGGTTGATTTAAAAAGGATTTAGAAAGTTTTATTCACTAAAATTACACTCTGGGTGACTATCAAGTCTTAACCAGTGACCTAATAGACCTTTTTTCTTATCAGTTATTAGTTTTTTTTTATCCCCACATAGAGACAATACATAACCTGGACAGACAAATTTACAAGTAAATGAGACGAACCCGTATAAGGGAAGTTGCTTCTCTTCCAGTCAATACGTCATAAGTTTGTTAATATTTGTGGTTTTCTTTCGTAGATAATTTTGAAATGGGAAAATACTTGAAGACTAGAGTCCGTAAAAGTTTAAGTTCGGAGGTTAAAGACACAAACAAAAAGGGGATGGACAACTCATATGCAGCTTACATGTAATTTTGAAGAAAATTAGTTTTGATCTGCAGCTTGGACAAGCTACAGTGCAAGGCCATATCTTGTGTATATCGACATATCGTAATAAACTATACTACTTTTAAAATGTTGATTTTACTTTGTAACTCAGCAATCCCCTGGTTTTTAATTATAATCGTATGCGAGGGACACTCCCCCAGTTTCATATAAAGGTTTGCACGTCCTATCAAAATCTCGGTTGGGTGGTCATAGTTCACAAATGTTTGCAGACATCAACAAGTACTTTTACCATACCACTTTTCTTTTTTTCAATGTTTTGAAACCCGGTTCGACCCCGGTGGTTCGACCAGTCGAACCGGTTCTGGCTTAGATAACGGGTCAAAAGGAACTGGTTTTGAAGTGTGGCTCGCCGTGTTTTACCCGTTTCTAATAATTCCCGGCTGGGTTTGTCAATAAATCTTTTATAGGTGCTCCACATTGCTTTTTACAAGTTTTTAAAGGCTTTAAAAGCTGTTTAGACAGGTTTTATGGTGTTTTAAATCTTTTATTACTTTCCTATATAAGCTATCGTAAGTTGTTATTTATAGCTGAGTATGATTAATACAAATTTTCTTTTTCTTTTTTCTTATATGCTAGGTGTAGGTGACTTTGGTTCACGTTAAGACTCTCGCTAATCGTTTTTCTTCACGTACCCATTTGGTAGGAATGCTAGAATGAAAACTACCCAAAAACAAGTTGTTGTTGCTTTAACTGATACTTGTGTTGGCCTAGCAAGTTAGTTGTTTATGTAAAATGGGTAATTAACAAATAAGCTTTGGTGTGGGTGGCGGGTCAAATAATATGGGTTTGGGTTACGTTAACCGTCCATATTCATATTCTCTTTCTTATTCTTCATATACCAGTTTTAAACCTTCATGCATGCACACACTTGTGACATAAGTCACACTAAAGGGGTTTTAAGTTTTAACCATATATTTTTGTATTTTTATTTATAATTATAAATAATTCATAATGGTCATCTACGTCAATAACTATTTTTATTTATACAATATAAATTACACGAAAATTTATATAATAATTCAGTAATAGAATACGAATAATTATTAATATTTTAAATTCATATGAAAACATTTTCACTATTAAGTTACATGATATAACTGCTATGATTATATATATTTAATTACAAGAAAAAGACATTTTACAAAAAGTCTTAGAAAGTGTTAAATAAAAGAAATTCATAAAATTTGTCACTAAAACTCACATAGTATAACCATACTTATTAGCCAATTTGCACTCAAAGAAACAGATAAGTACATTATGATAGAAAGATGGAAGAAGAAAAACCATCTTACCTCATTCTGATGCTCGAGTTGAAGTTCCAATGCTTTCTCAAGTCTTGTGACAATCTCATCAATATTTGGACGCTGAGATTGTTCTTCGTTCAAGCAGGAATACGCCATTTCAGCGAAAACGTTGAGTGACTGTGGATCAATTTGTTTCTGTAGATCCCAATCAATTATTTTGTTAGATATTTGACTTCAACCTCCTAAGGCTAGTTTGGTAATTAGTGTATCTCTTAAGGGTATTTTGGTCATTTTGTTAGCATCTTAAGAGTTAAGTTTGTAAGTCGGTTTGTTTTGCTATTTAGCATTAGTTGAGATAGCTTTTCTAAACTGAGGATCAGACTTTGTACTATATCTTGGCTCTAATATAATACCAGGTTTTGCCTCAACCTTTGATCTTTATTTGTATTGCTACCTGGGTTTATTGCTTTTGCTGCTGGTCCTCCCCACACACACACCTCCACACCCTTTGGTCTTTTGATCTTATTGCTTCTGCTGTGCTGCTCCACCTTTGCCCCATGAATATCTATCCCTAATCCTAACAAATTGGTATCAAGAGCCAGCCACTCGATCGATTGAAGCAAGCAACAATTGATTTGGGTTTTTTGATCGACACTTGTTTCTGGTTGATTTCAAGATTCAGCATCTTGATATCGTTTGGTTTTGTTTCTGCTTGGTGGTTTTGCTGATTCGATTAGTTGAAGTCATCAGGTATGAATTTGATTTGTGGTTGGTGGTTACTGTCGATCAATTTGGAGATATCAGGTTTGTTTGTTTTGTTATTGTTCAATTGTTTGTTGCTTCTGCTCGTTGATAAGTTGAAGTGGGGATTTAGGGATAGTTAGAACTTATGTTGAATTGATCGGTTTATGTAGAGATTAGATAATCTCTGATTTTGTAGATCGATTAGTTATTGGGTTTGAATATGGGGGCTTTGACTAATGTGGGTTTTGAATCTGAATATGGGATTTTGGGTTTGAAGTTTGAACATATTTAGAATTATTTTTGGAATAATCAGTTATGGTGGAGCATGATCCGCTTGTGAAATGTTTGAGGCTGTTTGCAAGTTAGGATTTCGATATACCCTGGGTGTGTTTGAATGGTGCCCTGGATCTGTGGTCACACTGGTCGTTTTTGGATGTTAGGGTTAAACCCTATTCGGTGGTAGTTTGATGCGTATGACCAGCCTGCTGATGTTGTTCATGTTTTCAGACCTGGAAGCATTAAGTACTGGTTGGTTGCTTGATCATTATATTGGATGTTTGGATCAGATTAATGCTGGTGCTTTCGTTCAAACCTGGACGCATCTTCTGCTCGTGGTTGGACATGTGTTCGTTATCTGATGGACATGGTCCTTTGATGCTGGTGTGATATGTCTTTGTTACTTATTGGTACGCGATGACATATGGTGTTCCTTCGTTGGTTCTACTATAGAGATTTGCGTTTGTTAGTTCTGACTGGTGAAAAAACCCTTGTTTGGAAGTTAGGATCTTTACCCTAGAATCGTCACCAAACAGGTCCTGGACTTTGTGCTACTGCTGTTCATTATCACTTGGGACAGGAGCTGCACATTTTTTGGTGTGTGGAAAATTTGGTTAGATTTGGTGAATGGCAATTTGGTATTTGCTCATTCGTTGTTGATTTGGTATTTGGAATTTGGACCATAATTCTTATTGATATAAGTGGGTCATTGGTATTATCCGTATCATATTTGGGGCGTTTGAATTGGAGCCCGTTCGTCAAGTTATTCATTAACTTGAATTTGTTTGATACTAGGATAATAAATTTGAAGTTGGACCGTAATTCTTATACATAAGTGGGTCATTGGAATTTGAAATTTGGTGTTTGAAATTTGAAGATCGATTTGGCAGTTTGAATTTGTTCGATCGTTTGGAAATTTGGATCTTCGTTTGTCGGGCTTTTGAAGTTTGTTGCCTGAATTTGATTGTCATTGGTGAAGATCGTTTGAGCCGATTTCTTTGTTTGCTTGGCCGTTTTGAATTTGTCGGCTAACATTTGGTTGTTCGTTATGAAGTCATCGGCATTTGCTTTGGATCGAACTTGTTTCAGATAGCTTTCGGGAATCGATCGTTTGATTTGAATTTGGCTAGTATTGCTAGCGTTTGGAACTTTGAATCTGATTTGAAGCAGGTGGAGGAGTTTAACTCCGGACCTGTGAAGTTGGCCTCATTTACGGTGGTGAACGTGAATTTGGTTGCCAGTTACTCAGATTTGGATTTTGCTACGGATCTTGATGCTAGAAGATCCTTAAAAGCTTATGTTTTCACCAATTGGAATTCGGTTGTAAGTTGGAAGTTATATTACAACCATTAGTTCGTTTGAGCAAGTTTCGTCACTGTTTTGGATTTGCTCAAAATTGGAGATGTGGTGTTGCTTAGGAGTTGAACTCAAGGTGGAGATTGTTAAGATATTTGACTTCAACCTCCTAAGGCTAGTTTGGTAATTAGTGTATCTCTTAAGGGTATTTTGGTCATTTTGTTAGCATCTTAAGAGTTAAGTTTGTAAGTCGGTTTGTTTTGCTATTTAGCATTAGTTGAGATAGCTTTTGTAAACTGAGGATCAGACTTTGTACTAAATCTTGGCTCTAATATAATACCAGGTTTTGCCTCAACCTTTGATCTTTATTTGTATTGCTACCTGGGTTTATTGCTTTTGCTGCTGGTCCTCCCCACACACACACCTCCACACCCTTTGGTCTTTTTGATCTTATTGCTTCTGTTGTGCTGCTCCACCTTTGCCCCATGAATATCTATCCCTAATCCTAACAATTATTTCATGGAGTTTTTTTTCTCTATATTGGGTAATGGCCACCGGAGCCAAATACTTGTTAGTGTCGTTGGTTATTATTGATTTCCTACCACACAGTAGTTCAAACATTACTATCCCAATAGAGTAAATATCTGACTTGTGGCTAACACTCTTTGTCTCTATATATGTCGGGTCTGTATACCCCTCCCTATCGCAAACTTTATCAACATGGAATGAATCATGCCTTTCAGATGCTTTAATCATCATGGAAAGTCTAAATTCAGATAACTTGGGTTCAAAGTTATCATTTATTAGAACTGTCTCACTGTCGATGTTTCGATGGATAACACTAAATTCATGTGCCTCGTCATAATGAATGTAGCTCAATGCGTTCGCAAGACCAACACATATCTCCAATCTTCGCACCCATGTCAACCGCATCGGGTCACTTAGATGCTTGTCGAGACTTCCCCTCCTCTCACGCCTGATAATGATGATCTTCTCATCATTCTCATCACAAAACCCAACAAGAGAAACAAGATTTTTATGCTTGAGACTGGAAAGCATTGAAATCTCCATCCAAAACTCGTGTTCTCTTTCAAACCATTCTTTATTAAACCTTCGAGCATCAATTACAATCAACTCACCAGACCACAAGAGCTGTCCCGTGTAAGCATTTCCAAAATTATCTCCTCCGATGATATTTTCGTCAGAAAAGTTGTTGGTGGCGGTTAGTACATTTGCAAGGGGGATTTTTAAGTGAGCAAAGTCATCATGATTGACTGAAGACATCATGTATGGTATTTGTTTGCTTATCTGAACAAAAAAGGGTGCGTGGGTTGTTAAAAAAAAGAAGTGAAGGAGTGTTTGGGTGATATACGTAAATCTGTTCGGTTTGTGTTTGCATATATAGAAGATCCGGATAAGCGCGTGGGGTCCTTGTTATCTTTAATGGTGGAGGTCTAGTTTTGGCTTTATTATAAAGATAAAGAAAATACTTTTTGACTATGGTAAGTAACAAAGCAACAAAGCAACACCTTCTCACTAAGAAAGTCAGTGACTTACCACGAAAAAACGAAAAACAAAATAAACGTTAAAAAAATTAGATAAGAATCAAAAGAGGGCCAATAAGATAACCACTAATTTCATGTTCTCACTACTTTTTAATTGCGACAAAATGGGTGCATTATTTAAAGAAGCTAACGAAACAAAGGTATTTGGTGTTTCTTTTGAGTACGTTACATTATACTGTAAAAAGATTTTTTTTTTTTTTTTTTTTTTTTTTTTTTTATAGGATTTTGTATATGGAGATCACTCAACTTATGATACCGAGTCTCCAAGTTAAGGGAAAGTGTTGCCTTGAATGTTACCATGGTAACGTCACGTTATGGTGCATTCATGGAAAAAAAATTACATAAAAGCCCTCCAACGTCTAGATTGACCAATTTCAAAAAAAAAAAAAAAAAATTACATTTTTGGCCCATGTCGTTACATAACGGCTATATCATTAATAAAAAATAAAAAAAATTAAAACATTTAATAAGCCAATATAAATAACTAACTAATACATAACTTTTTTTCACACTTCCACAACTCAAACTCATATACATATAGTTCCTTTCTAACCAAAAAAAATGTGTTCTTTCACAATGGATCCAAATCAAATTGCCGAAGAAGATAAAAGCTGGTCTGATGTAGATAACGAAACTGACTTTTACTTTATGATGGGCGCGTACGAGTATCAGCAACATTTAGAACAAGAAGCAGCTCGACCTCGTGTGAGCCGTAACTATATCTACCGTGAACGTGAGATTGCCGAAGAACGTTTGAGTAACGACTCTTAGGCATGAATGGGCGTGCTGGGTAAAAAAAGTTTAAAGTTTAAGGTAGAGCTGGTAAAAAGTTGAAGGTTATATCATACTACCTCCGTTCCATATTAATTGTGCAGTTTGACTTTTTTTAGTTTTTTTTTTTTAACTTTAACTTTAAATATTTTTGTTTGTGTCATATAATATTTGATAAAAATTATACCAATGAAAATACATTTAAAACATAATCCATTCATATATTTTGCATCAAGTATTATATAACACAAACAAAAATATTTAAAGTTAAAGTTAAAAGAAAAAAAAAGACAAAAGTTGTACAATTAATATGAGGCGGAGGGTACTAATATTTGTATTTTGTTTGTTTCACTGATTTTACTTTTAATTATTTTTATATTTATTCTCTTGTTTAGGAGCTGTCATCTTTTCGAAAAGTAATTTTGTTTAGGCTTCGTCACGTCTATATTATCTATATGTAATTATGTACCTTAATCTTACTATATTATAAAGCATTAAGGCCTACTAATAATAGAAACTCTTTAAAATTAAGTAATCCAATTTATAAAGCTAAAAGTACAAGTAATTAAAACACATTTTCTAACATTTACAAGTTTTTAAACTCAAAGTACAACTAATTAAAATAAAAATACTAACATTAAATACAATAAATAAATCATTATGTATATTAAATACAATTAATTAACTGGTCAATAAATACAATTAATACAGTTATTAAAACACCCATTACATAATAAATACAAATTATCAAGCATATTGTACAACAAACTTAAACATGATTCATGCATTAAATGTCACTAATACAAATAATAAAGCGCATTATACAAATATTCAAGCCCGAATGGGCAACGGGCCAAATGGGCTCGAGCCCGAACGGGCACGGGCTCGAGCCCAAACGAACACGAGCCAACTGGCTCGAGCCCGAACAGGCACGAGCAAAACGAAATTCTTGATATCCGTAAATTTTATTTCACGAGAAAATTTTATTTCAGGGTACCCGTCGCCGCAACGCGCGGGTACCCTACTAGTTTTAAATTATGACATCATCCACTAGTGCACTAAAATGTGATAATAAAGTTAATTAGCGCAATTAGGAATAAACTTTGGTTTAAATTTTCGTTATCATGTTCATTATTGCTTAAGTCTTTTTAGTCATTTGGTGTTTCTCTAAAACATGACCCGCGTCCGTTTTGATCCGTACCCGTTTGAAGCATGCCCATTAGGACCAAGCCCATTTTACCCGTTACCCGAACCTGCACAACCCGCCCATTTTGCCACCTCTATATTAGGTTATGATGTACTTGGATTTTTTTATTTATTTTTTTTTTTGATTAACATGATGTACTTGGATTTAGGATTGCCTTGTAATATATATTTTCACCTTTTCAACAAGAAAAAATTATTAATCTCTTTTACGTTGTTGCAGGTACCATCTTACATGAATTTTATCCCTTTTACATGTAACATGCATGCGCAAGTAAGCATTCTAATTCTACTGATCGGACACGATATTGCATTCATATCCACACTAGGGTATGCTTGCCTTGTATGTCATATTGATCTTGCAGTATATATTCGTTACTTTATAGCGATCGTGTGGATAAAAATTTAAATAAGATCCTTTATATAGTTTAGGAAGTGCATGGTCTTATTAACTTGAAATGTTTTGTTTCTTCATGTTGTCTTAAACTAGATTAAACATTCCCTTAAAAATAATTGAAAACTTGACCATAATCAACATTCTTAAACGCTACAAGCATTAGAACATTCAAGCAATTACGGACTTTAATTTCTAAATAGCAAAGTAGTATCTCAACAATTGAATAACAAAACTGGAATTCAACTAATAAGATAACGAAATTCAAACTGAGAATTTGGAAATACTCCTAAGTACTGAATCAAGTAAATTAACAGGTCTTAAAACCTAATTGGATTCATAAACATAGAAAATCCTTCAACTCGAAAGTAAAATAAATTATGTACTCATGACAAGAGGAAGAAATCAAAACTACAGATGATGAGCTGTTCGTCTTCTCTCTTCAATTGTGTTTTGTGATGTCGAGAGTTTGAGTCACTGTTCACCCTCTTCAATTGCACAACTTGTATTTTTGTAGTCCATCATTCCCTTCGTTCCCTCCTCATTGCTCAATGAGACCCACACCACAATCTGATCTTGTGTTTGAGTTTGGGCATTTGTACAACGAGGCCCTATAACTTTAAGCTCTTGTCAAACTATTCTTCATCTTTTTTAATTACCTACAACAAAGCCAAAAGTGTATAAGGTATCTTAATACCTTAAAAAATCAATGCTAAAACATAAAGATGTACCATTATCTGATTTGCCTCATTAAACATAAAATACAATTATAATCCATCACTTAAGACCATATCAATAATAAATCATGAGGGAGTAAGTATAAATAATATGTATATTACGCACTTAACAGGGAATCGGACGATTGAAATTACTTTTTATGCTTTTTAATTTAATCCCACTTTCTAAGGGATCACAACTCTTGGTTCAAATTAATATAAAGGTCTTACCCACCTATTTTCACGTGCTAGTTCCAAAACTTTCTCGAGTCTTGGGACAACGTCATCTATATTTGGGCGTCGAGATCGTTCTTCGTCCAAACATGCATACGCTATTTCCGCCAAGATGTTGAATGAATGCAAGTCCATTTGTACCCTTAGATCCCGATTAATTAAATTATCGAGTTTTTTCTCTCGATAATGGGCAATGAATAACGGAGCCAAATGATTATCATTTAACCATATCTTGCCACACAATAATTCAATTAAAAGTATCCCAAACGAGTACATATCCGACTTGTGGTTCACACTCTTAGTCTCGATATATGTTGGGTCAACACCGTCCTTCACATACTTAAGTGTATTAGCATGAAATGAATGGTGCCTCTCAGATGCTTTAATCTTCATGGAATATTCAAAATGAGATAACTTGGGTTCCCAGTCATCATTTAACAGAATTGTGTAACGGCTGATGTTCCGGTGTATTATGCTGAAATCACGTGACTCGTCATAATGAATGTAACTCAACGCTTGCGCAATACCGACAGATATCTCCAATCTTCGCACCCATGTCAACATCATCGGGTTACGTAGATATCTGAAAAGACTTCCCCTGGTCTCACGCCTGGTAATGATGATTTTCTGATCATTCTCATCACAAAACCCAACTAATGAAACCAGATTTTTATGCTTGAGACTAGAAAGCAATGAAACCTCCTTCCAAAACTCACCTTCTTTATATTTTCCTAACCTCCGTGCAAAAATTTCAATCATTCGACCGCCACACCGCAAGAGTGGTCCCTTGTATCCCGCAGAATTTATTCCATATCTGCCAAAGTTGTTGGTGGCAGATAGTATTTTTTGAAGGGGGATTTTGAGGTGAGCGAGATCGTCTTTAAGGGAAGAGATTATCTGTTTATCAAGTAAAAACGTGAATTAATACACAAAGATAACACAATAAGAGAGTTTGATGAAGTGCCTACAACGTGTTTAACGAAATTCCTGAACCTTTTCAAACACATGTTGCGGTATATACTTGCGTTGTATGTTATATTGATCTTGAATTTGAATCTAAATCTGTATATATTTTCTAACTTATAGCTATTATCATATTATGTTTGTCGATAAAAATTAAAATAAGATCATTTTTATAGTTTAGGAAGTGGTCTTATTAACTTGGAATACTTTGATTCTTCATGTTAATGTTGTCCTATTAACAAATAAATTAAGTGTATAAGGTGATAAAGTCGATTCGAATACTCAAGATAAGTTAATAAAGTGGTACCCAGGAAACGCTTTGGTGTGTACTACGTGATGGAGGACAGGTGAAGGTCTATATACTCAAACAAATATAGAGTTGTACTTATTATGATAGAAAGATGGAAGAGAAAAACCGTCTTACCGCATTATGATGTTCTAGTTGAAGTTCCAACGCTTTTTCAAGTCTCGGGACAATCTCATCAATATTTGGGCGTTCCGATCGTTCTTCATTCAAGCAGTCATATGCTATTTCCGCGAAAACATTAAATGACTGAGAGTCCATTTGATTCCATAACTCCCAATCAATTATTTCATTGAGTTTCTTCTCCCGATAATGGGTAATGGCCAGCGGAGCCAAATACTGGTTATCTCGGTCGTCGTCGATTACTGCTTTCCTACCACACAGTCGTTCAAACATTACTATCCCAAAGGAGTAAATATCTGACTTATGGTTCACACTTTTAGTCTCAATATATGTTGGGTCTGTATACCCTTTCACACCCACAAGTTTATTAGCATGAAATGAATGGTTCCTTTGGGAAGCTTTAATCTTCATGGACCATTCAAAGCCATTTAACTTGGGTTCCCATTCATCATTTAATAGAACTCTTAATAGAACTCTGTTACTGCTAATGAGCCGGTATATTACGCTGAAATCACGTGACTCGTCATAATGAATGTAACTCAACGCTTGCGCAATACCCACAGATATCTCCAATCTTCCCACCCATGTCAACAACATTGGGTCACTTAGATAGTTGCTGAGACTTAACCTGGTCTCATAAATGTTAATGATGATCTTCTCATCATTCTCATCACAAAACCCAACAACAGAAACCAGATTTTTATGCTTGAGACTAGAAAGCATTGAAATCTCCATCCAAAACTTTTGTTCTATTCCAACCCGTTCTTTACTAAATCTCCGAGCAGTGATATCAATCAACTCACCGGACAACAAGAGTTGTCCCTCGTAACTCTTTTCAAACCCACTTTCTGCGATGAGATTTTCTTCATCAAAGTTGTTGGTGGCAGAAAGGATATTTTCAAGGGGGACTCTGAGGTGAGCAAATTCATTCCTTATCTGTAAAATAGTCAAGTTAAAATGTGAGTTAGAAAAAGGGAGTATAATAATGCCTACAAAGTGTTTGATAGAATTCCTGAACCATGTCTAAGACATTTTAGGTCTAATTCTGCATATATCTTGTAATTTAGTAATCAAAATAGCATCCTTTATAAGTTTAGGAAGTGATGGCTCCTAAGGTGTTTATAAGGCGATACTTTGTCTACCTGAGCAGTTTTGAAGGGATAATATGATGTTCATCTCATACTTTGAGATTTGTTCATCCCATTCCAGTTCCAGTTCTTATATACTAATTCTTGTTTCAGGCACAAAATGATTTTTCAAAAGCGTATGTGAAGGGGACCCATATTGGAAAGCCTTAAAAAGTGGCAAGGTAATGTTTCAAAGCAGATCAATAATCCGTCAACTAATAATTGCTTATATAGTACAGTAAAGAATAAACGCTGAAATTAGAAGGTTGTTACCCATTTGACCCGTAGAATTGTTTCAACTTTCAAAGCAGATCAACAATCCCAAAAGGTTGTTATCCATTGCTTGCATACAATATAAATAAGGATTTCGGGTGCGTGTTGAGTGTAGATGTCATATGTTATTTCGTTGAGTATTCTTTTCTGAAACTAATACGTGTCTTATGTTTTCTGTTTATGCCTCTGTTAGGCTGAATAAAGAGGCCAAGGGATCATATTAAATAAGTATACTGACAAAACTGAAGGCTAAGATAACCAAGTTCAAAAGGATTATTATGGGTAATTTTCTTTTTATAAAAAGGATTTAGAAAGTTTTATTCACTAAAATTACACTGTGGGTGACTATCAAGTCTTAACCAGTGACCTAATAGACCTTTTTTCTTATCAGTTATTTAGTTTTTTATCCCCACATAGAGACAAAACATAACCTGGACAGACAAATTTACAAGTAAATGAGTCGAACCCGTATAAGGGAAGTTGCTTCTCTTCCAGTCAATGCGTCATAAGTCTGTTAATATTTGTGGTTTTCTTTCGTAGATAATTTTGAAATGGGAAAATACTTGAAGACTAGAGTCCGTAAAAGTTTAAGTTTTGAGGTTAAAGATACAAACAAAAAGGGGATGGACAACTCATATGTAGCTTACATGTAATTTTGAAGAAAATTAGTTTTGACCTACAGCTTCGACAAGCTACGGTGCAAGACTGCAAGGCCATATATACTACCTTGTGTATATCGTAATGAACTTGCTAAACTACAGGTAGATTTTATAACTATACTACTTTTAAAATTTTGATTTTACTTTGTAACTCAGCAATCCCCTGGTTTGATATAAAGGTTTGCAGGACGTCCTATCAAAATCTCGGTTGGGTGGTCATAGTTTACAAATGTTTGCGGACATCAACAAGTACTTCTACTATACCATTTTTCTTTTTTTCAATGTTTTGAAATCCGGTTCGACCCGGCTCTTTCAACCGGTCGAACCAGTTCCAGCTTAGACAACGGGGAAAAAACCGGTTTTAAGAATTCAAAACCCAGTTAGACCCACCGGGTTTTACCTGTTTTTATAATTCCGGCTGGTTTGTCATTAAATCTTTTATATGTGTTCCACATTGCTTTTTACAGGGATTTAAAGTCTTTAAAAGCTGTTTAGACAGATTTTTATGGTGTTTTAAACACTTTCTATATGCTATTTGGACAGGCTTATATGTTGTTTAACAACTTTTATATGTTGTTTGGACATAGCCTTTACATGGATTTTTGGAAACAAGTTTTTGCAGCAATTAAATGCTCTTTAGTTTAAAAGTAATTACATATTTGTATGTTGTTTTTTAGCAGCAATTACAGCTTTTTACAGAACCATGTTTTTCTACAGCGATTGGCAATTAGATACTTTTATAGGTTTGTATGCTGTTTTTCAAAGCAATTACATGTTGTTTGGACATCATAAAGATGCTTTAATTTTAGAATAGTTCCTAAGAGTTAAAACTCTAAATGAGACTAAGTTGTTAAACAGAGCATGAGCATGATATTATACTCTATCTTAGAATAGTTCATAAGAGCTAAAACTCTAAATGAGACTAAGGGTGTGCTTGTTTTAAAAAAAATCTTACTAGTCCTCTTACTCTTACCAGTAAGAGGTGGTGAGACGTTTTGCTTATTTTTTTTCCCTTTTGAGTCAGACCCAGTTAGACATATAACATCTTATTCAGTAAGAGGTGGGAGACTTGTCTTACTGCCGCTTACTCGATAAAAGAATGAAGACTCGTGTTAATATAATATATCTGATAGTTATTAACTATGTTATATTTATGATAAAAAGTCTTGTTTCATATTTACATACGTTAAATAAATTGCAGAAACGAGCACTTAAAACATTCGGACAATTATAAAAAAACAAACAACATTATTTCGTTCAGATTTAGGTGGTGTTTGTTTATTAAGAGGGTCTGAATCTGAATCTGAACCGCACGTCTGAATCTGAATCTGATGCATAAATGTCTGAATCTGAACGCATCTGAACGGAAAAAAAAACTCATGTTTGAAAAGGAATTTTTTTTTTTTTTTTTTTTTTTTTTTTTTTTTTTTTTTTTTTTTTTTTTTTGGTTATTTTGTGTCAACAAGAGGCATTCAGACGCGTTAAGACACCCTCTCAAGTCTTGACCATTAAGATCTAACTGCATCTGAACGCGTCTGAACGAAAAAAAAAAAAACAAACGGTCTGAACGGACAAAATGTCTGACCGATTCAGACACAGTGCCCGTTCAGAGGCTGGTCAGATGCAAAAAAAAAAAAAAAAAAAAAAAAAAAAACGCAGCCTTAGACTTCCTAGCCACCTCTTACTGGTAAGATATGGTAGTCAGATTCAGATCTAAAACATCTTAATGAAACAAACACATCTTAAGTGTGTTAAACAGAGCATGAGCATGATATGGTACTAAGGTGGTGTTTGTTTCAGTAAGATGTTTCGCATCTGAATCTGACTACCACATCTTACTAGTAAGAGGTGGCTAAAATGTCTGAATGAAAAAGTGTTGTTTGTTTTTTTATAATTGTCTGAATTGTTTTAATGGTCCTTTTTTTAAGAATATATTTATCAATAAAAAACTAGCTCGGTTTCTAATCCAATAAACTGGAAAAATTCAGCCCAACACTATTTGTAGTACAAATTATAATACCAAAATTCATATAACAATTTATGCTCACAAAACTAATTTATAAGAGACAAAATTCGACCCTTTATATTGTGTTAAGTTTTAAACTTGGCCCAACGAACTACTCAAAATGTCCAGCCCAACTAAACATAAACCTAAAGTAACACTTGTATAATACTCCCTTTTACCCTATTTCACTAGCACGCCACACTTTTCACATATGCAGCCAGCCAACACAGCTTTTGCTTATCGTATCCAATAACTAAAATCGCATCCACAATGTTTGTTTCCTTGTACGAAAGTACAAATGAAAATTCTTGAGTGCTGTTTGTTTCATGGTGTTCTTCTCAAAACCGAATAACACGACTACCTTCAAATCTTGAAGTGGGTTTGTTGTGATATTCGAAACTCGTTAGTGTTTTATTTATCAAAGATCGATGATGGGTTAAGAGGTAATAAGACATGTTCACCAAGTCAGACTTTTTTAGCCCCTCTTACTGAGTCAAGACCTTATAAGGTCTGACCGCGTCCGACTCCTCATGAAAAAATAAACAACAAAAACATCTGACCGCGTCTGACTGGTAAGACGTCAGAGGCAGTCAGACTTTTTTTTATAAAAAAAAAAAACAAACATGCCCTAAGAGTTTTATAGGGTCTAGCTAAAGTGTAAACTGATAGAGTGAAGGTGTATGCACTCAAACAAATAGATATTAGTACTTAGTATTATAGAATGATGGAAGAGGAAAAACCGTCTTACCGCATTTTGATGTTCCAGTTGAAGTTCCAACGCTTTCTCAAGTCTCGGGACAATCTCATCAATATTTGGGCGTTCCGATCGTTCTTCATTCAAGCAGTCATATGCTATTTCCACAAAAACATTGAATGACTGAGAGTCCATTTGATTCCATAACTCCCAATCAGTTATTTGATCGAGTTTTTTCTCCCTATAATGGGCAACGGCCACCGAAGCCAAATACTTATTATCTTGGTCGTCTTCGATTACTGCATCCCTACCACACAATAGTTCAAACATTACTATCCCAAAGGAGTAAATATCTGACTTGTGGCTCGCACTCTTTGTCTCTATATATGTTGGGTCTGTATACCCATCCGAACTCCATACTTTATCAGTATTGAAAGAATTGTGCCTTTCAGATGCTTTGATCTTCATGGAACATATAAAATCACCTAACTTGGGCACCCAGTGATCATTTAAATAAATCAATGAACTGTTGATGTTGCGGTGTATTACGCTAAAATCACGCGACTCGTCATAATGAATGTAGCTCAATGCTTGCGCAATACCGACAGATATCTCCAATCTTCGCACCCATGTCAACAACATCGGGTCACTTAGATGGCACAGAAGACTTTCTATGGTCCCGCGCTTGATAATGATAATCTTCTCGTCATTCTCATCACAAAATCCAACTGGAGAAACCAGATTCTTGTGCTTGAGACTAGAAAGCATGGAAATCTCCATCCAAAACTGTTGGTCTGCATCAAACCGTTCTTTTTTTAACCTCCCAGCGTAGATATTAATTAACTCACCGGACCACAAGAGCTGTCCCTCGTAATAATTTTCATATGCATCTTCCCCGACGAGATTTTCGTCATCAAAGTTGTTGGCGGTTTGTATAATTTCAAGGGGGATTCTTAGGTGAGCAAAGTCATCATGATTGACTGAAGACATCATGTATGGTATTTGTTTGTTTATCTGAACAAAAAAGGGTGTGTGGATTTTTACAAAAAAGAAGTGAAGGAGTGTTCTGGGTGATATACGTTAATCTGTTCGGTTTGTGTTTGCATATATAGAAGATGTGATAAGCGTGTAGGGGTTCTTGGGTCCTTGTTATCTTTAATGGTGGAGGTCTAGTTTTTGCTTTATTATAAACATAAAGACAAGTAAGTAACAAAGCAACAAACATCACTGACCTACCACGAAAAAAACTAAAAGCAAAAGAAACGTTAAAAATAAGATAAGAATCAAAAGAGGGCCCAACCACTAATTTTATGTTCTCACTACTTTTTAATTGCGACAAAATAGGTGCATTATTTATAGAAGCTAACGAAACAAAGGTATTTGGTGTTTCTTTTGAGTGCGTTACATTATACAGTCAAACGATTTTTTTTTTATTTTTTTTTTATTATTATTTTTTTTTAATTAAGGATTTTGTACATGGAGATCACTCAACTTTTAATCTTTTTTCATTAAGGTCGTTCATTTATGTAAACTTATTTATAGGCCGTTCAAGTACATGTTACTTTTCACTTGTACCAAATCCGGCCAAAATTACATCGGAATATTGTAAATTGACGGAAATACCCCATTTTAGAAAAATGAAAATTAGAACAATTATATTATAATTTTGTAATACCTAATATACGAATCCTTTAACAACAATGATGTTATTGAATTTATTTATCTAAACCATTGTAAAAATATGTTAAGACAAATGATGCTCGATCAATGTTTTCTACAATAAAGATGAGGTACATTTAAAACCCTACTTGATAAGATGCATACCGTTGTTCGTTTTTAATATATATGCAAGGGTTTTTTTGTCTTCTTGATATATTGAGGGTATTTTAGTCAATAAGCACTTCATATTACCGGATTTGATGTAAATAAAAAGGGTATTATACTTAAACGGCCTATAAATAAGTTTTTTTTAGATGAACGGCCTTAATGAAAAAAGATTAAAACTTTGGTGTCCTCCATGTACAAAATCTATTTATTTTATTATATAAAAGATGTGGACTCGCAATTTTGAACCGTATATAGAGTTCTACATTTTAAGATACGTGCAATAATTAAATATAAAGGAAAGTCTAAAATACAACTATATTGTTTGCTATTTGAACACCATGCATCCAGTGGCGGATATAGAATTTTTAGAGTAGGGTATGCACTTTTCAATAAAAGTACTCACATAAAATTGGTTTTCGGGTCGTGTTTTTTTTAAATCGGGTTTGCCACATTTTTTCTTTTTAACAGATCCAAATTTTTAAAAAATCGATTTAATCTTTCAAGGTTAGTTATTTGTGATTGAATTTTGTTTTTCTATTTGAGGTACTTAACGAAAATTTGTTTGGTTTTGATCAAGGGCGGAGCTACATGTTAGGTAGTGGGGGCCATTGCCCCTAACCAAGCTCTTGTGGAATACCCAAATTACATATGAAAAAAGTTCAAACTGGTATAAAAAAGGATAAGTGTCCTCAGGCAAATGATTTGAGTACCCTCAACTCAATTTACCAACAACCATAGTGCTCGTTAATGTCGAAATTGTTTTTGTTTTGTTCATCGAAAAAATGGAGCTGAATAAGGTCATTAGAGCTAAATTTAGAGTAAAGTCCAAAATACATCTATGTGGTTTGTTATTTGAACACCATGCATCTAGTGGTGGATATAGAATTTTAGAGTAGGGTATGCACTTTTTAGTAAAAGTACTCACATAAAATTTTGGTTTTCGGGTCGGGCATTTTTAATCGGGTTGGTCATGTTTTTTCTTTTTAAAAGATCCAAATTTTCGAAAATCGATTTAATCTTTCAAGGTCAGTTATTTGAAATTGAATTTGGGTTTTCTATTTAAGCTACTTAACTAAAATTTGTTTGGTTTTGATCAAGGGCGGAGCTACATGTTAGGTAGTGGGGGCCATTGCCCCAACCGGAATACCCAAATTACATGTTTCGGACAAACTAGTTTTCTACAAAGTTCAAATCAAAGCATATATACACCAATACACAGTTAGGAACTTAGGATGTCTCTATTACTCTGTTTCCGAGTTTATTTTCTGGAGTGAAAGGGAAAGGTTTGGGATGTTAATAAAAAAAATTGTGTTCCTGAGATTTTTTAAGAGGGGAGAGGAAATTAAAGGATAGTAAATTACATCAAAATTACTCTCCTAATTTACTTCCCAAATTGGGATGAAATGAAGTGAAGTTGATTTTAAAGCTCTTTTTTTGTTACTTCCTTCTCTTTTATTTCCAACTCGGGAACACAAGATACAAAAAATAATTTCTTATTTCTCTCCTCTTTACTTCACTCCTTTTTTTCCCTCTCCATCTATCTACCTTCCGTTTTATACTCGGAAACAGAGTGTATATAATCCAAATTGATTGTTTCGGACAACAACATCAAATCAAAACGCGTCCTAAGGATTATTTAGTTAGCTCGGTAAGCACAAACTGGCCCATCAGCATTATATTTGTTCATTTCAGAGATAAATGATCCATCAACACAATTGAATAATTTGCTAACAGCCCCTAGTGCGTTGATACTTTTACCCCACAAACTCACATCCATGTAAATTAGTTGAGCCTTTTTTTTTTTTTCCACATCCATGAAAATTAGTTGAGCTTTTTTTTTTTTTTTTTTTTTTTTTTTTTTTTTTTTTTTTTCAACGGACTCACATCTATGTAATTGAGTAAATTGCTAAAGTGAGATTTTTATTAATTCATGAAAAACGAACAATTTAGTACTCGTAGGATAATTAATACGATCTATGTCCGATTCTAGGATCCGATGTTTCTAACCTTGTAAATAGTATTCTTTTTTGGAAAGATACATATTACAAACTTACAATGATAAATCGATACTTTAACTGACAACCAAATGATTGGAAAGATACATATTATGATCCCTATTAATTAAGTTATGTAGCTTCTTCATCCACATATGCCATTTTTTCCTTTATTACAACTAATCATACAATCGATAATTTGATTTCGAGGTTTTTCCTTATCTTCATGGTAAGAAGATATATATATATATATATATATATATATATATATATATATATATATATATATATATATATATATATATATATTTTAAACGAACTCACACCTATGTAATTGAGTAAATTGCTAAAGTGAGATTTACATAAATTCGTGAAAAAGAACAATTTAGTACTCGTAGGATAATTAATACGATCTATGTCCGATTCTAGGATCCGATGTTGCTAACCTTGTCAATAGTATTATTTTTTGGAAAGATACATATTACAAACTTACAATGATAAATCGATACTTTAACTGACAACCAAATGGTTGGAAAGATACATATTATGATCCCTATTAACCAAGTTATGTAGCTTCTTCATCCACATGTGCCATTTTTTTTCTTTATTACAACTAATCATACAATCGATAATTTGATTTCGAGGTTTCACCTTAAAAGTTTTTTTTCTTTTTTTTTAACGGACTCACATCTATGTAATTGAGTAAATTGCTAAAGTGAGATTTACATAAATTCGTGAAAAAGAACAATTTAGTACTCGTAGGATAATTAATACGATCTATGTCCGATTCTAGGATCCGATGTTGCTAACCTTGTCAATAGTATTATTTTTTGGAAAGATACATATTACAAACTTACAATGATAAATCGATACTTTAACTGACAACCAAATGGTTGGAAAGATACATACTATGATCCCTATTAACCAAGTTATGTAGCTTCTTCATCCACATGTGCCATTTTTTTTCTTTATTATAGCTAATCATACAATCGACAATCTGATTTCGAGGTTTTTCCTTATCTTCACGGTAAGAAGATAAACTTTTTTTTTTTTTTTTTTTTTTTGTTTTTTTAATCGGACTCACATCTATGTAACTGAGTAAATTGCTAAAGTGAGATTTACATAAATTCGTAAAAAGAACAATTTAGTACTCGTAGGATAATTAATACGATCTATGTCCGATAGGATCCGATGTTGCTAACCTTGTCAATAGTATTATTTTTTGGAAAGATACATATTACAAACTTACAATGATAAATCGATACTTTAACTGACAACCAAATGGTTGGAAAGATACATATTATGATCCCTATTAACCAAGTTATATAGCTTCTTCATCCACATGTGCCATTTTTTTCTCTTTATTACAACTGATCATACAATTGATAATTTGATTTCGAGGTTTTCCCTTATCTTCATGGTAAGAAGATAACGCTTTTTTTTTTTTTTTTTTTTTTTTTTTTTTTTTTTTATTATTATTTTTATTGTTATTATTATTATTATTATTTTAACGGACTCACATCTATGTAATTGAGTAAATTGCTAAAGTGAGATTTACATAAATTCGTGAAAAAAACAATTTAGTACTCGTGGGATTATTAATACGATCTATGTCCGATTCTAGGATCCGATGTTGCTAACATTGTCAATAGTATTATTCTTTGGAAAGATACATATTACAAACTTACAATGATAAATCGATACTTTAACTGACAACCAAATGGTTGGAATGATACATATTATGATCCCTATTAACCAAGTTATGTAGCTTCTTCATCCACATGTGCCATTTTTTTCTTTATTACAACTAATCATACAATCGATAATTTGATTTCGAGGTTTCACCTTTAAAGTGTCTTTATATATATATATATATATATATATATATATATATATATATATATATATATATATATATATATAAACGGACTCACATCTATGTAATTGAGTAAATTGCTAAAGTGAGATTTACATAAATTCGTGAAAAATAACAATTTATTACTCGTAGGATAATTAAACAGCCGGATGAAAACCGGGGCCGGCTTGGATTCGAACCTACACAACCACCGGCTCACATACTCTCCTCTTCATTGCGTAATACCAACAAACCCTGTGGTCCAGAAGTGAGGACTTCCCGAAAGGTCACCCATCCGGTACTACTCTCACCATGGCTCGCTTAACTAGTTTAGCTTCAACCACTAGACCACAAGGTAGTTGATTATAGGTAGGCTAGTTAATTAGAAACTTTGGAATCATAGGTTTTGTTTTGCGTCGGTCAACATGTATTGTTGCTTCCCGAAAGATAGATGTGAACAAGGACTGCTTGATTACGTCACTTGCAGAAGCTCAAAAATTTATAGAGCAACACAAGCTAGCTTCTAATTGTTTAAATTGCCAAAAACGACTTTAGGTATGCTTATAGCTAGTTTTAACTACATTGAGCAAGATTGGCCGAACGTATACTTGGTTCGGGGATGGTTTGAATTGTTCTCCGCACCGCTCTAAGGCTCCAATATTATGTTTGGTATTGCAACATGACGGTATTTGTATGTAGAAAGTTCATGCATGGTAAATTGTCTAGCATACGACTGACTGCTGGTTAAGTTCACGCGTTCTTGGTATCTCTAAGATGCGTTCCTTGTAAATTTTCTAGCTAATATTTAATGTATTGCAACTTATAGATCTATGTGTAAAATATGTAGCCGTATATATAGTACGTTTAGGATTTAGAAACAAAAAGCTTGAGGCTTCCATTAAAGTCATAACTTGTGGACATACAAAACCAAACTAATGTGCATTAATGCAATCAAAGAAAAGCAACAAGATAAACTAAAGCAATCCTAAAAGGACCAAAAACTCTTCTTCTGTCAATTCTTCTTCTTCTTCTTCTTCTTCTTCTTCTTCTTCTTCTTCTTCTTCCAATTCTTGCTCTTTACTTTTGATCAAATTGAAATTCGTGTTGATGTCAAACAGGCTATTGGGAAACATAACTATATGTGTTTGGCATTCATCTTCCAAATCCAAACCATCGATGTGTGCTTCGTGTATAACTCTATTTTTGAGGTTGTAAACGTAGAACAACTTCTTTCTTCTACCTGCTTTGATAATTTTGATTAATATGTCGCCAACCTTGTTGAGACACCCTAAAACCATGTAGCGATACGGAAATTGATGGTCTTCGAAATCACAGTGTAGCACCCATTCTTTCTTGTGGTTCAATACCCAAACCTTTGTTGTCTTACAATCAAAACATCCAACTTGGCCGTCTAGATTTACCAAGCAACCATAGAAAGGATGGTTGGATTTCCTTTTGGAAGGCTTACTTATTGTCTTGGGAGGTTCAATCAACCTAAATTCCTCATTTTTAACATCAAACCATATTACCTATCTTGCACCATCTACCTTGTCTCGGTAATCTGCATTGTCAGTATAGCTATAACAATGCAAACAACCATGAGCAAATATAGCTTTACCAGATATGTGATGAGGTAGGACTTTGGTATTTCTCGCCATGAGTTAGTGCCAAATACATGCACCATGATGCATTGATCAACTTGCCCAGAAGTGTATGGGTTATACACACACACCATCTTAAAAGTGTTGGTGGAGGAATCAAAACCAAGCCCACATGCCGCTCGATTAATACGTAATGGTGACTGCGGCAGCACGTAACATTGTTTGTTTATAGGATGAATCACAGTGAAAGTGGTCATCAGATCAGTCTCGTCTTGATCAGCAGTGTTGTCAGTCTCAATTAAGACAAGCCCGTTGCATGAACAAACAAATTCGGTTAAACAAGTTTCAATTTCGTAGAGTGGTTTCTTGGCCACAAACTCAAAAAATGGGACCTTATTTTCGCCTTCAAAACATGACTAGTAATAGTATCAGATTCAAGTGTGTGGAAACAAACGGTTTTTGCCAGTTCTGAATCATTAATATAGAACAATATTGGAGTTGGATCTTCGTTAACTTGTTTGTCATGAATGGAGACAAAGTAACTATCGTCGATATACTCACGCCATAGTTTTGATACACACCGGAAACGAAGTAAAGATTTTGTTGGCAGTTTTGATAAGATGTCGAACAAAGGTTTCCCATCCATGTTGTGGTATTGTGGTTCCACGGCCATTGTTGTTGTGTAAAACCCTAGTGAAAATCTAACGACTGCAAATTAATATTAATATAAATAAAAAGTACTATTTACTAAATTTGAGTTGGATTTAAAACAAGTAAATACCAAATTTGAAACAATATTACTTGAGGACCACGTTCTATATACCACCACACTATGTTCTTTTTCATTCCAACTGAGACATATCGCAAATTAGGTCTCGTTAGTAGGGCTGTAAACGAACTGAACGTTCAGTGAACATTTCATGAACCGTTCGGTAAAAAGATCGTTTATGTTCGTTTATTTATTAAATGAACGAACATGAACAACATTTTACGTTCGATTAGTTAAATGAACGAACATGAACAAAAGTAGTGTCCGTTCATTTATGTTCGTGAACGTCCGATTAACGTTCGTTTATGTTCATTTATTTATTTATGTTCATTATCATATCTTTTAATTGTATAATTTAATAATTAGTTTGTTTAAACAAAACAACGCTTATAAAATAATATATTGTGCATAATTTAATAAAGTTTATGTTTGTTTGTCTACTTTTATTTATGTTCGATCGTTTGTGTTCGTTTAACGTTCGTTTATTGTCTTAATGAACGAACATGAACAACTCATTTTCTTAATAAACGAACATGAACAAGAAAATTCATTCGTTTAAGCGTCCGTGTTCGTTTATTTGTCTGGTTAAAATTAAATGAACGAACATGAACAATGCTCCGTCCGTATTCGTCCGGTTCGTTTACAGCCCTACTCGTTAGGTTTTAAGTTGCAGCCTCATTGTCAGCGTTATCTATGCAATATTTGATTTACATAACATTAATGTATTTGTTTAATTAGTTAGCAACTCTGAACGTCCTTAGAAATTATAATGCACCCTATTCAGCTATTCTTATTCAAATTATTTGCTTACCTTGATCTTTGGTTTTGTTCCTTTTAAAAAAAATTATAAGTTATAACTAGAAAAAAAAATTAATAAAAAATCATTTTCGTCAAATGTCCAACCATAATTCAAGTAAAATATATGTGTTTTTACTAGAACGGATCACGAGTAAGGTAGGCTTAAATTTACAGTATTTGGTTGCACTCTTGTCAAGTTAAGTTGATAAATGATAAACATGAATTAACTTTAACTTTTGTAGATAAATAAAATTAGAGACATTCAAACAATCAAACCGGAAAAAATAAAAATCTATTATAATTTTAAAGTTGTGTGCTAAACCTGTTACAAGCCAGTGTGGAACATACTATTTCATGAGATGAGATGCCAAACACAACTGTTAAACTCGAGGTCAAGTATCCTTAGCCCAATAAAGTTAGGTCTTTCATAATTGGGGAAATTGTTAAAAAAACGTACGCCACTATACGTGAAAACCGGTTTAACGTAGCCAACTAAAAATTTCCCAATTTTTGGTCTAAACTCATGAAAACCCTCTAAAAACGCATCATTTGACCGGGTCAACCAGTTTTCGCCATGTCAGCACTTTTTTTTTTTTTTTTTTTTTTTTTTTTGTCCTTCACAAGTACCCTACCCCCACAAATTACATAAATGGTCCTCTAGTTAAAATAAGTTGCGTCCAAATCATTTTTTTCAAAGTTAATATTTAAAAATATTAAAATTTTTATTTCCGAATTTTATTTAAAAAAAAAATTCCGAAATTTTTTTTTGAAAAACAAAATTTTTTCCCGATAATTTTATTTTTAGAAAAAATATTTTTTTTGGGAAAATAATTTTTTTTGGAAATTAATCTTTTTGCGAAATTAATTTTTCTAAAAGAATTATTTTCCGAATTTTTTTTATGAAAGAATTAATTTCTTTAAAAAAAAAGAAAAAAAAAATCTTTTTTTGCTAAAATTTATTTTTCTAAAAAAATAAAAAATTTCAAATAAATAATTTTTATTAAAAATTTATTTTCAGAAAAAGATTTTTTTTAGAAAAATAAAATAATTTCGGAAAAAAAAATTATTGGAAAAAATTTTTTTTTTAGAAAATTTATTTTCCAAAAAAAATTAATTTTTCGAAAAAAATGATTTTCGGAAAAAAATATAATTTTTCTATAATTTTTTTCGGTTAATAAAAAAATAATTTTTGTAAAAAAATGATTTTGGACGTTGGACGCAATTTAGCGTTACGACAGGGACTATTTATGTAACTTAGCGTTAGGACGGTGGCTGCAATTTTCCAAAAAAGAAGGGGCAAAATGGTCATTATAACTTAAAAAACCTTTGACCTGCTGCGCAGGTCAAAGGATGCGTTTTTAAAGGGGTTTTCATGAGTTTAGACAAAAAATTGGAAAATTTTTTAGTTTGCTACGTTAAACCGGTTTTCACGTATAGTTGCGTACGTTTTTTTAACAATTTCCCCTTCATAATTTATCATTTTCATTTTATTTTTAAAACTCTCAAAGCTCAAAACAGATTTTTTTGTGAAATTTAAATGACTTTTTATGTTATACGGAGCAGTACAATTATAAGCTTGGGTAAAAATGCGCTCATCGTTGTGCTCGCATTACGCATCCGAGTGATGCGTTTGATAAAATGCAATGCAAAACTTGATGCGAGGTTGTTCCTGTTGGAATTATATAACATGACTAGTCATAAATATAAACAATTAAACGTCAAATATACATGTGCAAGCCTATAGGATCATATAATATGTAATCTAATTAACCAAACATACATTGTATGCGTACCTTATGATTATAGCCAAACAAGAATCAATTCCAAGCAATCAACTTTATGAACCCTAATTAGGGTTTATGTGGATTATTGGAATTACCCTTTACCTTTTTGTAATTCAATCCAAGATTCAATCAAACAGTATGATTGAATCACGTTCTTGTACATACGTACTAATACCAAGTAAATGTTTATGCTAGGTAAAGAAAACAAAACGAAAATAAACAATTTGTTTTATCAAAACAAACCAATCTATCCCTTGGAGGGTTTTAGTCGGTCGGCCAAGAACAAGGAAAAAAGAAAACAAGGTTTAGGTATTACTATGTGAAGAATGAACCTATGCCTTGTATTATAGGATTAGAAACTTAGAGAACAAGTTAGGGTGGGATTGGGATTCCCCTCTCTTAGACCAATCGAACTAGGATCCCTTAGGGAATTCTAGAACCTCCTTTGATCTCTAATATTCCATCTATAAAACTTTTCTTTTTCCGGTTTAACGGTCGTTAGTCATTATCCGTTAAATACTAACGGTCGTTATGTGTTTTGTGTATATAATAATTAAATACTTTGATCTCTAATATTCCATCTATAAATATAACATTTTATAAATAACTATTATTCATTTACTCTTCACACAACTACAAATTTATGTCCACAAAACTAATAGCTCCAGGATGCGTGCAGTTTCAAAATGATTATTTCTATTTAAAGAAATATGATTAAATGATTATAGACATATTATCAATTAAGTGATTATTGCTATAGAAATTTGATTAAGTGGTTATTTTGATAGAAAATTTTAAGCCTTCCTAACTTATTTGTTTATCCGAATCAATTATCATGATGCTAAATATTCTAGAAAAACATTACCAGAATCACTTTTTACCAAAACCATCACAAATATTCGGTTTAATTGCACATCCAAACACCTCTTACCTGCTTAACCAAACTTTTTTATGTTCATGTCTTAGTTTGTTATAAGCATTTTAAGAGGGTTTGGAATAACTAGTGCCATAGATATTGATTTGATAAAACACAAGCAATTCAAATTAACTATAACACACACTATAAACTTTAGTCGTTTTTATTATAAAGAAAAACATCTCATAAAGAGCATTTTGAACATCTGATCATCTTATAGCTTAACAACTATAGCTAAAAAGATTGACAATATGTAATTTTGAGTATCCAAGCATGTTACAGCTTAACAGCTAAGGATGTGTGTGTCGTCAAAAACCTTCTACATCATAAGCATAATATAGGTGAAAGCTAGAAGTTGATGCGATGGTGATTGGATAATCGAATATGACAAATATTTTACATGACATACTTTGAATGCATTTTTCGGGTGTTTGAGTAAGCTTATTTATACAATTTATTAGATTTCAATGTTAGCAAAACATAATTAGCTAAAACTTTGTTAGCATTTAATTTAAAGTAATGATCATCCCGTATCAACAACTTTAGTGTTTCGTATGAAATGTATAGTTTACAAAGTGATGGTATTAGTTATGTTTAGTATGTAAGTGTATAAGTGTAATACTTACACGAGCCCACTCCAAGCCCATGTAAAGCCCACCTAAAGCCTTAGGTTTTGGCTGTGTTTGCTATATCAACACACACTCTCTCACATTTGTCATGTGTGCTTTAGAGTGTGTGTGTGTGTATTTCTTCTCTCTTGTATATATATATATCTTAACTAATTATAAAGCACCAATAAACACAACCTAAAACCAAACCTCACTCCAAACTGAAAGTGAAAAACTGAACTTTCTGTAATTCCCATTTTGCCCTTGTCCATACAATAAACACAACCTAAAACCAAACATCACTCTAAACCCAAGTTTGACATTCAACTACCCACACCTACATCTAAGCCTAAATTTACACATACCAAACCAACATCCGATCCTAAAAACTTACCAAACCTACAAAACCAAATAAACCTATCCTACAAACCAATACCCCACAAGCACTCATCCTCCATCCCATTTACTTCCACTTTATTTCTTACAAAAAAACACGCACATATACATTTATTCCATTTCTCTCTCTAATACTCACTTCACTCTATAAACTAAAAATGGTGTCGCCACCACAGCCACCGGAGCCACCATTGCCACATCTTCGCCATCAGCGATGGTTTGATTGATGTTTCCGGTTGATGGTTTTGAGCTACCTAGGAGGTTTTGGTGTGTGGCTATTATGGTTTAAGAAGAAAGGTTTTCATATTTTTTTTGTTACACTTTCTTTTTTTTTGCTGGCTGAAATCTACGAAACCCCAAATACCACCAAATCCACCACCAACGAATCCCCCACCCAACCTAAACTCAGTATTACAGCCAACCTTTGAGGTATTTTTTGAGTTTTTATTGTAGATCTATTTCGCTTTTCTATGTTTTTGAGGGATCTTTTTAACGTAAATCTGAGTTGTAATCTGGTATCGGATTTATAGCCATGTATGTTAATTGAAACATAACCATAAGATATTATTTAGTTTTTTATGGTGTTATTGCGCTTGTGGTTCACATATGCAAAAAGCAAATATTGTTGAGTTCTGATATATGGTTTATACCGATAATCAGGGGCGGAGCCACCTTGCAACCTGTGGGGGGAAAGGCCCCCAATAAAGCTCCACTAAAATGGCTAAACTTAGAGAAAAAATGGTTAAATTTGTTGCAAAAATTAATGGTGCCCTCAACATAGAAAGTAAAGTGCCCTCTTCAAAAAGAATAAATCATTAATTCAATCTTCTAAGTTCTATTTTTTTTTTTTTTTTTGCTTCCGGAATTCTGGAAATCGTGTATTGATATTTACAGTAGATGGAGAAGGGAGGTTGATGGAGAAGGGATATTGGAAATTGGGTAACATTAAATTTGTACAGTAGATGGAAACGTGTATTGGATATCGGAAGTTGGGTTACATTTAAATATAGTAAAATGGTTACATTTAAATATAGTAAAATGTTAACCAATAGTACATTTTTATTTAAGTTTGTATTTTAGATCAAAATGAAGTTTCAAGTTTTGAGTTTACGTTCTATTTGTTGAAACAAGATCAGTTATGTTAACATTTCTTATGAAACAACCCATATTAAAATTCATGAGTTAATTGTATGTTTACATTTTATAAAGAAAAAATTACACGGATGGTCCTTGTGGTTTACCCTGATTTCAAGTTTGGGTGCTATTTCAATTTAATTACGCCAGAGGTATCTAATTTCGCAAACGTTGCACAAGTTTGGTACCTATCTTGGATGGGCGTTAACTTTCTCCGTTAAATGTTTGCATCGTTAGTCCCTCCGTTAGTTTTGTTTGCATCGTTAGTCCCTCCGTTAGTATTTTCGTCTAACTTTTAACTTTTTCGTCCGATTCTTTACGTTTTCGTCTGAATTTTTACGTTTTCGTCCGATTCTTTACGTTTTCGTCCGATTCTTTACGTTTTCGTCCGATTCTTTATGTTTTCGTCGGAATTTTTACATTTTCGTCCGAATTTTTACGTTTTCGTTCGAATTTTTACGTTTTCGTCCGATTCTTTATGTTTTCGTCGGAATTTTTACGTTTTCGTCCGAATTTTTACGTTTTCGTTCGAATTTTTACGTTTTCATCCAAATTTTTACGTTTTCATCCGAATTTTTACGTTTTCGTCCGATTCTTTAGTTTTTGTCCAAATTTTTACGTTTTCGTCCGAATTCTTTACGTTTTCGTCCAAATTTTTACGTTTTCATCCGAATTTTTACGTTTTCGTCCGATTCTTAACGTTTTCGTCCAAATTTTTACGTTTTCGTTCGAATTTTTACCTTTTCGTCCGATTCTTTACGTTTTCGTCCAAATTTTTACGTTTTCATCCGAACTTTTACGTTTTCGTCCGATTCTTTACGTTTTCGTCCAAATTTTTACGTTTTCATCCAAATTTTTACGTTTTCGTCCGATTCTTTACGTTTTCGTCCAAATTTTTACGTTTTCATCCGAATTTTTACGTTTTCGTCCGATTCTTAACGTTTTCGTCCAAATTTTTACGTTTTCGTTCGAATTTTTACCTTTTCGTCCGATTCTTTACGTTTTCGTCCAAATTTTTACGTTTTCATCCGAACTTTTACGTTTTCGTCCGATTCTTTACGTTTTCGTCCAAATTTTTACGTTTTCATCCAAATTTTACGTTTTCGTCCGATTCTTTACGTTTTCGTCCAAATTTTTACGTTTTCATCCGAATTTTTACGTTTTCGTCCGATTCTTTACGTTTTCGTTCAAATTTTTAAGTTTTTGTTCGGATTTTTACGTTTTTGTTTGAATTTTTACGTTTTCGTTCGAATTTTTACGTAAAAAATTCGGACGAAAACATAAAAATTTGGACGAAAACATAAAGAATCGGACGAAAACGTAAAATTCGAACAAACGTAATTAAAAACGTAAAATTCGGACGAAATTAAACGTAAAAATTCGACGAAAAGTAAAAATTTGGACGAAAAAGTGAAGAATCGGACGAAAACATAAAAATTCGGATGAAACGTAAAAATTGGACGAAAAATCGGTCGAAAACGAAAATCGAAAATAAAATTGGACGAAAACGTAAAATTCGGATGAAGTAAATTGACGAAAAGTAAATCGAAAAAAAATCGAAAAAAAAAAAAACGTAAGAATCGGAAAAAAAAAAAAAAAAAACGAAACGTAAAAATTCTGATGAAAACATAAAAATTTGGACGAAAACGTAAAGAATCGGACGAAAACGTAAAACTTCGAACGAAAACGTAAAAATTTGGACGAAAACATAAAGAATCGGACGAAAACGTAAAAATTCGGATGAAAACGTAAAAATTTGGACGAAAACGTAAAGAATCGGACGAAAATGTAAAAATTCGGATGAAAACGTAAAGAATCGGACGAAAACGTAAAAATTCGGATGAAAACGTAAAAATTTGGACGAAAACGTAAAGAATCGGACGAAAACGTAAAAATTCGGATGAAAACGTAAAAATTTGGACGAAAACGTTAAGAAACGGACGAAAACGTAAAAATTCGAACGAAAACGTAAAAATTTGGACGAAAACGTAAAGAATCGGACGAAAACGTAAAAATTCGGTTGAAAACGTAAAAATTTGGACGAAAACGTAAAGAATCGGACGAAAACGTAAAGAATTCGGACGAAAACGTAAAAATTTGGACGAAAACGTAAATTATCGGATGAAAACGTAAAAATTCGGATGAAAACGTAAAAATTTGGACGAAAACGTAAAAATTCGAACGAAAACGTAAAAATTCGGACGAAAACGTAAAAATTTAGACGAAAACATAAAGAATCGGACGAAAACGTAAAGAATCGGACGAAAACGTAAAAATTCGAACGAAAACGTAAAAATTCGGACGAAAACGTAAAAATTCCGACGAAAACATAAAGAATCGGACGAAAACGTAAAGAATCGGACGAAAACGTAAAAATTCAGACGAAAACGTAAAGAATCGGACGAAAAAGTTAAAAGTCAGACGAAAATACTAACGGAGGGACTAACGATGCAAACAAAACTAACGGAGGAACTAACGATGCAAACATTTAACGGAGAAAGTTAACGCCCATCCAAGATAGGTACCAAACTTGTGCAACGTTTGCCAAATTAGATACCTCTGGTGTAATTAAATTGAAATAGCACCCAAACTTGAAATCAGGGTAAACCACAAGGACCATCCGTGTAATTTTTTCTTTTATAAATGAGATAGATTACAAGTCGAGAAGATTTTATTTAAAATGAACTTGATGAAAGTGCATTATCGATTGATATACATCACTAGTTTGTTAGTGTTAATTGCCTAACATAAGTGGTTTTTACGTTTAATTAATGATGACCCGACCCGATTCGTTTTAGTTTTACTGTAAAAAAAATTCAACCCGTTGTCGAATCGCTCGTTGCCCTCTTCGATTGGATTTCCTGGCTCCGCCACTGCAAATATTGTTGAGTTCTGATATATGGTTTATACCGATAATAAATTCAGTTGCCGTAATTTTTCTCTTTTGGTTACAAGAGGTTGTCGGTTATATTTGCTCTTTTGTTTTGCTTGGCAGTGACGATTTTTCATTTTGATATTTTTTTTCTTTAAAAGATGGTATGATAGATATTTGTGTTTTGACTTAAAAAACACAAGGATGTGTGAGATCCACGCAGCAACCTCTATTATTGCATGAATCCACTCAGCAGTAATGGTGCATGTTTCATTGTTCTTTGTGAAGCTTGAAATAGAATGGTGTTTAAGATATCCCTTTTTGTTGTGGACTGTCTGATTTTGTGTTGCAACACGTTACAACGCAGCACATGATGGTGATGATCCTTATTTTATTGTGATATCCAACCAGTATTTGAATTACAATGTAACTGTTCTAGCCATGGTGGTGTTTGGTCCCATTTTTCCTTGACTTCAATTTTTTTTTTGACATTTTTTTTGATCTTAGCTGAAAATTAGTTTTATGGCTGTAATTAAGAAAGGGGCAATTACATATATGTCCCTGCTAAGCTAGTTTATTACATATATACCCAAGCTTAAAATTTAATTACATATATCCCCTTCTTAAACACTTTTAATTACATATATACCCAATTCATTTAAAATAGCTTATTAAATGACTATTATACCCTCTCTAATTGCAACATCTAGGCCTTTTGCATGTCGGATGATATAACTAGTCCATTAGGTGTACCAATTGCTTTCTTAAGTAATTCAAGAAACCATATCCAAGAATTTTTATTTTCCGACTCAAGTACACCATAAGCGACATGAAAAATAGAATTGTTACCGTCCACACTTGTAGCAACGACTAGGACTCCATTAAACTTCCCTTTTAGATGACATGCATCTAGAAGGGGGAAATATATTAATGTTAATAAGGGTATAATAGTCATTTAATAAACTATTTTAAATGAATTGGGTATATATGTAATTAAGAGTGTTTAGGAAGGGGATACATGTAATTAAATTTTAAGCTTGGGTATATATGTAATAAACTAGCTTAGCAGAGACATATATGTAATTGCCCCATTAAGAAAGTGTTTCAAAAGAGAATCTTTAAATTTTAGCTATTTCATAATTTTGGTAACTTAGAAAACCAAGAACCAAATGTGTAAACTTGGCATGAAAACTGCAATACTTAAAATTGCAATATCTTGGTGCATAACTTAATAACTTATACCCAAAAAGTATAATTTTTTTTATAGGAAATCCCAAAAAGTAAAATAGTGGTAAAACGTTTGAATGGACAGGACAAATTTTGCATTGCAAACAGGGAAATAAAAAAATAAATAAAAGCTTTGTGGGTTTATACCCCATCAATTTAGGAAGGCCACCCCACCACCACCCCATATAGACTAATAATTACAAATTATTAGCAAAACAACCATTAATATTTAATCTATTGGTAGCATTAATGCACAACTTTTAATTAATGAGACAAATTTGATACAGACAAGGAGGTGGAGCATTACTTGATTACAGACAAGGAGGTTTTTATTGACCATGAGGTGTTTCGGTTGCTTATTTTTACTAGACTTTTTTTTTTTTTTTTTTTTTTTTTTGTTTTGTTTTTGTTTTTGTTTTTGTGTTTTTGTTATTAATAATTAATTATTTTGTTTTTACTTTTAGTTTAATTTCTAATTATATGTTTTTACTTTTAGTTTAATTGCCTATTGAAAAAAAATAAAAAAATGTAACAACTATAATCACTTTATAAAATAAAGAACACATCTTATTTATCATAATCACTTTATAAAATAAAAAGTCATGAATACATTTGTCTTTCATTCTGAATAATTTGAGTATACATGCGTTGTCGACTTAAATTTATAGTTTCCCATGCGGATGCGACCTCAGTTTTGTACCTCCTCCATTGTTGGTGATTTGGCGGGATTGGACAACTTTCATCTAGCGTCACATAAATGTAATGAGCATCCCTCATATGTGAAATCACAATGGGACCACTTTCTTGTGATGGGTTTGGACCAGACCAAAGCGGAAAACATATATAATTTTGTGTCGGGGATATACATACAACTGGCCGGTTATAATTTTCTTTTGTGCCTCATATATTGTCGCGAGTGTTGACAAGTTATTCTCATCTCGATCCTTTAACGTTGATAGAATTTCATGTGGTGGCACACCCTTCCATGTCAAATCTTCTACCAAACGGAATTCATCATCAGATAAACGTCTTGCAAACGCATGACCCTCTAGATTCACCGTAGGGTGGTGGTTATGTCGACCGCATACAACTCTTATCGTCCAATAATGATGTTCCAATGAATATTTACCTACCAACTTAAACGGACAATCTGTCTTTTTGGAACTAGTATTTGTACTTGATCCGGATCCGCTAGGTTTACCACCTAAAATGAATACTATTGTGTTAGAATTTATCGAAAGAGTTTGAAAGTTAAAACATATAAATATAATTCTAAAAAATCACTTAATAATAAAAATTCAATAAAAATTCAGTTTGGCAAAGTTGTTGAAGGGTATGACGTTAATGTTGCTGATTGTGGACAACTTTATTGATGGAATAGGAGGCGGCGAGAGGTGGGATTCATGGGAAGCCGCATACTAATGGTTTTGCATCAAATGGTTTTGGTGTGAGTCACAACCTTCTTGTTGACTCGAGCTTATTTGGTTTTGGTTCATGCGGCGGTGTTGTAGGCGGCGGAGAAAGGGGTGGTGGCGATGGTGATGTTTACTAGTGGTGGCTGTATGGCGATAACAAAACTATGTTGACCTAAAGAGTGCGAATTTTGGTATATCAGATTGTATGAATTTTATACCTTTATATGGTATATCAGATTGTAAAAAAATTAGAGGATTGATGAATTGATGAATTTACTAGATTACAAATTGTTATAGATGAGGGATATACGAGTATCAGATTAGAGGTATTTTATACCTTTAAATAAAAGTTACAGACAAGATTGTAGTATGAAAACTTCTTCCAAAAAAAATAAATGTCCAGGGTTTTTTGACCACTTTTTCCCAAAAACTATGTTGACTGCTAAAAACTATGTTGACTTTCGGACTACCTAAAAACCAGGACTTTTTGACCACTTTTTCCAAAAAATATAGGTCAAAACTGGTCAAATGGGGTATAAACCATAGGACCCTAAATAAAAATTACTATATTCATCTACACATCCTCCTATAGTTATAACCAAAATTTGAAAAAATATCTTATAATATTATTGTTGAAATTGCAAGTCATTTTAATTAAGAAAAAAACCATCAACATCTTTGAAACATCAATTTTAAACACAATCTTTCAAGTGGTAGCACCCGATTCTTCAATTGGTAATTCTAATAGGTTCACTTCGAACTATATCTCTAAAATCAAGTTCACCTGTCATATAAAGCTCTTGTTTTGTATAAGGGACGTGATTTGCACACCATTTTTTTTTTATTATTATTACACCATTTTGTACAACACTGTAATGCACAGAGAGCACACAGTACAACACTGTAATGCACAGAATGTGGTGGAATAATAAAAAAAAAATTGTGTGCGAATCACTTCCCTTTGTACAACTTCTTTCCTAATAACACTGTTCTCACAAAAATATACATTGATAAAGTAAATTTATGCGGATCCCATTTACTTGTTAGAGTAAACTGCAAAAATCGTCTTTGTAGTTTGGCCAAATTGCACGTTTCGTCCTTGTGGTTCAATAAGTGCAAAGATCGTCCTTATTTTACATTGTTACATGCACTTTTGGTCCTTCAACAGTGAAATTTGGCAAACCACAAGGACGATTTTTGCAATGATGGAGGACCAAAAGTGCACATAACAGTGCAAAATAAGGACGATCTTTGCACTTAATGAACCACAAGGACGAAACATGCAATTTTGCCAAACCACAAGGACGATTTTTGCAATTTACTCTACTTGTCACTAGGGGTGTCTGTAGGGTCGGGTCAACCCGATCGGGTCGGGTCTAATCGGGTCAAAAAATCTAGTCGGGTTGTTTTGACCCGAACCCGATAACCCGATAGTGTTATCGGGTCGAGTTAGGGTGAAATAAAAAATATTATCGGGTTATCGGGTCAACCCAATAAGACCCAACAATTAGTTTATTGTTTTTTAATTATTAGTTTTTAGACTGTCTCGTATCTTTCCCCTCACATGTTGAGAAGTACTTTTTAGCTATTGTTAAAAAAAAACTACTTTTTAGCCCATGCTTTCTGGTATCTTTCACAACTCACAAGATAATTTACCTGCTCTTCAAAAAAAAAAACAAGATACTTTCCCTTTAATGTACTCTTTTTTCTTTACTCACAACTCACAAGATCCGGATCATCATCATTCAAAGAAAAGGTAATTGTTCAAGAAAAGGTAATTGTTCAATATAGCAAACTCTTGTTGGTAATATTAATCTCATGGGATTTACGAATTACGATTTTGTCAACTTGATGCTGCATCAGAATCGGCTATATATAACAATTATTTAAGTTATTAGTTGATGTTTCCTTTTGTTTATTAGTTGATGTTTCCTTTTTTGTCAACTATCGGCGATATATAGCAATATATAGCAACAATTTTGTCAACTTGATGTTGATGTTTAATATATTTAAGTTATTAGTTGATGTTGAACACCTTTGGATTTACTGCTGTTACTTAATTGGGTCACCCGATAACCCGAATCACCCGACCCGACATAACCCGACCCGACTACCACCCGAACCCGATAACCCGATTCCTTATCGGGTCGGGTGTCGGGTGAGTTTTTAAAAAATCCAAACCCGACTCAACCAGACCCGACAAACCCGATAACCCCGATAACCCGACCCGATAACACCCCTACTTGTCACATTAAACATACATAGATAAAAAGAATAGGTTCATTTCGTCTTTTGTACAAATCCACCGCTGTACACCAATGTTTTAAAAACCGGTTTTTTAGTCGAACCGGCCATGCTTCCGTCACCGGTCGAACCGGTCGAACCGGACCGGTTGAACCGGCCGAACCGCCCAACAAAAAAAAAAAAAAAAAAAAAAAAAAAGTCAAAAAGTCAAAACCGGTTGAACCGGACCGGTCGAACCGGAAAAAACCGGCCAAAACCGGAAAAACCGGCCGGTTCGCTACAGTAAACCGGACTATAAAAAACCGGGGTTTTTTAAACCGGCCGACCAGCCGGAGGCCGGTCGAACCGGCCGGTCCGGTCCGGTTTTTAAAACATTGCTGTACACACGTGACAAAGAACATAAACCTTCCACATGTACATAATTAGTTTATAACTATCCAGGTCTCATATTGTGAAAATAATGACTATGAAACCATTATTTACGACCATTTTTAATACAAAAGACTTAGAACAATCGCACTTAAGACAAAACAAACACAGACAATGATTCTGCAGCCATCCAGACTTCATCAGCTTGTCACTTTCTGTCTTTTAGGCCTCATTATCATAAGCATAGAGACCGCTTCCAACCTCCGCCTTAAACCTTAAACGGTCTTAAAAAAGTCCCCATTATCATAACATCTAACACTACTAATTTATCCAAATTTGCTTCATAAAAAACAATATAACAAAGAAGAACTCAAATGGGTCACGCTTATATTTTAAATTTACCCCATTTTCATTCACACGTTTCATCAAACACTTGGTTCGCACCTTAATTCAACTAACAAAAAACCAATTAACCCATGTACAAGAACCCCAAAAAAAACACTCCACAAAACGATTCTAAACAGCAAGAACTCAAATGGGTCACTTACATAGCAGATTTGCATCACTACTGAGTCAGACACTTCATCAAGGGTTGGCAACTTAGGCAGTGATGGAGCCACTATAAGTAATTGTGGTATGCTTCTTTTGCAATGTATTTTCTACACAAAATTTTACTCGGCCCACCCATAGTTAAAACAAAAAGGGCCCATCCAAATAAGTAATTGTGGTATGCATCTTTTGCAATGTATTTTCTACACAAAATTTTACTCGGCCCACCCATAGTTAAAACAAAAAGGGCCCATCCAAATATATTAGAAAATGTTTCCATACAATTGAATGATCCAAATATATTAGAAAATTTTTCATAAGTTACTTAGGTCCAGATCTGTATCAAAGAGAAAAACTTATTTTTTCATTACTGTTATGAACAACAAACTCTCAATTCCGTCCTGATATGATACATTTTTTCTGACGTGTAAGCACCTAACAACACACATAAACCTTAAACTATGTCACCATTCAAGAATTACCACCACTAATATCCTAAGCTACATCTAATACTACCAATTTATCCGATTCCGCTTCACAAAAACAGTCTAACCAGCAAAAACTCAAATGGGTCACACTAACACAACAAATTCACACCACTATCCACTCAAACATTTCATCAAACACTTGGTGTGCAGCTTAATTCAACTAACAAAAAACCACCAAACCCATTTATAAAAACCCAAAAAAAGTCCACAGAAGAATTCGAGCCAACAAGAACTCAGATGGGTCATACTTACATAACAAATTTACACCATTTTTCAATCAGGCATTTCATCAAACAGTTGGTGTGCAACTAAAAAAAACCCCATTTTCAGAAATTGCCACATGAGCATTTCTAAAACAGCCGTTGTCAACAACTATCAAACAATAGATAGTTAACTTTGGGAATGTCATGGCATCATAATCTTCTATGGGTGTGTCCATAGATAGTTAACTTTGTTTAGTTTGGTTGTTTTAATTTATTTGCCGGGGTTTCGTCCCTTTTACCCAAAACAGCCGTTGTCAACAACTATCAAACAATAAAGTAATATTTATATAGCATAACACGAGCATTTTCATGAAGTATCCCAAATAGTTCTTTTACAGTGGCCGAAACTCAAGGCCGCAAACAATGAGACCGGACATGGGTCCTTCAATACTTGTAAACTTCATATTAATCGAAAGAGAGTCATCCTTGAATTCATGAGCTGAGTTAAATTTCCACAGTTGAATCTCCATCCATCCATCTTCCCTTTGTCTTGGAATCCGAGTAATATCATGTATATTTGATGGCTCTGGGGTATTAAAATAGAGAAATTCAGCGTCTTTGTTTTCTTGGTGGAGTATATCTCGTACTTTCACTGGACAACACATTCCTTGGCAGCTTTCTGAAAGCTTGAATAGTAGGTAGCACACGTATTCCGTATCCAGTGACAGCATTTGACTTTTGATCGTACAGTTGATATGAAATACTTGTTGTGGCAAAAGCTCAATCACCTCTTGAAATCTGCATGTACCATCTCTAAATTATATGATTACATTATGTAATTTACATACTTCTTAAGAACAGGAAACTAAAAAGGAAGTGAAACTTTTGTTAACCATCTATTCACTGTTTGCTAGTTAACTAGAGAGCGAAAAGGATTTGGACCTTGAATAATCAAATCTAGTTTTTCGTGACTGTAACACATTAGTTATATAAAATAAAAAAGAAAACAAACCTGGACTGTGCTGTTGGTTTTGAAGTAAAAGTATCCACATTAGAAAATTTGTATAAAGCTGCCTTTGCTGAAAGCAGAAGAAGTTTCTTCCCATCAACTTCGCCCAACCAGTACAACTCGTCATAGTTTCTGCATACCTTGAATATTTCTTCAAAGTTAGTTGGCAATTGCTGCACTTGATCCACATTGAAGTCTGATTTCAAGACTTGTTGGACTTCCTTCAATTTTCCAATCTCTTCATGTTTCACCTGTAAACAGTTATTTTAGATATGCCACTTATAACATTTTTTTTTTAATGCATTCATGTTCCCCCTTAATACAACTTAAAAAAAAAGAACATAGAATGGAACCAAGGGATATTTTCAAACTTACGTTGTCAATGGCTCGAAATTCAATGCCTTGAACATAAACTGCAGCATCTCCACAATAGTACGATGAAAAGCTTTCAAGTAGAAACTCAAAAACGACATCTTCGTTCTGATTCAAGAATTGGTACAACTCAATCATCATCCAGTCCTTGTCTCTCCATGTTGCGAAATATGCATGTAGACTTTCGAGTCCCTTTCTATACTTTAGGTTAACATACACAGGTTTACTTGAAAAGTTTCTTGAATCACAAAATTTGAACACTAAATAGACCCCATAAACAACATTAGGAGATAAAAATTGAGCTCTTGTCTTGATTTCGATGTTCAAGTTGGAAATATCTAACATCTCGACTACTGTCCCAAACCTGCACATATTATAAATATTTAAGTCTGAATCAGTCATAGCCTTTATTCCCAAACACTTCTACTTTTGAATTTCGTAATATTTGGAACAAGAGTTTAAATTCTATTTTAGATAAATGTAAGAATATTATTACTATCAAGATGCTAGCAATATTTATAAGGGTTAATGGCATATAATAGCTACGAACTTTCTCAAATGTTCACATGTCAGTTATGAACTTTTTAAAATACCACAATACCCATCAAACTTTCAAATTTTGTTTCATTATCAGATACGAACTTTAAAAAAATACCACAATACCCATCAAACTTTCAAATTTTTTTTCATTATCAGATACGAACTTTAAAAAAATACCACAACGAGATGAGTTTTTTACATTGATAAAACAAAATTTGAAAGTTTGATGGGTATTGTTGTATTTTAAGAAGTTCATAACTGACATGTGAACACTTGGGAAAGTTCGTAGCTATTACATGCCATTAACCCTATTTATAATTCAAGGTCATCATAACAGAGGACCCAAAATAGGGGCAAACCTAAACTACCTTATTAGAAGGTTTATAAAATTATAGTTCCCAATCATATAGTGAGTATTAAAATCTATTTTGTCATGTACAACATCAGTTCTCATTGTTGATATGTATGTATGCAGGACTAATCTTGTTATTAACCTGATGAGATGAGGTCTGAAGTGTAAAAAGACTAAAGATGAAGCACTATTCCTTTGTTGATTAGCACAGGGGATTCAAATATGTTTTGTGTAAGTGCAGGCAGTCATTTTGATAAGCAAGTGTATTACAGGGGCAAAATGTGAACTTAGTCAAAGGGGTTCTTAAGTTTGATCCTATTTGATCATAATTATTTTGTAATAAGATTTGGAATAGAAGGGTATTTTAGTCGGTAGACAAGAGTTGCCCAAAAAAAGGGTTGCCCGCGGTCTAGTTTCGGCTCACCGAAAAAAATGATCTAGAAAGTGATGTGCCCCTGGGCAGCTGGTCTACTTCGGGCATTTTCCGTAATTATAATTATATAATTAATAATCATATTATGCTACCGTAAACAACTTGTCATGTATTAAACGGTAAAGAGAATAAACTTATACTTTAACATTACAAAGCATAACATAATTCTACCAATAATGCATATGTTTGCTAATCATTTAAAACTAACCTTGATTCTGAAAGAGATTTCCACTCATGTGGACAACTGTTTATGTAGGAAAACATTGTGGCTGAAACCATTTCATTTCTCTCTCCATTACCAACGAATGACAACTATTATACAACCGAAATACAAATCAGACTCAACGTGTATGATGTATAAATGCATATGTGATTTTAAATTATCTCTCGATAAGGAGAATATATTTAGAAACAGGAAACAACCAATAAAGGAGATATGAACTGATTACCACTTTGTCCTGTTGAAGGAGGATTCCCTCAGAAAAAATGTTGTAAAGTTCCTCTTTCTTTTTGGTAGAATAGATTTCAGGGCACTTTGACATTTGGATTATTTCTTTATAGTCAGTAGGCAATTTGGGCTCCCATTTCTCATAATTTTCCTGTATATACATTAATCAATTAATAAACTGATGTTTCATACAGTTAAAGGCCATAGTTTAGATTTATATGAATCAAAAGTTAGGGAGTTTGGTCAAAATATAGAAACTTACCTGGAATTCCAGTGCTTTCTTAAGCTGTATGACCACTTCATTAGCTGTTGGCCGTCTTTCTCCCCTGTGATGTAGGCATTGATAGGCAATCCTTGCAAACGTAACAAATGACTGTGTCTCAATTTGCTCCTTTATACCCTCAAACACTAACTCATCAAGTTTTCCTACTTGATAGTGTTGTTTCGCCAAAAAGGGTAAATAGAGATACTCGTCATCTAGTTTTACAGATGACAGTTTCCCACACAATATGTCAAATAAGACCGCACCCAGTGAGAATATATCAGACTCTTTAGTTAAGAAGCCTGTTTTCGAGTGCAGCGGGTCACGATAGCCAATTGTGCCTGTAAAATTCTCGATGACATAAACTACATTCTGATTTGTTGGGCATACTAAGGAAAGCCCAAAACTGGTAATTTTTGCTTTCCAGTCATCAAATAGTAGAATGTTGTTGCTGCTGATGTCCCTATGTATTACCATTTCTGGACTTGAAACCATTCCATGAAGAAACTCCAACCCAATTGCAATATCGATGCATATTTTAAGCCGCATCACCCACGTAAGACTATCATCGCTCAAGTACTTATCAAGACTACCTCTAGATGCATACTCATGTACAATAATTTTTTCACCCTCTTCATCACAGTAGCCTACAAGACCAATGACATTTTCATGTTTATACTCCATAAGGATTTCGAGCTCTGTCATAAATTCAGCTTCTCCTTCAGCAGACTTCCTTTCCAACCGCTTTGCAGCGATGATGTTAGGTCCATGAGCTTGAGTAACACCTTTGTATATGTTCCAAAAACCATCATGTCCAATGATATTCTCTTGACTGAAGGCTTGCGTGGCCAACTTTATGTTCTGAAGTGACAGTTTGAGATTGTCCTTGTGATTTTCCTGTGAATCATGGCCAGTCAGTTAATTTGATAAGTCAAAAACAAACTGAAACTACCAATGTGATAAGGTTCTTATCTGTTGTTTGGCCTATACCACATTGGCCATTAGTGTAATACACTTAAAAATGTATCTTAAAATCATTATCTTACCTGAAAGTTTAACGCTTTTTGGAGTTTGTCGATGACAACTTCGATTGTTGGACGTTGCGCTTGGGTTTCCGCCAGACACTGATATGCGATTTTTGAAAAAACGTCCAAAGACTGTTTATTGGGTCCTTTAGTTAGAGAAAAGACATGTTCGTCGGTTTCTTCCTTTATCTTGTGATCAACAATTTCCATTAGTGTTCCCTTCTCAAAATGACGTCGTGCAATGGGTGCAATCCCGTTCCCATCAATGTCGGTGAAAATACGATCATAGGCCACCTTCCCGGTCAAGATCTCAAATAATACTACTCCAAAAGAGTAGATGTCTGATTTTTTATTTAATCTTCCATACCCTTGATATTCTGGATCCATATACATATTCGTACCTGCAATCGTATTGACATTGAGAGTACTGGCCTCTTGATCTGCTGGGTGGAATTTGGAGAGCCCGAAATCAGCAATCTTCGGTTCCAAATTTTCGCCCAATAGAATATTTGCACTCTTGATGTCACGGTGAATTATCTTTTGTTTGTCTTGATCTGTGTTGGTGTGAATGTAATTCAAGCCATGTGCAATACCAAGACATATTTTCAAGCGTTGCATCCAACTAAGATTAGTCATTTTTTCACTGTTTCCCAGATAATCCTCGAGACACCCTTTAGAAGCAAGCTCATAGACAAGGATCATGTGATCACGATCTTCATCACAAAAACCAAGAAGAGAGATTATATTCTCATGTTTACAGCTAATCAGAACCTCAATTTCTGCAATGAACCCTTGTTCTCCTTCTCGATTGTGAATGCGTTTTATGGCTACCGTGCTACGTTTCTTCTTCTTTTTTTGGGTAAAAGGAAAAAATTTATAAGCCGTGCCACGTTTCTTGGGAAGATCGTATCTATTCTTCCCTTCTATGGTAGATGAATTACTGCTATCAAAATGATCGAGTTGTGCCTTGTATACCATACCATATCCGCCTGACCCAATGCAATATTTGTCCGCAAACTTCTCTGTTGCCTTCTTGATATCATTAAGTCTAATCTTCAAGTGTTCCAAGTTCTTCAACTGCAACATTGTGGACATTCATAATACATCAACGTACTTAAATAAATTATTGAATGAAAAAAGATTCACAATCTGTACTAATTGTGATGTTAATAGAAAAGAGTGATGCAACAACACTTTATTCTCAGCCAGTGGATTCCGTTAGCTTTCTATATCAGTTATTGTTTTATGCTTAAAAATGAATTGTGATTTGTGACTAGTGTGCAGGTCCATGGTAGTTGGTGCAGATGGAGTTTTGATTTCTGGTTTTTGGGTGTTACGTTGATGCTCGGTGTGGAGTTGGCCTGGTCATATCAATAAATTTGTTAACGGTCGTTTATCATTTTAGAGTGCCAGGATTATGTAACAGGGATCAAATGTAATATGTAAAAAGCCCCTAACCACATAGACCATTCGTGTTATTTACTTTTTTGCTTATTAATTAGAATGACCAGCTTCGAACTAAAACTATAAAGAAGTAAATTACCCTCAGGTGATTGGATGATGTAATGTCAACTGCATTCCTTGGAAGTTCCTAAAATAATATTTGCAAAACACGAGGACATTAGTAGATAAATATAAGAGTTATTATCATATAAAGTTGATAAGCAAGTTAATTTTCTTACCGGATTTTCATATATTGATTGAATTTTCAACGCTTTCTCAAGTCCTTTGACAACCTGATCTATATGTGGACGATCTGCTCTTTCCTCTTTTATGCAGCAATATACTGTTTCTGAGAAGATTTCTAATGCTTCTTGGTCCATCTGATTTCGTAAATGCGGCATGATCATTTCATCCAAATGAGATTTGGCCAGCTGACTTAATAACCCCTCTTTCAACTCATCTTCAAGTTCATTTTCGCCTTCGTCTTCATCTTCGTCTTTGTCACCATTTGCACTCCTTCCGCACAAGACTTCTAGTAATACAACACCAAATGAATACACATCTGATTTGTGGGTTACCCCGCCAGTCTTTTCATATTTTGGATCCATGTATACATTCTTAACAATATCACGAGTAAGAAGAAGACGGTGCCTCCGATCTACTGTATTTTTCAACGAAAGTTCAAAACCAGATAACTTGGGTTCCCATTTGTCATCTAGTAAAATATTCGAGCTCATGATGTTGCAATGTATGACACTAAAATCCCGTCCAGCATCATAATGGATGTAACTCAATGCCTTCGCAACACCAACGCATATCTTCAACCTTTGCATCCATGTGAGAGTCTGGTCACTTAGATATTCGTTGAGACTTCGGCTGGCCTCTTTCTTGTATATGATAATCTTGTTGCGATTGGACTCATAAAACCCAATAAGAGACACAAGATTCTTATGTTTGAGACTAGAAAGCATCGAAACTTCCGTCCAAAACCTTTTTGAAAAGCTCTCATCTTTTACATACTTTAAAAAGAAACACTTCATAATAATATCGATGAATTGTTCAGAATGTAAGAGACGGCCTTTGCGAATATTTCCAAACCAAGATGTTTTGATGATATTTTCTTGAGCCATATCGTTGGTTGCTGATTTTATATCTTTCCAACTGAGTTTTAAGTGAGAAAGATCTTTGAGGAAAGACTTTGTCTCTTTGCTGACATGGGACTCAACACGTGTAGATATGGAGGGCAATGATCCCTATATGTACCAAACAAGACAACATTACCCAAAAATGACACGTGGATTGGAGTTCAGTTATCTAAAATCCAGTGACTTGCAACAATAGTAATAAAAGTAAATAATTACTTTTTCATGATTCGATGATATATCTTCAACTTTGGCCGCAACTATTGAATGTTCCTTTAATATCATAAATACAGTAATAAGTAAATAATTTTACTTGTGTTAATATTATCAATAAATATAGATTATTTATAAAAGAAAGATGGAAAAAAAATCCAAATAATTCATTTGAAGTGTTTAGCAAAGAAAAATAGATAAATGATTTTTTGCGTTTGTATGGCTTCAAAACGGCGTTTTGTGGCAGCAGGTAGAGACCTGCTGTTGTGAATCACAATTCTTTCTTGATGGCATTATTACAAAATTACCCCTCTTATATCACTTTTCTTTCATCAAAATTGTTGGTTGCTGATTCTATATCTTTCAAGCTGAGTTTTAAGTGTGAAAGATCTTTGAGGAAAGACTTGGTGTTTTTGCTGACATTGGATTCAACTTGTGTAGATATGGAGGTCACGGTTCTCTATATGTACCAAACAAGCCAGCATTACCAAGTGTGCAGATTAACAGGGTGAAATAACGTTATTAAAGAGACAAAATGGTGAGAAACTAAGTACATATAATACGAGATCTTGTGTATAATCAAGAATAATTTTGTAAATGAGTCATTTTCAATGGCCTTTAATTTTGAGATAGTCATGGTGGTGTTATACATCTTTCAGAGAATCAATTATAGTTAATGAAAGATCAAAGCACAGCTGGTACAACATAAGTGTAAAGAATATTGATATAAAAGATAATCATGTCGATATGCTTACCTAATCTGTTTATCTGGGGTGAAGATTGTTAAAGTATATATTTAGGGAGTACTATAGTTGAAAATAGTTGATACTTTTGTCAACTTCATTTTCGTATGGATGGATTGGTTTTATGAGATAAAATAAAGAGTGAATAACTTTTTTTAAATGCTCTTTTAATGAACTCATGTATTCCATATATATAACTTTTTTATATTTGTTTAAGCATTCCATATATATAAAACACATTTAATGAACTCATGTATTCCATAATTATACACTTTTGATCATTTTAAATATGGTATGTGATGTTAAATATAAAATGTTTAGAGATCATTTTAAATATGATATCACCCAGTGGGTTGTTGTTAGCAAATCGCTTAAAATGCATAAAAAGTGAGTAATAATATTTATGGTAAAAAGATTAGTTGTTTTAAAATTTAATGCTATGTTTAATATTTTGTTTTAAAATTTGAATTTGGTTTTAGTTCTCATGACTTAAGTGTGGTTTTTAACTAAACTACATATATAAGACGTATTCTATTATATACAACACAATTCGCCAAACAACTTTATAAAATATAAGTTTCAGCTTCGGCTTATAAATTCATATGTATATTTGTAGAATAAAATGATCCAATAACAAGAATGCTCCAAATAATGTTGATTATGTTGTTTAACAAGCTCTTACCAAGAAGTTTTACAAGATTAATAACATGCATCGTGTTTTTTTTTTTTTTTTTTTTTTTTTTTTTTTTTTTTTTTTTTTTTTTTAAATTAGTTTTAAGTTTTCATTTTCAGTTTCGTTTTTTGATCGAGTTGAATTATCGTATATTACAACATGTTCAATAGTATTTTAATTATTTTACGTTATATGCATAAACATTACACGAACACTTAATTAACCGCAATATCATAACTATAATTATTTGCCGCTACAAATTTTTGTTGTTATGTACGGGTACTCGCCTAGTCTTTATAAACTATCACGTGTCTTCATGTTGCATATCATTATCCTAAAACTAATACGACATGTATTTTAATTGTTTTGAGCCTCCACCTACTTATGTGGTTCTTACCTCGCACCTATATTATTTTATTGGGACTTTTTATTTGTAACCAAAATTCAAGATTTATATTAATATAGGCAAAGTGACCATAATTTAGGTAACCCATATATATGTGACATGTCAAAATTTTCACTCTTACCCGGTCATCACGGTATAAACTGAACACAACACCCACTTTAAATGACTTATGTGGCATGTTTCTCATTAGGCATAATTAGTCATTTTGCATGTTATGTCATAAATAATCTAATTTGCCAAACACTTAAAAACTGATGTATTGCGTTATTATACAACATAATCAAATACAAACACTATATAATGATTATCATATTATCCGTTTTCAAAATGAATAATCTATTTTTAATAAGCAATCCCAAACACCGTTAAGTAAATAATTACCTTGTCATGATTGGATGATGTATCTTCAACTTCGGCCGAAACTATTGCGTGTTCCTTTAATATCATAAATACAGTTATAAGTAAATAATTTTACTTGTGTACGTTAATATTAATATTATAAATAAATAGAGATTATTTATAAAAGAAAGATGAAAGAGAAAAAAACCGACGTACAACATTTTGACGTTCCATTTGAAGTTTCAATGCGTTCTCAAGTCTTGTAACAACCTCACTAATATCCGGGCGTAGAGATCTTTCTTCATTCAAGCAGTCATATGCTGTCTTCGCGAAAACGTTGAATGATTGCGGATCCATTTGTTTCCGTAGAACCGGATCAATTATTTCATCGAGTATTTTCTTTTTATAATGAAAAATAGCCAGTGTAGCCAAATATTTATTATCTGGATGCTCACTTATTGATTTCCTACCACACAGTAGTTCAAACAACACTATACCAAAGGAGTAGATATCTGACTTGTGGTTCACACTTTTAGTCTCAATATATGTACCTCCATACCCTTTCGCATACACAAGTCTATTAGTATGAAATGAATGGTGCCTTTGAGAAGCTTTAATCTTCATGGAAAATTTAAAATAAGATAACTTGGGTTCCCAGTCATCATTTAATAGAACTACATTGCTGTCGATCTTCCGGTGTATTACACTGAAATCACGTGGCTCATCATAATGAATGTAGCTCAATGCATGCGCAACACCGACAGATATCTCCAATCTTTGCACCCATGTCAACAACATCGGGTCACTTAGATAGTTGCTGAGACTTCCCTTGATCTCACGCCTGGTAATGATGATCTTCTCATCATTCTCATCACAAAACCCAACAAGAGAAACAAGATTTTTATGCTTGAGACTAGAAAGCATGGAAATCTCCATCCAAAACTTTTGTTCTACTCCAACCCGTTCTTTATTTAACTTCTGAGCATGGATATCAATCAACTCACCGGACCACGAGAGCTGTCCCTTGTATCTCTTTTCAAACTCATTTTCTAACAATAAATTTTGTTGAGCGAAGTTGTTGGTGGCAGAATTGATATTTTCAAGGGGGACTCTGAGGTGAGCAAATTCTTTCGTTATCTGTAAAATAGTCAAGTTAAAATGTGAGTTAGAAAAAGGGAGTATAATAATGCCTACAAAGTGTTTGATAAAATTCCTGAACCATGTCTAAGACATGTTAGGTCTAATTCTGCATAATATCTTGTAGTTTATAGTAACTAGTTATTACGTTTGTGGATAGTAATTAATATAACATTCTTTACATGTTTAGGAAGTGAATGGTCTTATTAAGTTGAATTGTTTTGATTAGTGACTTCATGTTGAGATATAGTCTTGGTTAATGTAGTCAATATTTGCTCCTAAGGTGCTTTTAAAGCATTTGGTCCATAATCAGATGGTGTAAGTATGGACTACATGGGCGATACTTTGTCTACCCGATGCACTTTTGATGGGATAATATGGATTGGAATTGTATTGTTTGGTTCCCTCATTGCATTCAAAGACATGTTTTTGTCTTGTGGATAAGTTCATAAAGTGGTATTCATAAGAAAAGAAACTATGGCATGTGCTTTGTGTAACAGTAAATTGTTTAACGTTGCAAATACTTTTGTTTAGTGTTGATATTTAGTCATTTGATGTTTGAAGTTGTTTCCAGTGACATGTTATCATAGCTGTTGCAGGATACTTTATTTGACAATAGTGGAATTGGAGGATTATTCAGGATACTGCAAGGAATGGAGAGACATTATTAAATGTTGTAATGGAAACTTAAAAAGCCAAGTGCTGGTATTTGGTAATCTGAAATTGAGTCTATACGAATAGTCAAATTTGTTTTATAGCCATATTTTCACAATAATATTCTAAATTTTCTTTATAAAAAGGATTTAGAAAGTTGATTCACTAAAAATACACTTTGGTGACAATCAAGTCATAACCAGTGACCTAATTGACCTTTTCTCTTATCAGTTATTCGTTTTTTTATCACCACATAGAGTCAAACCATAACCTGGACAGACAAATTTACAAGTAAATGCGTCATAAGTCTGTTAATATTTGTGGTTTTCTTTCATAGATAATTTTGAAATGTGAAAATACTTGGAGATTAGAGTCCCTAAAAGTTTATGTTTTGAGGTTAAAGACACAAACAAAAAGGGGATGGACAACTCATATGTAGCTTACATGTAATTTTGAAGAAAATTAGTTTGATCTACAGCTTGGACAAGCTACAGTGCAAGGCCATATATACTACCTTGTGTATATCGTAATGAACTTGCTAAACTACAGGTAGATTTTATAACTATACTACTTTTAAAATTTTGATTTTACTTCGAGCAATCCCCTGGTTTCTAACGTTAATCGTCTACCAGTGACACTCCCCCAGTTTCATATAAAGGTTTGCAGGACGTCCTATCAAAATCTCGGTTGGGTGGTCATAGTTCACAAATGCTTGCAGACATCAACAAGTACTTTTACTATACCACTTTTCTTTTTTTCAATGTTTTGAAACCCGGTTCGACCGGTTGAACTGGTTTCGGCTTAGATAAAGGGTCAAACGAAACCGGTTTTTAAGAATTCAAAACCCAGTGTAAAAGCAATTTCATATTTGTATGTTGTTTTTAGCAGCAATTACAGATTTTATATGCTGTTCCGACACAGTTTTTTACAGCAACCATTTTTTTTTTGGCAGCAATTACATGTTTGTGTGCTGTTTTTTACAGCAATTGGCAATTAGATACTTTTAAAGGTTTGTAGGCTGTTTTTCAGAGCAATTACATGCTGTTTGGACATCAGAAAGTTGGATGTTTGGACAGGTATATATGCTTTAATCTTAGAATAGTTCCTAAGAGTTAAAACTCTAAATGAGACTATAAGTGTGTTAAACAGAGCATGAGCATGATATTATACTCTTTGATTCAGGATATTCTCTGCAAGGCGAATTGTCTAATTGTGAAACTGATTAGAGGCTAGTAAGGTACTAGGATTGAATGATGAATTAATAACCAAAGAAAACAAAGTAAAGTAGGTTTCTTTTGTTTAATAAGACATGTGGGTTTGCACTAGTTTAGGCTCGTTATTTTTTTTGTTTATTTGTTAGGATTTTATTACTTTCCTATATAAACTATAAGTTGTTATTTATAGTTGAGTATGATTAATACAAATTTTCATTTTTTTTCTTCTTATATGCTAGTTGTAGGTGACTTTGGTTCTCGTTAAGACTCTCGCTAATCTTTTTTCTTCACACACCCATTTGGTTGGAATGCTAGAATGAAAACTAACCAAAAACAATTTGTTGTTGCTTAGTTGCTAAGCCATTTGTTTGTGTAAAATGGGTGATTAGCAAATAAGCTTTGGTGTGGGTGGCGGATCAAATAATATGGGTTTGGATTAAGTTAACCATCCATATTCATATTCTCTTTCTTATTCTTCATATACAGTTGTGACATAAGTCACACTAAAGGGGTTTAACTATATATTTGCGTATTTTTATTCATAATTACGGAGTATAAATAATTCATAATGGTCATCTTCTTCAATAACTATTTTTATTCATACAATATAAATGATAATTACACGAAAATTTAAATAATAATTTGGTAATAGAACACGACTAATTATTATTATTTTAAATTCATATGAAAAAATTGTCACTATTAAGTTACATAATATAACTGTTATGGATATATATTTAATTACAAGAAAAACAAATTACGTAAAGTCTTAGAAAGTGGTAAATAAAAGAAATTCATAAAACTTGTCACACTCACATAGTAGTATAACCATACTTATTAGCCAATGCACTCAAAGAAACAGATAGTAGTAATTATGATAGAATGATGGAAGAGGAAAAACTGTCTTACCGCTTTTTGATGTTCGAGTTGAAGTTCCAACGCTCTCTCAAGTCTCGTGACAATCTCATCAATATTTGGGCGCTGCGATCGTTCTTCGTTCAAGCAGTCATACGCTGTTTCCGCGAAAATGTTAAATGATTGAGAGTCCATTTGATTCCATAGCTCCCAATCAATTATTTTATCGAGTTTCTTCTCCCTGTAATGGGTAACAGCCACCGAAGCCAAGTACTTATTATCATGGTCGTCGTTGATTACTGCTTTCCTACCACACAGTAGTTCAAACATTACTATCCCAAAGGAATACATATCTGACTTGTGGCTCACACTCTTTGTCTCTATATATGTCGGGTCTGTATACCCCTCCATATCGCAAACTTTATCAACATGGAATGAATCATGCCTTTCAGATGCTTCAATCTTCATGGAAAGTCTAAATTCAGATAACTTGGGTTCAAAATTATCATTTATTAGAACTGTCTCACTTGCGATGTTTCTATGTATAACGCTAAAATCGCGGTGCTCGTCATAATGAATGTAGCTCAGTGCACGTGCAAGACCGACACATATCTCCAATCTTCGCAGCCATGTCAACATCATCGAGTAACTTAAATAGTTGTCAAGACTTCCGTAGGTCTCACGCTTGATAATGATGATTTTCTCACCATTTTCATCACAAAACCCAACTAATGAAACCAGATTTTTGTGCTCGAGGCTAGAAAGCATGGAAATCTCCATCCAAAACTGTTGTACTTTTTCATCCCATTCCTTATTCCACCTCTGAGCATGGATATCAATCAACTCACCGGACCACAAGAGCTGTCCCTTGTAATGATTTCCAAAATTAGCTTCTCCCCAGAAATTTTTTTCACCGAAGTTGTTGGTGGCGGATAGTGTTGGAATATATGAATCATAATACTATAAACATATAAAACATCACAAAGCACGCAGCGGAAAGATCTAATGAACATGTAATTAATTAACATAAATAAACACGTACCTTAATCGCGCAATCACCAAGAACAATCAAGAACCCTAATTTGGGTTGGATGTGGATCGAACCAAACAAGGTAAAATCACCAAGAATCACAAGCTAAAATAAGCTTGTAACTCGTTCTTGTACACACGCGATAGTAGCGTTCCAATGGGAAAGCTAGGTTCAAGATCACTAACAAACCAAACACTTTGTTGCAACACTTGAATCGCCAAGTTCTAGTGAACTTAAAAAATGGGTCGATCAAGGTATAGCAAGAGGAAGAAAAGAAGAGAAGTTTGGCTAGAGTTAGGGATACTTGATTAGGTGAAAATCAATAAACAAGTGAATTGTATTTATAGGCAAAACCTAAAACACATTACTTGTTCCCTACTCCTTCCAAAAGTCGGCCAAGCCTAGCCCAAGGCTGTTTTCTGCCGCCCCAACCCAATCATGGGTTTCTAGATCCTTCTTTTCACTTTTAGTCCTTTAACGGTCGTTATCTTTAACACCGTTAAGTACTAACTGTCGTTAAGTGTTTTTAGTGAAATGAATAAATAAATATAAATATAAAATGTATATTTAATTATTCAAACCAAAGGAACTCTCACGTATTGTGTGCAATCCCGAGTCTCGGGTTCGAAACCGGACATACAAATATTAATATCATTAAACACAAACTCTAACAGCTCCCACTTGGATAATGATTAATATTGTAATGACATGGGCTAGTCTAGCTTTAACAGATCCCAATGCCCCCAGCTCGATCCGAGTTGTGGTTCTCCTGGAAAAAACCACGCGATGATTAAATCATCATACTTATCCTTTTGTTACTAATACTGCGTTAATTTGGATATGGATCTTTGTCATTCCATAATTAACAGTAGTTTCTCGTTTATACATAATTGAACAAGATTACCAAAACATCTGAACATCTTCCAGATAGACTTTGGGCGTGCGCACGCAAACACCTTGTCAATTCTACGAGTGGCCTAGCAGTATTAAATTTCAACACAAAGTTGAACGAACAAATCCTTTATTGACTACTAGCATAACCCTCGAACTTTACATCATTTTCGAAAATAGCCCTTATAACTACCTTTTACGGATAGCGTTAGACTATCTCACAGAAAATGAGCTACATCCTCGGCAATTATCCAGCATCTCAAGTCAGAGGATAAATATTCATGATATACTTGATGACTATGATCCATAAAGTATAATCATGCGGTTGGGATAAGTCCTATATTCATTTTATCTTATAATGAATATCATGTGATATTGGTGTCTCAACCTACAGTCTATTCTACCAATCCTCACATTTGCCTTAGTTCAATAATATTCCCATATTATTGATTGACAACGGACCATTTAGAATAAATTAATTATTCACGGATTTAAACATGCAAATATAGGACACAAATATTAATAATGATAATAAACGTTATCCGCACTTTATTTCATTAATATAATAATTGTTTTACATGTCCCTATCGAAATACTAATCCAACAGATTTACATGAAACTATCTGGCAATCGAAGACCAATGCCCTGAGCATGTTGAGTAAACGATTCTTTTGGTAATGCCTTCGTAAAAGGATCAGCCAGATTGTTATCTGTGTGAACTTTGAGTACATTTATTTCACCGTCATTCACTTGTTCTCGAACATAGTGAAGTTTCCTTTTAAAGTGTCTGGCGCCTTTCATAACTCCAGGTTCATTGGCGAATGTAATTGCAGCAGAGTTGTCGCAATATACATTTATAGGTAATTCAATAGAAGGCATCACTCCAAGATCCTTAACGAATTTCCTTATCCAAACAGCTTCTTGTGCCGCCTCCGACGCAGCAATGTACTCAGCTTCTGTAGCAGACATGGCCGTTATACTCTGCTTCTTACTCTTCCAGTCCACGGCTCCTCCATTTATGACAAAAACGTAACCCGTCTGAGACTTCGTATCATCTTTATCAGTCTGAAAGGATGCATCACAGAAACCTGTAACATTCAGTTCTGTGTCTGGATTTTCCCCGAAAACAAGAAACATATCTTTAGTATTCCTTAGATACTTAAGAATGTCCTTTACAGCTTTCCAGTGTTTTACTCCTGGATTCTGCTGATATCGACTGGTCATGTTTTGAGCAAATGCCACATCTGGCCTTGTGCATCTAACAGCATACATGATAGAACCAACTGCAGATGCATATGGAACTTTCTTCATGTATGCTTCCTCTTCAGGTGTAGAAGCACACATTTCACTGCTCAATTCATGTTTCACTTGCATGGGCAGATATCCTTTCTTGGAATTCTGCATATTGAATCTCTTCAATATTTTATCCATGTACGCACTTTGACTTAAACCGATTAATCGTTTAGATCTGTCTCGATAGATCTTGATTCCAAGGATATATGCTGCTTCTCCTAAATCCTTCATGGAAAAACATTCACATAGATACGCCTTAACTTCATTAAGACTAGGTATGTGATTTCCCATGATCAATATGTCATCGACATATAGGATAAGAAAAACAGTGTTACTCCCACTAACTTTGTGGTATACACATGGCTCATCGAAATTCTGAGTAAATCCAAACTTCTTGATTTCCTCATCAAATTTCTTATTCCATTGCCTGGATGCTTGCTTCAATCCATAAATGGATCTTTGAAGTTTGCATACACGCTCAGGAAATTGTGGATTTACAAAACCTTCAGGTTGCGCCATATAGATGTCTTCATCTAGGCGACCATTCAGAAACGCGGTTTTGACATCCATTTGCCAAATCTCATAGTCATAGTAGGCAGCTATAGCTATAAGAATCCTAATAGCTCTAATATCGGCTACAGGAGAAAAGGTCTCCTCATAGTCAATACCGTATGTTTGGGTAAAGCCCTTGGCTACCAAACGAGCTTTGTAGGTGTGTACGTTGCCATCCATGTCAGTCTTTTTCTTGAAGAGCCACTTACACCCAACTACCTTAGCATTGGGTGGAAGGTCTACTTCAGTCCAGACTTGATTATCTTTCATGGATTGCATTTCCCCATCCATGGCTACCTGCCATTTATCCTTTTCAGGACTATTAATGGCATCTCTATAACTAGTTGGCTCATCAGTTTGATCCAATAGTATAGTTTCCTCATCATCTATGTTCAAACATAGACGCTCAGGAGCCTTTGTAGATCTTGAGGATCTACGGACGGGTACCACTTCAACTTCAGGTGGAGGACCTAAACTTTCCGGTTCCACAGGAAGTGTGTTAGTGCTTTCAGAAGGTGAAGTATCTTCATGATCATTTTCAAGATCATATGCCCTCCCACTGAATTCTTGAGATATTAGATTATCTTCAAGAAATTCACCGTACCTAGCTACGATAACCTTATTTTCTTGTGGGAAGTAAAAGTAGTAACCCTTCGTTTCCTTAGGGTATCCTACGAAGATACACTTAACAGATCTTTGTTGGAGTTTATCAGGTGAGTCACGTTTAACAAACGCCTCACAACCCCAGACCTTTAAGTAAGAAAAGTTGGGAGCTTTTCCGGTCCATACTTCATATGGAGTCTTATCAACCTTCTTAGTTGGAATCCTATTCAACACGTGAACAGCCGTTTCAAGAGCATAATCCCAAAAGGATAAGGGAAGAGTTGTAAGATTAAACATTGATCGTACCATATCTAACAAGGTACGATTTCTCCTTTCAGATACACCATTTTGTTGTGGAGTATAAGGAGATGTGAGTTGTTGGACAATACCACACTCAGTCAAATAATCTTTGAACTCTTGGCTCAAATACTCACCACCACGATCGGATCGAAGTGCCTTAATCTTCTTTCCGAGTTGAAGTTCTACTTCATTTTTAAAGACCTTGAATGTCTCAAAGACTTCATGTTTATGTTTAAGTAAATAAACATAACCATAACGACTATAGTCATCCGTGAAGGTCAAGAAGTAGCTAGCACCGCGTTTTGACACGTGTCTAAGTGGACCACACACATCCGTGTGTATTAATCCAAGTAGATCAGAAGCCTTCTCCATATTGCTATGGAAAGGTTTCTTTGTCATCTTACCCGATATACAAGATTCGCATTTATCAACTGAATCATCATTGATATTAGGTAAAAGCCCATCACTTAGCAGCTTTTCCATGCGTTTCTTGCCTATGTGGGCAAGGCGACAGTGCCATAAATAAGACGAATCCAAGTTAGACTTGGTTCTCTTATTCCCGATGCTATACATAGAATTATTTCTATTGGATACATGGTTATCCATGTCAATTTCAAACACACCATTTAATGAAATAGCATTAAAGTAGAAAACAGAATTTAAAGAAACAGAAATTCCATTATCATTAAAAGTATGCTTAAAACCCAAATCCAATAACAAAGAAACTGAAACGACACCTCTAACAATAGAAGGTGCGTAATGACAATTGTCTAAAACCAAAATCAAACCCGAAGGTAACACTAGATCAAAAGTCCCTATGGCCTCTACTGCTGCACGTATCCCGTTGCCGACATACAAGTAGCATTCACCATAGTTCAGCTTCTTGATTCCTCTAAGTCCCTGCGATGTATTACAAATGTGAGTACCACATCCTGTATCATATATCCAGGCATTTTGCTTACGAGGAAATGAAAATAATTCAACCATAAAAATACCTGATGTGCTGGCGCCCTGCCCAGCCTTGGCATTCTTATTCTTGCGACACTCCTCAAGCAACAATGGACAGTCACGCTTCCAGTGTCCAGGAGTATTGCAGTGGTGACAAGCAGCCGTATCCTTCTTGGGATAATCCTTCTTGGGAGGAGGATTCTGCTTCTTTGGCTTTTGCTGATAAGTCACAATTTGCTTGCCCTTGTCAGCTTTGCCCTTTCCTTTCTTGTTCACTTGTTTCGGTTTACCGGGCTTAGCTACTCTACCACCTCTAATTGCCATAACTGCAGGTGTAGCAGGTGTAGGAGCTTTCTTAGTGAGTCCCTTCTCATATTCAATGAGCATTGCATGCAAGTCATTAAATGTCTTCCCCTTGCAATGCATATTAAAGTTACGCACAAATTCACCATATAGGTCCTCATTCAGAGATCTATTGATGAGGCCAACTTTAACTGCTTCCACATACCCGCAATCAAGTGCATCCAGTTGGTCAAGATAACCTTTCATTTCCAGCACATGAGTACTTACGGGTGTTGTAGCATCCTGCTTGCACTTTCCCAAGTTGTCAAGTACATCATACAATTCAGCCATTGGAGGTTTCTGAAACATACGTTGCAGTTCCTCAATCATGTCTTTCGGACCATATTGCTCAAACTGTTTGACCAGTTGAGTTTCCATCCCCGATAGCATGATACAGGCAGCATCATTGTGCCTTTCATAAGCTTCATTGTACTCCCGCAACACCTCAGTAGAGGAGGTTGCAGGTGGAGCTTGTGGAAGTGGCTCACTAAGACAATCCCAACGTTTGGCTATCCTAAGGACGAGCCTTAGATTACGATACCAATCGTTAAAGTTCTTAGTCCCAGTCAGTTTCTCCTTTTCAAGCATCATCTTGTAACAAGGAGTTAATGACGACGAGTTTCCGGGTTGGGCCATTTCTACAGGAAAAAAGTTCAAAAGTTAGTACTTTCGATAATAAACTTTTCAAGAAAATTAAACACCCATTGGTTAAATAACCATTTAATTTTCAATGAAAACTAGGATCCTAATTGACGCCGTTTCATTACATCAGCTTTGGCTGCTAGCAATGAAAGTGCTCAATAAGGTACGGGATCACCCAATTGCCAATATCAAATTGCAATTCCTAGAAATCTTGGGACTTACAATTTTCATTGCCAACAACAGTTGCAAATAATTGTAAACATGTTTCGTCCCCAATTCTTTATGCCTTGGCGCCGTCTCATTACATCAGCTTTGGCTGCTAGTAATGAAAGTGCCCAATTAAGTCTACCAACTTAAGAAACTGTAAATTGACGTCAGTTTATTGCATTCAGCTTTGGCTGCTAGCAACAAAGTACTCAATTTACCCTTAGACCGCACCCTTTGAACATCATCATTCAGCTTTGGCTGCTAGTGATGTAGGATGAAACCTTAGGTGTTTCTTTTAGTAGTTGGGTGGCATATGACTTAAATTTGTAGGGTAATATATTTTGATGTGTTTAATCAAAAAATATGTACAAAGATGTCATGCATTCATCTTTGTATCATATATAGTTTTCAAAACAAAACCGCCGTTTACTCATTTGTAGCTCAAATCATCAAATTTTTTAATTGAGGCGTTGAGCAAATTACAACATTGCCTTAAGATGCTTCGTATTTTTCGTGGTGTACTTGGTAAGTCTAAAATTGACGCACAGGCGGGCGTAGGGACGACAGCCGCCGAAGCTGGTTAAAACCGTGCCCCTCTAAGGTCACAATTTAATGCGTACCAACTAGAACCCACTTTATTAGTTTGTCAATTTTAGGTCCGCCGCTTCGACCACTTAATACAGTCGCAATCAATCAACTAAAAAATTATGATTTTCTTGCTAAAACAATTAATGTAGTAATTTAATTATTGCTAGTCTCGCCTGGGAGCAAATTACCGTGCGAAGCGAACCACTGTCGGCACATAAGACTTGGCAATAAATAAAATTACTACAAAGGTTTCATAGTTATTAGTCTTATTTATTTTTATTATGAAAAATTACCCTCTTTTGTAGTTTACAATCCATCATAATATAAAACACAAAAGATCAAGTAATTCACAAAAATAAATAAACACATAATAACAAATATATGATCATCCACGATATCATATAGCCACATGCAAACCTTTTTCAATAAATCCTAATATTAATTCTATGTGTAATTCTTTATGTATGTAACTAATAAAACTCCCATTGGTTTTCGAGCTCATTGTACCCAATGGACCACAGCACCAAATAAATTTGGCCGCGTAAGTTTTAGTTAGTTAGATACCACATTGCACATAACCTTTTAATTAATATATATTGAGGTCTTCCCCAATTTTAGATTTATTTAAATCATGTGACAAATAAATTCAAACAATACAAAACCATACAAATCAATCATGACAAAATATGCAAGATCTTGTCATGAATAACATATTGATCACATAATCATGTTAATCCCATATTATTAATCAATATTTATTTGTACGTGTTTAATTAATTTAGTGACATCACATAAGGTATTCACAAATTAATCCCTAAAAATTTCATGCAATCCTAGGGTTTCTATCAAGATTTTAAATCAACCATAAAACCCTAACTTTTCATGTAGGTGTCGACCCATAAGGGGTGTCGACCTACTTATGTAAAAACAATTAGGGTTTAAAAACCCTAAACAAAAAATAATTGCATGTATCTAATAAAGATCCAATTTTTAGGTTTTAGTAATTAATTACAAGTTCTTAAACGAGGCTCATGATGCCACTGTTGGAATATATGAATCATAATACTATAAACATATAAAACATCACAAAGCACGCAGCGGAAAGATCTAATGAACATGTAATTAATTAACATAAATAAACACGTACCTTAATCGCGCAATCACCAAGAACAATCAAGAACCCTAATTTGGGTTGGATGTGGATCGAACCAAACAAGGTAAAATCACCAAGAATCACAAGCTAAAATAAGCTTGTAACTCGTTCTTGTACACACGCGATAGTAGCGTTCCAATGGGAAAGCTAGGTTCAAGATCACTAACAAACCAAACACTTTGTTGCAACACTTGAATCGCCAAGTTCTAGTGAACTTAAAAAATGGGTCGATCAAGGTATAGCAAGAGGAAGAAAAGAAGAGAAGTTTGGCTAGAGTTAGGGATACTTGATTAGGTGAAAATCAATAAACAAGTGAATTGTATTTATAGGCAAAACCTAAAACACATTACTTGTTCCCTACTCCTTCCAAAAGTCGGCCAAGCCTAGCCCAAGGCTGTTTTCTGCCGCCCCAACCCAATCATGGGTTTCTAGATCCTTCTTTTCACTTTTAGTCCTTTAACGGTCGTTATCTTTAACACCGTTAAGTACTAACTGTCGTTAAGTGCTTTTAGTGAAATGAATAAATAAATATAAATATAAAATGTATATTTAATTATTCAAACCAAAGGAACTCTCACGTATTGTGTGCAATCCCGAGTCTCGGGTTCGAAACCGGACATACAAATATTAATATCATTAAACACAAACTCTAACAGCTCCCACTTGGATAATGATTAATATTGTAATGACATGGGCTAGTCTAGCTTTAACAGATCCCAATGCCCCCAGCTCGATCCGAGTTGTGGTTCTCCTGGAAAAAACCACGCGATGATTAAATCATCATACTTATCCTTTTGTTACTAATACTGCGTTAATTTGGATATGGATCTTTGTCATTCCATAATTAACAGTAGTTTCTCGTTTATACATAATTGAACAAGATTACCAAAACATCTGAACATCTTCCAGATAGACTTTGGGCGTGCGCACGCAAACACCTTGTCAATTCTACGAGTGGCCTAGCAGTATTAAATTTCAACACAAAGTTGAACGAACAAATCCTTTATTGACTACTAGCATAACCCTCGAACTTTACATCATTTTCGAAAATAGCCCTTATAACTACCTTTTACGGATAGCGTTAGACTATCTCACAGAAAATGAGCTACATCCTCGGCAATTATCCAGCATCTCAAGTCAGAGGATAAATATTCATGATATACTTGATGACTATGATCCATAAAGTATAATCATGCGGTTGGGATAAGTCCTATATTCATTTTATCTTATAATGAATATCATGTGATATTGGTGTCTCAACCTACAGTCTATTCTACCAATCCTCACATTTGCCTTAGTTCAATAATATTCCCATATTATTGATTGACAACGGACCATTTAGAATAAATTAATTATTCACGGATTTAAACATGCAAATATAGGACACAAATATTAATAATGATAATAAACGTTATCCGCACTTTATTTCATTAATATAATAATTGTTTTACATGTCCCTATCGAAATACTAATCCAACAGATTTACATGAAACTATCTGGCAATCGAAGACCAATGCCCTGAGCATGTTGAGTAAACGATTCTTTTGGTAATGCCTTCGTAAAAGGATCAGCCAGATTGTTATCTGTGTGAACTTTGAGTACATTTATTTCACCGTCATTCACTTGTTCTCGAACATAGTGAAGTTTCCTTTTAAAGTGTCTGGCGCCTTTCATAACTCCAGGTTCATTGGCGAATGTAATTGCAGCAGAGTTGTCGCAATATACATTTATAGGTAATTCAATAGAAGGCATCACTCCAAGATCCTTAACGAATTTCCTTATCCAAACAGCTTCTTGTGCCGCCTCCGACGCAGCAATGTACTCAGCTTCTGTAGCAGACATGGCCGTTATACTCTGCTTCTTACTCTTCCAGTCCACGGCTCCTCCATTTATGACAAAAACGTAACCCGTCTGAGACTTCGTATCATCTTTATCAGTCTGAAAGGATGCATCACAGAAACCTGTAACATTCAGTTCTGTGTCTGGATTTTCCCCGAAAACAAGAAACATATCTTTAGTATTCCTTAGATACTTAAGAATGTCCTTTACAGCTTTCCAGTGTTTTACTCCTGGATTCTGCTGATATCGACTGGTCATGTTTTGAGCAAATGCCACATCTGGCCTTGTGCATCTAACAGCATACATGATAGAACCAACTGCAGATGCATATGGAACTTTCTTCATGTATGCTTCCTCTTCAGGTGTAGAAGCACACATTTCACTGCTCAATTCATGTTTCACTTGCATGGGCAGATATCCTTTCTTGGAATTCTGCATATTGAATCTCTTCAATATTTTATCCATGTACGCACTTTGACTTAAACCGATTAATCGTTTAGATCTGTCTCGATAGATCTTGATTCCAAGGATATATGCTGCTTCTCCTAAATCCTTCATGGAAAAACATTCACATAGATACGCCTTAACTTCATTAAGACTAGGTATGTGATTTCCCATGATCAATATGTCATCGACATATAGGATAAGAAAAACAGTGTTACTCCCACTAACTTTGTGGTATACACATGGCTCATCGAAATTCTGAGTAAATCCAAACTTCTTGATTTCCTCATCAAATTTCTTATTCCATTGCCTGGATGCTTGCTTCAATCCATAAATGGATCTTTGAAGTTTGCATACACGCTCAGGAAATTGTGGATTTACAAAACCTTCAGGTTGCGCCATATAGATGTCTTCATCTAGGCGACCATTCAGAAACGCGGTTTTGACATCCATTTGCCAAATCTCATAGTCATAGTAGGCAGCTATAGCTATAAGAATCCTAATAGCTCTAATATCGGCTACAGGAGAAAAGGTCTCCTCATAGTCAATACCGTATGTTTGGGTAAAGCCCTTGGCTACCAAACGAGCTTTGTAGGTGTGTACGTTGCCATCCATGTCAGTCTTTTTCTTGAAGAGCCACTTACACCCAACTACCTTAGCATTGGGTGGAAGGTCTACTTCAGTCCAGACTTGATTATCTTTCATGGATTGCATTTCCCCATCCATGGCTACCTGCCATTTATCCTTTTCAGGACTATTAATGGCATCTCTATAACTAGTTGGCTCATCAGTTTGATCCAATAGTATAGTTTCCTCATCATCTATGTTCAAACATAGACGCTCAGGAGCCTTTGTAGATCTTGAGGATCTACGGACGGGTACCACTTCAACTTCAGGTGGAGGACCTAAACTTTCCGGTTCCACAGGAAGTGTGTTAGTGCTTTCAGAAGGTGAAGTATCTTCATGATCATTTTCAAGATCATATGCCCTCCCACTGAATTCTTGAGATATTAGATTATCTTCAAGAAATTCACCGTACCTAGCTACGATAACCTTATTTTCTTGTGGGAAGTAAAAGTAGTAACCCTTCGTTTCCTTAGGGTATCCTACGAAGATACACTTAACAGATCTTTGTTGGAGTTTATCAGGTGAGTCACGTTTAACAAACGCCTCACAACCCCAGACCTTTAAGTAAGAAAAGTTGGGAGCTTTTCCGGTCCATACTTCATATGGAGTCTTATCAACCTTCTTAGTTGGAATCCTATTCAACACGTGAACAGCCGTTTCAAGAGCATAATCCCAAAAGGATAAGGGAAGAGTTGTAAGATTAAACATTGATCGTACCATATCTAACAAGGTACGATTTCTCCTTTCAGATACACCATTTTGTTGTGGAGTATAAGGAGATGTGAGTTGTTGGACAATACCACACTCAGTCAAATAATCTTTGAACTCTTGGCTCAAATACTCACCACCACGATCGGATCGAAGTGCCTTAATCTTCTTTCCGAGTTGAAGTTCTACTTCATTTTTAAAGACCTTGAATGTCTCAAAGACTTCATGTTTATGTTTAAGTAAATAAACATAACCATAACGACTATAGTCATCCGTGAAGGTCAAGAAGTAGCTAGCACCGCGTTTTGACACGTGTCTAAGTGGACCACACACATCCGTGTGTATTAATCCAAGTAGATCAGAAGCCTTCTCCATATTGCTATGGAAAGGTTTCTTTGTCATCTTACCCGATATACAAGATTCGCATTTATCAACTGAATCATCATTGATATTAGGTAAAAGCCCATCACTTAGCAGCTTTTCCATGCGTTTCTTGCCTATGTGGGCAAGGCGACAGTGCCATAAATAAGACGAATCCAAGTTAGACTTGGTTCTCTTATTCCCGATGCTATACATAGAATTATTTCTATTGGATACATGGTTATCCATGTCAATTTCAAACACACCATTTAATGAAATAGCATTAAAGTAGAAAACAGAATTTAAAGAAACAGAAATTCCATTATCATTAAAAGTATGCTTAAAACCCAAATCCAATAACAAAGAAACTGAAACGACACCTCTAACAATAGAAGGTGCGTAATGACAATTGTCTAAAACCAAAATCAAACCCGAAGGTAACACTAGATCAAAAGTCCCTATGGCCTCTACTGCTGCACGTATCCCGTTGCCGACATACAAGTAGCATTCACCATAGTTCAGCTTCTTGATTCCTCTAAGTCCCTGCGATGTATTACAAATGTGAGTACCACATCCTGTATCATATATCCAGGCATTTTGCTTACGAGGAAATGAAAATAATTCAACCATAAAAATACCTGATGTGCTGGCGCCCTGCCCAGCCTTGGCATTCTTATTCTTGCGACACTCCTCAAGCAACAATGGACAGTCACGCTTCCAGTGTCCAGGAGTATTGCAGTGGTGACAAGCAGCCGTATCCTTCTTGGGATAATCCTTCTTGGGAGGAGGATTCTGCTTCTTTGGCTTTTGCTGATAAGTCACAATTTGCTTGCCCTTGTCAGCTTTGCCCTTTCCTTTCTTGTTCACTTGTTTCGGTTTACCGGGCTTAGCTACTCTACCACCTCTAATTGCCATAACTGCAGGTGTAGCAGGTGTAGGAGCTTTCTTAGTGAGTCCCTTCTCATATTCAATGAGCATTGCATGCAAGTCATTAAATGTCTTCCCCTTGCAATGCATATTAAAGTTACGCACAAATTCACCATATAGGTCCTCATTCAGAGATCTATTGATGAGGCCAACTTTAACTGCTTCCACATACCCGCAATCAAGTGCATCCAGTTGGTCAAGATAACCTTTCATTTCCAGCACATGAGTACTTACGGGTGTTGTAGCATCCTGCTTGCACTTTCCCAAGTTGTCAAGTACATCATACAATTCAGCCATTGGAGGTTTCTGAAACATACGTTGCAGTTCCTCAATCATGTCTTTCGGACCATATTGCTCAAACTGTTTGACCAGTTGAGTTTCCATCCCCGATAGCATGATACAGGCAGCATCATTGTGCCTTTCATAAGCTTCATTGTACTCCCGCAACACCTCAGTAGAGGAGGTTGCAGGTGGAGCTTGTGGAAGTGGCTCACTAAGACAATCCCAACGTTTGGCTATCCTAAGGACGAGCCTTAGATTACGATACCAATCGTTAAAGTTCTTAGTCCCAGTCAGTTTCTCCTTTTCAAGCATCATCTTGTAACAAGGAGTTAATGACGACGAGTTTCCGGGTTGGGCCATTTCTACAGGAAAAAAGTTCAAAAGTTAGTACTTTCGATAATAAACTTTTCAAGAAAATTAAACACCCATTGGTTAAATAACCATTTAATTTTCAATGAAAACTAGGATCCTAATTGACGCCGTTTCATTACATCAGCTTTGGCTGCTAGCAATGAAAGTGCTCAATAAGGTACGGGATCACCCAATTGCCAATATCAAATTGCAATTCCTAGAAATCTTGGGACTTACAATTTTCATTGCCAACAACAGTTGCAAATAATTGTAAACATGTTTCGTCCCCAATTCTTTATGCCTTGGCGCCGTCTCATTACATCAGCTTTGGCTGCTAGTAATGAAAGTGCCCAATTAAGTCTACCAACTTAAGAAACTGTAAATTGACGTCAGTTTATTGCATTCAGCTTTGGCTGCTAGCAACAAAGTACTCAATTTACCCTTAGACCGCACCCTTTGAACATCATCATTCAGCTTTGGCTGCTAGTGATGTAGGATGAAACCTTAGGTGTTTCTTTTAGTAGTTGGGTGGCATATGACTTAAATTTGTAGGGTAATATATTTTGATGTGTTTAATCAAAAAATATGTACAAAGATGTCATGCATTCATCTTTGTATCATATATAGTTTTCAAAACAAAACCGCCGTTTACTCATTTGTAGCTCAAATCATCAAATTTTTTAATTGAGGCGTTGAGCAAATTACAACATTGCCTTAAGATGCTTCGTATTTTTCGTGGTGTACTTGGTAAGTCTAAAATTGACGCACAGGCGGGCGTAGGGACGACAGCCGCCGAAGCTGGTTAAAACCGTGCCCCTCTAAGGTCACAATTTAATGCGTACCAACTAGAACCCACTTTATTAGTTTGTCAATTTTAGGTCCGCCGCTTCGACCACTTAATACAGTCGCAATCAATCAACTAAAAAATTATGATTTTCTTGCTAAAACAATTAATGTAGTAATTTAATTATTGCTAGTCTCGCCTGGGAGCAAATTACCGTGCGAAGCGAACCACTGTCGGCACATAAGACTTGGCAATAAATAAAATTACTACAAAGGTTTCATAGTTATTAGTCTTATTTATTTTTATTATGAAAAATTACCCTCTTTTGTAGTTTACAATCCATCATAATATAAAACACAAAAGATCAAGTAATTCACAAAATAAATAAACACATAATAACAAATATATGATCATCCACGATATCATATAGCCACATGCAAACCTTTTTCAATAAATCCTAATATTAATTCTATGTGTAATTCTTTATGTATGTAACTAATAAAACTCCCATTGGTTTTCGAGCTCATTGTACCCATTGGTTTTCGAGCTCATGTGAAGTTTCATTCCAAACTTAGTCTTAACATAACATGTTAATGTTAATGGAATGTTACTTCCCATATGTTATATAACATATATGAAATAAGAAAACAAATGCATCACTCCCACTAGCTTTTAGGAATATTAAGAAATATCTTATTTAAATTATAAATCAAACTAGATTTAATAACTAAAAAATAAGTATATCTTCTAGATGCATGCATTAATCCATTTTCAAATGATTTATATTTTGTATACTTCTAAAGATTATTTGAATTCAAAACCTCCTTTCAATTACTTTCCGTCCTCGCACAAGTAATTATTAAAGAAAGAGTTTTGATATTCCCTTATTAATTTCATATAAATGAAACTAATAATGACAATCATAATCTTTATATATTTAATGTGCTTAGAAAGAATTTCAATCACATTTAATTGCTTAATTGTGATTGATAATCTTTTCACATATTAAATATCTATACAAATTTGTCCATTATGATTTCTACACAAGAATTTTAAATCTTAAGGATTTTCATTTCCTTTGCAGAAATTCATTTCCATTCTATAGTGTTACTATAGAGTTTAAGATTAACTACTTTTCCAAACTAGTTATCTTATTGGACTGCATCTAATTATTCATAGTATGAGTAATTTGCCAAATAACATTTGCAATTTATTAACAGGCATATCACGATCCTGTAACTCATAACCCTCAACATATTCTACAAATATTTGAAATACCCTTACGGATCTATGAATAAGAATTCCATATCTTGAGATTTAACACTAACATGTTAAATCCTTATAATGATCTTGCTAGTGTATTTAGAAGATTATGTATCTTGTAATTTTATCTTATCAAGATAAAACTCCCACTTGCCTTTTGCAATTTATAGATTACCTATAAATGCTTAGCAAATAGAGCAACACAAACTTGTTCTCTTTTGGGACTTTTACAAATACTTATTGACAGTTCCTAACCTTAATTTGTTAACAACCTACCCAACAAGTAGTTTAACAAATTCTGAACTTCAATTTTAAGACTTAATGTGATTGATCACATTCCATATTAAATGGTGTCTTATTGATCTTCTAGGTTGGAGTCTTAATTGAGTATATTCAATTCATACTCAATTTTCTAACCTTGATATCTTTAGGAAGATTAGAAGATATAGTTATCTTTAATCAAACAATATAAAAAAAAGTTTGATTCTCCTAACTGAACATACCATAAACACTATGTATTTCATTAGGATTAATATTGTAAGTCATTCTTACAATATATAAGATAAATATATATCGTTTTGGCTTACCTATTTACCAACTAAATCAACTTAATGGTAAAATAGATTTTTCTAGCCAATTGCATGCTTTATAACTTAAGTGCCCTTTTGATCAAGTCACTTAATTTCTATGTCTTACCAAAAAGACATAAACTGTTATAATCCCAATCTATGTTATAAGTCATTAATTAACTTCATGACTTCTTGTATATGTCTAAACATAACAAGTTAACGTCTTACTTCAGTATAAGTCTTATAGCAATAAAAGACTTCATGTTTATATCTACAATATAAACATGTATAACTAAAGTAATTATGAAACCCACAACTTGGTTTCAATAGTATTTCAAGTTAATTTATTACTTCATATATTTATGTCATTCCAAGAATACATAAACATCTAAATATGAAGTAGTATAAGATTACTTCATTTATTTATGTCATTACATCAATACATAAATATTTACATTTAAAGTAGTCTTATTATCATATTGACACTTGTTCTAATAATTATCTAATTTAGGAACTTGTAAATTAACATAGTTTCATTTCATCAGCCGAGGCTGATAATAATAAAAGCATGCAATTTACCTTGTTATTAATATCTAGTAATGAAAGTAGATATTAACTCCAAGTGTTCTATAAATTAGAATGCGTATAAAACACATTAGAACATCAATCTCTAACCTTGCAGTCAAGAGAACCTTTTAAATCATATTCCTTCATGTTGTTGCTTGCACACAATAAGATTTCTCCCACTTGTGCATGGAACAACATCATATATCAGATAAACAACACATCAATAGTTTGCTTATTTGATCAATATGATTGTGTCATAGATATAAAGTAGATATAGAATCACCTCGTCTAGTAAGGAAACGTACACGACTATCCTTAATACCACAAGTGTCTATAATTGGAAAGTATTTTATCTCAAGAAATTCTAGAGATAATCCGGGTAACTACCAAGACTTGTAGCTCCCACTGAATTTAAGATCACTACATGAACTCATTATTCAGTTAATTACAACACAATGCTCCCACTGGATTTGACAACATTGTAAGTGTTGCATCACCAGTAAAAGCAAAAGACGTGTTGTTTACTTTCCCACACCTTTGATGAATCCCTTACGTAACAGCTACTAAGGTACTTCAAAAATGTATTCTACTTTGTGAATGATGGAATATCCATCAATGCAATTAACTTGAAGGAATTGGGTATGCAATTTCTTCCTTAGTTAGGTCTACCATCCCCATCATGGTATGTAGCACCTTTAAATGGTTAAAGCATAATAACTAGATCAAACATTCTAGTTTGCCTTTTACCAATTTTGCGGTAATTAGTCTAGTTTCTAATTTAATAACTCCTAACCATGCAATTTCTTAAGAATTCGCCATGAGTTATTTCTTAGAATTTAGACAATTCTAATTTTCCTATTATGTCTTTCTCATCCATGAAAAGGAATAGGATTAGGTCTCACTCTTCACACGGAAAGTGGACTCTGTTTATTCTTTTCAGTAAAAATTGACTCTATCCAAAACCCCTACGGGTGTAGATCAATTTACTACTAAAAGAATATCTTATGTTTACGGTTTTAACGTTGCATTAAATACATTAAAAGAATTTTCAAAATTCAATTTAGTATTTTTGATAATAACTTTTCAAGAAAATTAAACACCCACGGTAAAATAAAATTTCACCATTTAATTTTCATTGAAAATTAGGATCCTAATTGACGCCGTTTCATCACATCAGCTTTGGCTGCTAGCAATGAAAGTGCTCAATAAGGTACGGGATCACCCAATTGCCAATATCCAATTGCAATTCCTAGAAATCTTGGGACTTACATTATATTGCCAACCTTGGTTGCAAAATGTAAGCACGTTTCATCCCCAAATCTTTATGCCTTGGCGCCGTTCCATTACATCAGCTTTGGCTGCTAGTAATGAAAGTGCCCAATTAAGTTTAACCAACTTAAGAAACAGTAAATTGACGTCGGTTTATTGCATTCAGCTTTGGCTGCTAGCAATAAAGTACTCAATTTACCCTTAGATGACCACCCTTTGAACATCAACATTCAGCTTTGGCTGCTAGTGATGTAGGATGAAACCTTAGGTGTTTCTTTTTGTAATTGGGTGGCATATTACTTAAATTTATCAGGGTAATAAATTTTGATGTGTTAAATCAAAAAATATGTACAAAGATGTCATGCATTCATCTTTGTATCATATATGTTTTCAAAAACAAAACCGTTTACTCATTCGTAGCTCAAACCATCAAAGTTTTTAATTGAGGCGCTGAAAAACTTACAGCTTTGCCTTAAGATGCTTCGTATTTATCGTGGTGTACTTGGTAAGTCTAAAATTGACGCACAGGCGGGCGTAGGGACGACAGCTGCCGAAGCTGGTTAAAACCGTGCCCCTCTAAGGTCACAATTTAATGCGAACCAACCTAGAACCCACTTTTTAGTTTGCCAATTTTAGGTCCGCCGCTTCGACCACTTAGTACAGTCGCAATCAATCAACTAAAAAAATATGATTTTCTTGCTAAAACAATTAATGTAGTAAATTTATTATTGCTAGTCTCGCCTGGGAGCAAATTACCGTGCGAAGCGAACCACTGTCGGCACATAAGACTTTGCAATAAAAGGATTTACCACAAAGGTTTCATAGTTATTAGTCTTATTTATTTTTATTATGAAAATTACCCTCTTATGTGTTGCAATCCATCATAATATATAAACACAAAAGATCAAGTAATTACAAAAAAAATAAAAAATAAACACATAATAACAAATATATGATCATCCACGATATCATATAGCCACATGCAAACCTTTTTCAATAAATCCTAATATTAATTCTATGTGAAATTTTAAATGTATGTAACTAACAAAACTCCCATTGGTTTTCGAGCTCATTGTGCCCAATGGTCCACAGACACCAAATAACTTGGCCGCGTAAGTTTTGGTTAGTTAGATACCACATTGCACATAGCTTATTAATTAATATATATTGAGGTCTTCCCCAATTTAAGATTTATTTAAATCATGTAGCAAATAATTCAATACAAAATCAAACAAACCATTCCATGACAAAATATGCAAGATTTTGTCATGGATCCCATATTGCACATATAATCATGTTAACACATATTATCATGTCAATATATCCTGTACGCAATCTAATTAATTAATTAACGACGTCACATACGGTACTCATTAATTAATCCTTAAAAAATTGCATGCAATCCTAGGGTTTTCTACAAGTTTTCTACAAAAACCAAAACCCTAAATCTATTAATTAGGTGTCGACCTAATTAGGGTTTAAAAAAAAAAAAAAAAAAAAAAAAAAAAAAAAAAAAAAAAAAAAATTACAAAAAAAAAAAAATTATCATTTATTAGAACTGTCTCACTTGCGATGTTTCTATGTATAACGCTAAAATCGCGGTGCTCGTCATAATGAATGTAGCTCAGTGCACGTGCAAGACCGACACATATCTCCAATCTTCGCAGCCATGTCAACATCATCGAGTAACTTAAATAGTTGTCAAGACTTCCGTAGGTCTCACGCTTGATAATGATGATTTTCTCACCATTTTCATCACAAAACCCAACTAATGAAACCAGATTTTTGTGCTCGAGGCTAGAAAGCATGGAAATCTCCATCCAAAACTGTTGTACTTTTTCATCCCATTCCTTATTCCACCTCTGAGCATGGATATCAATCAACTCACCGGACCACAAGAGCTGTCCCTTGTAATGATTTCCAAAATTAGCTTCTCCCCAGAAATTTTTTTCACCGAAGTTGTTGGTGGCGGATAGTACATCTTTTAGGGGGATTTTTAAGTGAGCAAAGTCATCATGATTGACTGAAGACATCATGTATGTATCTGTTTGATTATCTTCGGAACAAAAAAGGGTTTATGGGTTGTTAAAAAAAGAAGCGACTGAGTGTTTGGGTGATATACATAAATATGTTCGGTTTGTGTTTGCATATATATAAGAAGAAGATGAGGATAAGCGTGTGGGGTCCTTGTTATCGGTGGAGGTCTAGTTTTTCTTTATTATAAAGACAATACTTTTTGACTATGGTAAATAACAAAGCAACATCATTATGACACATTCTCAATCTCACTAAGAAAGTCACTGACCTACCAGACGAAAAACAAAAGAAACTTTAAAAAGTAAGATAAGAATCAAAAAGGGCCAATAAGATTCTCACTACTTTTTAATTGCAAAATGGGTGCATTACTTAAAGAAGCTAATCAAACAAACAAAAGTAGGTGGTGTTTCTTTTGAGTGCGTTACATTATACTGTCAAAAGATTTTTTTTTTTTTTTTTTTTTTTTCTTGATTTTGCACGTGGAGATCACTCAACTTTTAATCTTTTTTCATTAAGGCCATTCAAGTACATGTTACTTTTCACTTGTACCAAATCCGGCCAAAATTACATCGGAATATTGTAAATTGACGGAAATACCCCATTTTAGAAAAATGAAAATTAGAACAATTATATTATAATTTTGTAATACCTAATATACCCTTTAAGAAAACCGAAAAAATAATAAAAAAGAGAATCCCGATCACATATTAATTTATTTTTGTGTCATCTCAGTATCTCATAATCAAAATTGGTCATTCTTCTAAACCTTTTACTTTGGTAAGGAATTTACCTAGACAAGTATCACAACTATGATAAACAAAAGTATGAACCTTTTAATCATATTATAAACCTTTTTTAAAAACCACGATAATGATTGCTCTTAATCAACTTTCATTAATTAAAAGGAAATCTACCTTTTTTACAATATCCTTTTTTTCTTCTACAAAACGTTTAACATATCAATTTAGCTTTAGACATTTAAATTTAGTTTACCTTGATAAAAAGGTAAAATCACTTACCTCCTCACACGAGAGAGTTTATTGATTTTCTTTTTAGAGTGTATAAAAATCTATTAGATGTGGGTTTCGAATTTAACGATATCACCGGCCATGGTTTTGGATTTAACGAGCTTACACTTAAAATTTTAACATAACAATCATATATAACTATTTGAAGAGTGTTGGGTATGTTTGGTTGTTCAAGCTATAAACTGTTATTGTAAATTGATAAATGTAACTATTAAATGATAATGGTGGAGGTCCCCATTTCGGTGCACTATTGGAGATCTCTTTTGGCCTTCCGCTTTATATAAAGCAAACTATCTTGATTGGTTGGCCTACTGATAGATTAGCTTTTTCTTCTTTTACGTAATTTTACTTTGAGCTTAAAAGGAATTTAAAGTATGTCTTGAATCCTATCAGTGTGATCAGTGCTTTATTATAAAGACAATACTTTTTGACTATGTTAAATAACAAAGCAACAAACATCGTTATGATATCTTCTCCACTAAGAAAGTCACTGACCTACCACGAAGAAACGAAAAACAAAAGAAACGTTAAAAAATAAGATAAGAATCAAAAGAGGACCCAATAAGATAACCATTAATTTCATGTTCTCACTACTTTTTAATTGCGACAAAATGGGTGCATTATTTAAAGAAGCTAACGAAACAAAGGTATTTGGTGTTTCTTTTGAGTGCGTTACATTATATTGTAATTTTTTATTTTTTTATTTTTTATTTTATTTTTATTTTTTTTAAAGGATTTTGTACATGGAGATCACTCAACTTTTAATCTTTTTCCATTAAGGCCGTTCATTTATATAAACTTATTTATAGGTCGTTCAAGTACATGTTAATTTTCACTTGTACCAAATCCGGCCAAAATTACATCGAAATATTGTAAATTGACGGAAATACCCCCTTTTAGAAAAATAAAAATTGGAACAATTATATTATTATTTTGTAATACCTAATATACCCTTTAAGAAAATTGAAAAAAATAATAAAAAAGAGAATCCCGATCACATATTAATTCATTTTTGTGTCATCTAAATATCTCATAATCAAAACTGGGCATTCTTCTTTTCTTCCTTTAGAGAATTTATGGTACCTGGACGTCAAGGTAAATCGGTGAGTCCATGAGGGTGATTTATATATTAAAGTTGGTTAAAATATAAATTGATGAAGTATTTGCAGGAGCCCATGAGGTGATTTATATTTTAAAGTTGGTTAAAAAATCGATGAAGATTATCTTACTAAAGGTAATGAGTCATGAAAAGGAAATTACTAATGAACTTGTATTCGAATCTTTTAATAACAATGATGTTATTGAATATATTTATCTAAACCATTGTAAAAATATGTTAAGACAAATGATGCTCGATCAATGTTTTCTACAATAAAGATGAGGTACATTTAAAACCCTACTTGATAAGATGCATACCTTAATTCGTTTTTAATATATATGCAAGTTTTTTTTTTTTTTTTTGGATATATTGAGGGTATTTTAGTCAATAAGCACTTCATATTACCGGATTTGATGTAACTAAAAAGGGTATTATACTTAAACGGCCTATAAATAAGTTTTTTTTAGATGAACAGCCTTAATGAAAAAAGATTAAAATTTGGGTGGCCTCCATGTACATAATTTATTTATTTTATTATATAAAAGATATATGTGAATTTATATTACTTTATATGTTATATTACAATAATAAGCTATAACTATAACTAACTCGCGCCAACAAATTATATGAAAATAAAAACTTCAACTTTCGGCTAATAATATATTATAAGTTTTGACTCCATTTAAACCCACCCTTTGTTGATAATAAATGAAAAACATAAACTAACATCAATTTTTGTTGATAATAATTAACGTAAGGAGAAATTCAAACCGAAAAAGCTAAATGATTATTATAGTGTTTAAAGTTGTGTATTCTAAACCAGTTACAAACCACCAACTTTCTTAGTGTTTGGTACATCGTAACGAGAGTGAGAACGGAAAAGTTTATTACGACGATATTAAAAAAAAAAAACATGTTTATTTAATATTATGGAAAGTAATGACTCATTATATCAAAAATCACCATTTTAATTCATTGTGAGGCCCCATGTTTTTTTAATTACAACTTGGAATGAATCAAAATTACATAAAGAGTTAATTACATAAATCGTCATTGTGGTTTGTCGGGTTTCACATGTTTCATCCCTGTGCTTTTTTTAGCGAGTCGTGTCATTGTAGTTTTGAACTGTTACGGGTTTGATCCCTTGACCTCGAAACTGTTAATTTGACTCTTAAGTGAGAGGCAATTTTAGTCATTTACATATATCTTTTCGGATAAAAGACAAATTAAAAAACCCACCCACCACATCAAGTCACCTACATCTCTAATTCTCTACCACTCATAACTCACCTACATGGCTACATCTCTACCGCTCTTATCTCCTAAGCCACAATCTTCCATTTTCACTACACACAATTAAAAAGAGAAACGATAGACTCACAAAAAGATTTCAACGAAACCATTCACAAAATGAGGTGTCATAGAGTGATTGGTGTATTTTTCTATAGCTTCTCTCTCTTCTCTCTAATTAAGCCAATCACTTCATGCCATCTCATTTTGTTGAAATCTTTTTGTGGGTGTATTATTTCTAGAAAAAATAATAAAAAAAAAAAAAAAAAAAAAAAAAAAAAAAAAAAAAACTCAAAATTATCAACACCATCAACGTCAGTCTTGTCACCATCAATGTTAGACGTTAAGATGGTAAGTGCCGAAATAATGCACATGTTTGATTGACCTTAAGTTTGTGTTATGAGATGATTTTGCAATTGAATTGATTCATTTAGGATATAATTGGTTGTGTTATGTTTTGATATGTAGGGTTGCTGAGGGTTATTCTAGCAGCGACCATCACAAATAACCCTCAGCAGCCCTGCATATCAAAACATAACACAACCAATTATATCCTGAATGAATCAATTCAATTGCAAAATTGTTTCATAACACAAACTTAAGGTCAATCAAACACGGGCCTTTTTTCGGCACTTACCATCCTAACGTCTAACTCGAAAACTGAATTCCACGTTTGAAATCACCACCTCAGGCTCCCCATCTTTTTCAGGATATCCAAAGTTTCCTGACTTGTGGTGAATGTGCTTAAAGAGAGTCCCATGACCTTGATTATCATGCAAAATCGGAGGGTTAATTCCAGAATTAGGCTCAATCAGAGGTATGTTAACGGTAAAAAACAAAAGGAGAAAAATGCTACCTAATACTGTTATCGGTGTCGCTTATAACTGAACCCGGTTAACCGGGCCCGACCCAAATTCGGATTCACCCAAATAACTCTTTCATAATCAGGTGAGCTAACAATACTGTCCAAACTTCTGTAAGTCAATTAAGGGGTTTCTCAATTAGGGTGCGTTTATTATCCACCCGTAGGGTTGGATTTTGGATCCTAAAGTGAAGAAAAAAATGTTTGGTTCAAAATTTGGATTATGGATTGGGACATCTAACCTAAACAGTAACACTATTACAAAAGTCACCTAAGGGAGTGGGATTTGAGAATTTAGTGGGCCCTTCGAGCTTTTATCTACTTTTTCCTTAAGTTTTATTTAAAATTTTTAGAGTAAATTACAAAAATCGTCCTTAAAGTTTGGTCAAATTGCAAGTTTCATCCCTAATGTTTGAAAAGTGCAAGGATCGTCCCTGTGGGAAAACTTTGGGGCAAAAATCGTCCCTGACCAACATCAAATGACTAAAATACCCCTGTCTTTTTCTTTTTCTATATTTTTTTTCAGTTTCTTACACAAACGGTCTTTGTGGTTCGCCAGGCTTTACAAATTTAGTCATTTTTTTTTAAATTATTTATTTAACTATTAATATTAGTATTATTTTTTTATACATTTTCGTCCGTATTTCTTATGTTTTTGTCCGTTTTTCTTATATTTTCATATGTTTTTGTCCGTTTTTCTTACGTTTTTTTTTTTTTCGTTTTCTTACGTTTTCGTCCGTTATTCTTACGTTTTTTCCGTTTTCATACGTTACGTTTTCGCCTGTTTTCATACGTTTTTATATGTTTTCATCCGTTTTTCTTTAGTTTTTGTCCCTTTTTCTTACATTTTTTTTCGTTTTCTTACGTTTTCGTCCGTTTTTCTTTAGTTTTTGTCCCTTTTTATCCGTTTTTGTCCCCTTTTTTTACGTTTTTGTCCATTTTTCTTACGTTTTCATACGATTTTATCCGTTTTTCTTACGTTTTTGACAGCTTTTCTTACGTTTTTTCTGTTTTCATACGTTTTTGTTCGTTTTTATACGTTTTCGCCCCGTTTGCTTACTTTTTCATCCGTTTTTATTACGTTTGCCCATTTTATCCGTCCTTTTCCGTTTTTCTTACACTTTTGTCCATTTTCATTTGTTTTTATACTTTTTCGCCCATTTTTTGTTCAATTTTATACGTTTTCGTCCATTTTTCTTACGTTTTTGTTAGGTTTTCTTGCACTTTTATACGTTTTTTTCCATTTTTTTTACGTTTTGTCAGTTTTTCTTACGCGAAAACGTTATAAAAGCGGGTGAAAGCGTAAGAAAATGGGCAAAAATGTATAAAACTTGTGAAAACGGGAAAAAAGGTAATAAAACGTACAAAAATGTAAGAAAAATGAACAAAAACGAATAAAACGGACAAAAACGTAAGAAAACGATAAAAATGGATGAAAGCGTAAGAAAATGGGCGAAAAGGTATAAAAACGGATAAATCTTATGAAAACAAATAAAAACGGAAAAAAACGTAAGAAAAACGGACGAAAACGTATAAAAACGGGCGAAAACGTATAAAAATGGACAAAAACGTATGAAAACGGAAAAAAAACGTAATAATAACGGACGAAAACGTAAGAAAACCGGAAAAACGTAAAAAAAAAGGACAAAAACGTAAGAAAAATAGACAAAAACGGATAAAAACGGACAAAAACCAAAGAAAAACGGACGAAAACGTATAAAAACGTATGTAAACGGGCGAAAACGTATAAAAACGGACAAAAACGTATGAAAACGGAAAAAAGGGAAAAAAGGACAAAAACGTAAGAAAAACGGACAAAAACGGATAAAAACTAAAGAAAAACGGACGAAAACGTATAAAAACATATGAAAATGGGCAAAAACGTATAAAAACGGACAAAAACGTAAGAATAACGGACGAAAACGTAAGAAAACGAAAAAAAAAAACGTAAGAAAAACGGACAAAAACGTAAGAAAAAACGGACAAAGACGGATAAAAACATAAGAAAAACGGACAAAAACATAAGAAATGCGGACGAAAATGTATAAAAAAAATAATACTAATATTAATAGTTAAATAAATAATTATAAAAAAGAAAAAAAAAATGACTAAATTTGTAAAGCCTGGCGAAACACAAGGACCATTTATGTAAGAAACTGAAAAGAAATATAGAAAAAGAAAAAGACAGAGGTATTTTAGTCATTTGATGTTGGTCAGGGACGATTTTTGCCCCAAAGTTTTCCCACAGGAACGATCCTTGCACTTTCTAAACATTAGGGACGAAACTTGCAATTTGGCCAAACTTTAAGGACGATTTTTGCAATTTACTCAAAATTTTATAAAATAATAATTTATTTATTTTATAATATATTCTCTCTCTTACATCAAATCAAAATCTTAATCCTAATCCAAATTTAAATCCAAAACCAAATCCAACCGTTTCGACCTTTACACAATTTTGACATGCTAGCAACTCTACCAAGCCGCCCGTATAATGCTTTATAACCAAAGCAAACGAGAAATTAAAATGATGACTTATAAGTATATGCATAGCATACCGTTACACCCTCCCAAAGACCACACGTTATGAACCCCATGGGCTCAACTCCATCACAGCTGAATGCAGGGGCGGAGCCACCTTGCAAGCTATGGGGGGAAAAGGCCCCCAATAAAGCTCCACTATAATGGCTAAGTTAAGAGAAAAAATGGTTAAATTTGTTGCAAAGATTAGTGTGCCCTCAACATAGAAAGTAAATGCCCTCTTCAAAAAGAAAAAATTACTAATTCAATCTCAAGTTCTTTTTTTTTTTTTTCTTCTGGAAATCGTGCACTCATATGTATGGAGAAGGAAGGTTGAAGTCTTGAAGATGAGAATAGAGAGGATGAAGACAAAGATATTGGAAATTGGGTAACATTAAATATAGTAAAACACTTGTTTGTATTTTAGTTTTGATTTAATTAATTACAAAGGCTTTATTATTAATATAGAAATTGGAATTCTTAATATGTTATTTACATATACGTGATTTTTTTAGTTTGTGTATCTATGTCAACACATCTTATGGTGCTTTTAGTTTAAAATTAAGTTTCAAGTTTTGAGTTTACGTTCTATTTTATCGAAACAAGATCAGTTATGTTAATATTTTTTAAAAAATAATCCATATTAAATTCATGAGTTACGATGAAATGAGAAATGTAATCAACATAAAAAAGATGTGAATAAACTATACAACCATAAATTTTAAATGCAATTACGATAATAGATAAATTCCATTATTTCCCTTTCTTTATGTGAAATATGTGGCTTATATATATTCACTATTTTCATTTTAATAATTCTTTTCAGTAGATCTCTTCTCTAAAATTCATTAGCATATATAACTGGTTTATAAAGGTCTCATTACTTTGATACAGAGTAATGTACAATTTTAGCCGCTCTTAGCTTGTCTTATTTCTATTTTTAGTTGTGTGTTTACATTTTATAAATGAGATAGATTACAAGTCGAGTAGATTTTATTTAAGATGAACTTGATGAAAGTGCATTATGGATTGATATACATCGCTAGTTTGTTAGTGTTAATTGCCTTACAAAAGTGGCTTTTGCGTTTAATTTACGCTTATCCGAACCGAACCATTTTAAATTTTGCTGTAAAAAAATTTTCAACACCCTGTATCGAATCGTTCGTTGCCCCCTTCGGTTGGATTTCCTGGCTCCGCCACTGGCTGAATGGCATTAATGGGGCTGCGCTTCCTCTGTTACTGTAGCTCTGAGTAAGCGGGAACCCATTCCCTGCTATCATTTTGATTGTTTCCTTTCGACATTGCTAATGATAGCATTCATCGCGATGTTTTTCTTAGTTTTAGAGTTGTTTACATATTAGATTGCTGGTTAGTTAAGTTTCTGATGGTGAAGATTGTAATAAAGTAGTAGTGGATTATGAATTACCTTATGACTATTGGTTAGTTAAGTTTCATGCCTCGATTTTGGGCTCTGTCTGCATGTTTTTTTTTGGGAAGTTTAGCTCAACTATGAACATCAGATGAGTTTTATTAGATGACTACTTGTTTGTATGATTTGTGCATAGTGCATACCTCATTCTCAGTAAGCAAATCAAATGAGGTTATTACTCTGATCGTAGATAGAGACTGAAACCTGTGCGGGGGTAGGGGCGGATGTAGCCAAGTGGATCAAGGTAGTGGATTGTGAATCCACCACGTGCGGGTTCAATCGCCGTCGTTCGCCCATCAATAAATGGACCATTTATCAGCACTAGCATGACACACTTGGCTGGCTTATTAGCTTTTGTTTGCCCAGTTAGTGATTTGCTCCATATGCAAAAGTATAAACTGTTGAACCTGTTACCACAGGCATTATATCAAAACACATTCTGCAACTTTAGTGATCATACTTGTAACAAAATAAGTATGGTCACCACTTACCAACAAACAATAATACTGCAGATAGTAACTTTTCTTTTAACCGTATGTTCTCGAGTTTTTAATTAGAGAGTAAAGAAGAGAAGTGGAAAGGAAATTAAAAAGTAAATATGTTCACGAGTTTTTTTTTATGAGGAGGAGAAAAAGTATTGTACATCGCTCGTCGCATTATCACATAGTTGTCTTTCCATATGATTTATGGAAAATGCTATTTCCTCCTACAAATTATTCATATTTATCCTTCTACTCACACGATCCTAACAAATGTTGTATGGCAATGGTAGTCTAGAATTCAATGACATGACACATGGTTCATTTTTGCCAAAACAAGCCACTCAGTTCAAATATAATTAGGAAAGCACCCCTTAAACATTATAGAGACAATTATGCACTAAATAAGACAGATTAGAGTATCAACAACAGCTTTTGAAGAGATTTTGTTCTAATCTCTACATATATAAAGCATTTTTGGGCATTTTATTCAATCCCACCTTTTAACAAAAACAACAATCAGCCATAATAGCACAGAATGTTAACATACAAAAATCATTCAGCAGAAATATGCAAGTCTTACAACAACTCTCCCAACATAAGCAGGAACAGCAAATACAGAACTTATTCGATTCCCATAAGTAGAATGCACCTCACTTGGTCCACCAGTGAAGAAAGTCCTTACGCCTGTTGATCTTCTTTTGTAGCTGAAGAAGACCGTATAAGAGAGCTTCGGCTGTTGGTGGGCAACCAGGGACATAGATGTCGACTGGGACAATCCTATCACAACCCCTAACTACAGAGTATGAGTAGTGATAGTAACCACCTCCGTTTGCACAACTTCCCATTGATATCACCCACCTTGGCTCAGGCATCTGATCGTACACTCTGCAATAAGGAAAAAAAAAATGAGTTTAGCATGTCATGCGAGTTAAAAAGGCAAATAGCAAACAAGATGCACACAATCAGAACTGATTACTTGTGAATATACTAATATGGGTCATGATCGATCTAGTATACATCGACGTAAAAGGTTAGCAAATAAGAACGGGTCAAACGGACCAAAAGTGGCCCAAGATGTATCTTGAAAAGAATGAAAAAAGGCATTTAGGGGTCAACATAGCCTTACCATTTTGCCACATTCACCAGATATCTTTAAAATAATATTTTCAACACAGAAAGGGAAAGCTTTCAAAGTCAAACTGGACTGTAGAGAAATGTATGTGGTCAAGTGTGGTTACAACTGTCAAACAGCCATTGTGATGCGTTATCAGATAGTATTTTTACTTTCAACTAAACCATATCTATTTTCACCTGGAAGAGTTGCATCTTACAAATTTCAGAACAGTTCTTGAAATAAAAGTGATGGTATACTAGTAAGAAAACGCATTCAAGGCCACAAGACACGGAGAAGAATCACAAATGAAGTAACAGAAGCCATTCATAAAATCATTAAATACTCAATAACTTAAACAAAATTTGGAAACCTTACTAAGAAAGATACGACCCAAGGATGAAACATATGACATAGAACATTAGATCAGAATAACACATTAAAGACGTCAACCCCATTAAAGACCGTTATCACATGCCTGATCACACCCAACATAAACAGGCAGCCTACAATCCTATATATGCCCAACCAATATCTTAAAGTGACACATATATAAATGCAGCGTTGTTAACTTCAGTCCATCGTCTCCTTATGCTTTTAAGATTATGTAAAGAATGTTGGATCATCAAAACCAAATGTAGGCAAAATCTCAAGTTCAGATAAATCTTTTAAAAAAGAAATAACACGTCAGTAGTTTGTCATGAAATTGCAGAACCCTCACAAGTTAATTAAGAATCCCATTTTTTGAGTTTGCAGAAAGATAAAGAAGCTTAAGAGAATATAACTACGAGCTTGAAAGATAGTCTCCAGAGAACTTCAAGCATATAGCAAAGCACAATGAGTCTATAGCCTAACTGTGAGAAAGTCAATACTCTGCTGTTCACCGTTGTTAGAACCTGCTATCTACCGACATGGGAGGACACTGCAGTGCTCCTAGGATGAAATGTTGCGGAACTAAGTGTCAAAAGGAAATATAAAAAGACACTTTTCAACCTACGCCCCCTTCAACAATCATCCCATCCATAGTGCATGTGCACCTCTTCAACATTGAAGAACCACCAGGTCTCAACATCAATAAAAAAAACATAGCACCAACTCCTATATACTTAGGTTCTAGATACATTGTATTTTGCTACATATGCTTAAAAAAGAAGCTCCAAAATGCCACTCACGCTTGTCCTTTCTGTGCGTTATGTGCGTTTGCTTAAGGTATAAGACAGCATTAAAATTTCAAATTACAAATCAACATCGTTCTCGGTCTCTAAAATCCTCTCTTTGAAACTAATAGCACAAATAAGAGTAATAAGAAGGTAGTAACTTTGCTATTACTATCTAATGACCCAAATTCCACAAATGTGAAACACCCAACATGTCATGTTGCCTTAAGTCCTGTAAGCGTTGTTGATCACAGAAAAGCACTAATCAGGTCTACCAAATAAATCGAAAACCAAGCACTCAATAAGCACAAACAAGACCTATTATTCAATTTTATAACTAGCTACCAATAGCCTTGGGACCAATTGGTTCCTATAAAGCCATTTCGATAAAGTGGTCATGAAACCCTAGATATATGCACATGAGCATAAACAGTACAGCCTATTCTCCATAGTCATGAAACACTAACAAAAATAATATACAACACTGAAGCGTTTGGGGGTGCTGATTGCAGATATACACTAATTATTTCCTTGTTCAGTTATAAAGTCAAATAATCAATTTTAGATTTTTGGATGAAATAGAGCATATGTGACTATTGTGTTTTGCTACCACAGTAGCAAATCCAAAGACAATCAGCTGCATCGCTTTCTATTACAGCTGATTATCAACTTCTGCTTAGCAATCCCAAAATAATTATCAAACATACGCTCACGCAAAGCTTTTCTACAAGCTATTTATTAACATCCATCATGACAATTACCAAAATATCTACGAATAACCATTAATCAAATAAATTTCTATCAAAACTTTTGAACAAAAAAGTGGTCATGACTCATACAAACCCTACATTAACGCACACCAGCATAAAACAGTATACACTATACAACCTCTTTCCCTCATAATTAGTACCTAAGTTGCACGGGGACGGGGACAGGTACCAGGAAACGGGAACATCCTAAAATTCAAGAATCGGGTACGGCGGGGAAACGTCTATGTGTTCTATAATATTTTAGTATATGGCAAATTGTCTTCCAAAAAAAAAAAAAAAAGAGTTAATTACATAAATAGTCACTGTGGTTTGGCCGTTTTTTCACTTTCAGTCACTGAAGTTTTTTTTTGACTGATTTAGTCACTGTAGTTTGCATATGTTACACATCCAGTCCAAATCCGAATGAAATGACCAAAAAGTCCTTGTCCTATTCTTTTACTAACTGTCCGTTAACTGTAACGGCCGTTAGTAAAAAAACTCAAAATTTGGTTTTTGAAATAATTTTTTTAGAAAAATATATTTTATTTCTGAAAAATATCTTTTTTTTTAGAAAATTATTTTTTTTTCGAAATTTTTTTTCTCAAATAATATTTTCGAAAAATAAATTTTTTTCTGAAATAATTTTTTTAGAAAAATATTTTTTTTTCTAAATTATTTTTTTTCGAATTTTTTTTTCGAAAAATATTTTTTTTCCGAAATAATTTTTTTAGAAAAATATTTTTTTTTCTAAAATATTTTTTTCGATTTTTTTTTTTCTAAAATAATTTTTTTAGAAAAATACGTTTTTACATGTTTTCATCCATTTTTACCCGTTTTTACACGTTATCGTCCGTTTTTAAACGTTTTTATCAGTATTTTACACGTTTTTATCCATTTTTATTTCGAAAAAAAAATATATTTTTCAAAAAAAAATATTCATTTTTCGAAATAATTTTTTTGAAAAATATTTTTTTTCAGTAATAATTTTTTTAGATTTTTTTTTTTCGAAATTATTTTTTTCAAAATAAAAATGGATGAAAACGTGTAAAATACTGATAAAAACGTTTAAAAACGGACGAACGTGTAAAAACGGCTGAAAACGTGTAAAAACGGGTAAAAATGGATGATAACATGTAAAAACGTATTTTTCTAAAAAAATTATTTCAGAAAAAAAAATATTTTTCGAAAAAATTATTTCGAAAGAAAAATTTCGAAAAAAAATAATTTAGAAAAAAAAAAATATTTTTCTAAAAAAATTATTTCGGAAAAAAAAAATATTTTCTAAAAAAATTATTTCGGAAAAAAAATATTTTTCGAAAAAATTATTTCGAAAAAAAATTTCTAAAAAAAATAATTTAGAAAAAAAAAATTCTAAAAAAATTATTTCAGAAAAAAAATTTCGAAAAAAAAAATAATTTTCTAAAAAAAAAGATATTTTTCAGAAATAAAATATATTTTTCTAAAAAAATTATTTCAAAAACCAAATTTTGAGTTTTTTTACTAAAGGCCGTTAGTAAAAGGACTAACGTTGCAATGACAGTTAATGGACGGTTAGTAAAAGAAGAGGACAAGGGCTTTTTGGTCATTTCATTCGGATTTGGACTGGATGTGTAACATATGCAAACCACAGTGACTGAATCAGTCAAAAAAAACTCCAGTGACGTGAAAGTGAAAAAACGGCCAAACCACAGTGACCATTTATGTAATTAACTCAAAAAAAAAAATTAGTAAATTACACGGATCGTCCCTGTGGTTTGTCCAAAATCACTGGTTTAGTCCCTCGAGTTTCAAAGTTGCGTGTATGGTCCCTCTGACAGCAAAAGAATAACACCTATGGTCCCTATCGCTAACTGACATTATATATTCCGTTAGCAAGTTTCAACGTTAGTCCATTAACCAAACAAGCGTTTGCAACGTTAGTCCTTTTCCTTAACGGCCGTTTGCAACGTTAGTCCTTTTTTGAAAAATATTCGAAAAATTTATAAAAATTCGAAAAAACTTATAAAAATTCGAAAAATTTATAAAAATTCAAAAAATTTTAAAAATTCAAAAAATTAATAAAAATTCGAAAAAATTTATAAAAATTTATAAAAATTCGAAAAAATTTTAAAAATTCGAAAAAACTTAAAAAAATTCGAAAAATTTCTAAAAATTCAAAAAATTTCAAAAATTCGAAAAAATTTATAAAAATCCGAAAAAATTTTAAAAATTCGAAAAAACTTATAAAGATTCAAAAAATTCATAAAAATTTTAAAAATTCCAAAAATTTATAAAAATTCAAAAAATTTTAAAAATTCGAAAAAACTTATAAAAATTATAAAAATTCAAAAAAATTCGAAAAATTTATAAAAATTCGAAAAAATTTAAAAAATTCGAAAAAACTTATAAAAATTCGAAAAATTTATAAAAATTCAAAAAAATTTAAAAATTCCAAAAATTTATAAAAATTCGAAAAAATCTATAAAAATTCAAAAAATATATAAAAATTCGAAAAAATTTTAAAAATTCGAAAAAACTTATAAAAATTCGAAAAATATATAAAAATTCAAAAAATTTAAAAAATTCCAAAAATTTATAAAAATCAGAAAAAATTTATAAAAATTTATAAAAATTCGAAAAATTTTTAAAAATTTGAAAAAACTTCTAAAAATTCAAAAAATTTATAAAAATTCAAAAAAAATTTAAAAATTCCAAAAATTTATAAAAATTCAAAAAAAATTTAAAAATTCGAAAAAACTTTTAAAAATTCAAAAAATCTATAAAAATTCAAAAAAAATTTAAAAATTCCAGAAATTTATAATAATTCAAAAAATTTTAAAAATTCCAAAAATTTATAAAAATTCGAAAAAATTTATAAAAATTCAAAAAATTTATAAAAATTCAAAAAAATTTTAAAAATTCGAAAAAACTTATAAAAATTCTAAAAATTTATAAAAATTCGAAAAATTTTAAAAATTCGAAAAAATTTTAAAAATTCGAAAAAACTTATAAAAATTCTAAAAATCTATAAAAATTTGAAAAAATTTATAAAAATCCGAAAAATTTTTAAAAATTCGAAAAAACTTTTAAAAATTCAAAAAACCTATAAAAATTCAAAAAAAATTTAAAAATTCCAAAAATTTATAAAAATTCAAAAAATCTAGAAAAAACTTATACATTCACACGTCCCCTACCGGTATTTCCATAGGCCAAAAGCGGTCAACGGTTGCTTTCATTTCTTTGGACTCGAAAACAAATATGACCACCTTTGTCAAAACGTATTGAGTAAAAAGGAAGGTCGCGTTTTTCTTATTTTAGGTAGGAGATAGGAACGTATCTTTCAAGGGAATAATGATATACACATGGGTTGGGATAGGGTTTTATTTGGTTAGAAGATGTAAAAGAGTTAAATAAATTATTATATGATCCATTGAAACAGGCGTATGAAATTAAAATGGAATATCGTATATCTTGGTTTAGGAATTAGAGATATTCATATCTTTTCCAAAAGGGAGGAAACGTGTGAGGTAAACGTGTGAGGTAATTTTTCGAATTTTTATAAATTTTTTGAATTTTTTTAAATTTTTTTGAATTTTTATAAATTTTTTGAATTTTTAAAATTTTTTGAATTTTTATAAATTTTTTGAATTTTTATAAGTTTTTTCGAATTTTTATAAAATTTTCGAATTATTATAAATTTTTTCGAATTTTTTAAATTTTTCGAATTTTTAGTAATTTTTCGAGTTTTTATAAGTTTTTTCGAATTTTTAAAAATTTTTCGAATTTTTAAAGATTTTTCGAATTTTTATAAATTTTTTCGAATTTTTATAAATTTTTTGAATTTTTAAAATTTTCTGAATTTTTATAAATTTTTCGAATTTTTACAAGTTTTTTCGAATTTTTATAAATTTTTTTGAATTTTTATAAATTTTTGGAATTTTTAAAATTTTTTGAATTTTTTGAATTTTTATAAGTTTTTTCGAATTTTTAAAAAATTTTCGGATTTTTATAAATTTTTTCGAATTTTTAAAATTTTTTGAATTTTTAGAAATTTTTCGAAGTTTTATAAGTTTTTTTCGAATTTTTAAAAAAATTTCGAATTTTTATAAATTTTTCGAATTTTTTTAAATTTTTTCGAATTTTTATAAATTTTTGAATTTTTAAAATTTTTATAAATTTTTCGAATTTTTATAAATTTTTTCGAATATTTTTCAAAAAAGGACTAACGTTGCAAACGGCCGTTAAGGAAAAGGACTAACGTTGCAAACACTTGTTTGGTTAATGGACTAACGTTGAAACTTGCTAACGGAATATATAACGTCAGTTAGCGATAGGGACCATAGGTGTTATTCTTTTGCTGTCAGAGGGACCATACACGCAACTTTGAAACTCGAGGGACTAAACCAGTGATTTTGAACAATCCACAGGGACGATCCGTGTAATTTACTCAAAAAAAAGAAAAGAAAAAAAAATTACACAACATTCAAAAATCCAAATAAATATTACTCATAATCATCAATTAAAAACTTTTAACCATCAACTTGTCTTCCAAAAAACATTAAGTAAAAAAAAATCAATTAGTTGTGGTATCCTCGGAGAAAAAAACACTCCAATTCTGGCTCATCAAGTGGGAGGCTCGCAAACTCTAAAAACCCTGTATCCTCCAATGTACCAAAGTCGTCTCCACCAACATCCACATCATGGTTTTCTCTTCATTATACTGATCAGTGCTCTGTGACAAAAGACGTAAATTATTGTGGATAAATACCAAATCCTCAGCACGCTTAGGAGGCGACTTGTTCCTTCTCAATGAGTGAATAAAAGAGCAAGTGCTCTAATTGCATTCACAACAAGATGACGATGTTGGCTGACCAAGAACTCTAAAAGCCATGACTGAAGCAAAGGTGTTTTTGCTCCAAAATTGGCCCACCAACGTTTAGCATATGTAGTTCCCCTATTAAAAAGAGAGTTAACATCGGAAAAAGGCCCTGACTTAAGCGAGAAATCAACAAAATCGTATAAAACTTAATCAAATCAAACAAGAAATACCTCGGGTTCAAAGAATGAGCTAAACAATGAAGTGGTGTCGAACTCTTTGCCCGTCGAGCAATAAGAATATCATACACCACGTCATAGAAAGAACTGAACATCACAAGGGATGTGTCTTCGTGCTTGTAAATTGCAACCTTCACTTTCTCAACCATGGAATCCCACATTTCATAAACCAAATGAAGGCACGGTCTATCGGTATCACAAGCTCGTACCATATCATATATAGGTGCGGTAAAATTAAGAATGTAAATCACCTGATCCCACCAATATTCATTTAACACCTTATCCCTGACAAATCGAGCTTTTTCTTGGTCGTCTTCTCGATAAGATGCCCACTCTTCACCATAGCCTCTAGTGCACCTCTAATGAGCTTAAACCTCTTTAGCATCACAATAGTCGAAGCAAAGCGAATGTCCGCCACAGAAAGTAACTTAAGAGAACTGAACCTGTTATACATGGATAATCTCATGGTATGATTCATAATGAAATTTTTTATGTGGATCGCATCTCCATAGACTCCGGTGATCGAGTGACATTCATCATACACTTCAGAATTATTTTTGGTATTTTAAGCGGCACAAATATTTTTAAGGGCAAGATTGAGAATATGAACCGCAGATGGTGTGCAATAGATTTCTGGGTAAAGACCTTCAATTATTTCCCCGGCAGCTTCGACAGATTTACAGTTCGCTGCAATATCAATATCACTTTATGAGTAATGATTTGAACCACGTTTTGATGTCCAATCTCATCTATGACTTCTTCCATCAAATTAGCAATGAATTCCTTGCTTTTGACTTCTCGCATGCAGTTGACCGCTTTAATAAACATATGACCATTTTCAGAAGGGGTGACGATTGTGACAGATGGATGGATCGACCAACAGAAAAGACTAATCATTAATTTTATGGCAACTTCTGAAAATGGTCCTATGTTTATTAAAGCGGTCAACTGCATGGTCCTATGGCAACTTCTGACAGATGGATGGATCGACCAACAGAGAAGACTAATCATTAATTTTATGGCAACTTCTGAAAATGGTCTTATGTTTATTAAAGCGGTCAACCGCATGGGGAAGTCAAAAGCAAGGAATTCATTGCTAATTTAATGAAAGAAGTCATAATGAGATTCGACATCAAACTTGGTTCAAATCATTACTGATAATGCAGCGAACTGTAAGCTGCTAGGTCTTTACCCAGAAATCTATTGGACACCATGTGTGGTTCATACTCTCAATCTTGCCCTTAAAAATATTTGTTCCGCTAAAAATACCGAAAATAATTATGAAGTGTATGATGAATGTCACTCGATCACCGTAGTCTATGGAGATGCAATGCACATAAAAAATTTCATTATGAATCATACCATGAGATTATCCATGTATAACACGTTCAATTCTCTTAAGTCTTAAGTTATTTTCTGTGGCGGACACTCGCTTTGTTTCGACTATTGTGATGCTGAAGATGTGTAAGCTCATTAGACATGCACTAGAGGCTATGGTGATGAGTGAAGAGTGGGCATCTTATCGAGAAGACAACCAAGAAAAAGCTCGATTTGTCAGGGATAATGTGTTAAATGAATATTGGTGGGATCAAGTGATTTACATTCTTAATTTTACAGCACCTATATATGATATGGTACGAGCTTGTGATACCGATAGACCGTGCCTTCAATTGGTTTATGAAATGTAGGATTCCATGGTTGAGAAAGTGAAAGTTGCAATTTACAAGCACGAAGACAAATCTCTTGAGATGTTCAGTTCTTTCTATGACGTGGTGTATTATATTCTTATGGCTCGATGGGCAAAGAGTTCGACACCACTTCATTGTTTAGCTCATTCTTTGAACTCGAGGTAATTCTTGTTTGATTTGACATTCATTCATAAAATATAGTTTCTTTTTGTGTTCATAATGCTTTTTTGTTTATATGTTTCTTATAGGTTTTATAGTGATGATTGACATGTTTTCGAAGACTCTACCCAAATGATGATGATTATGATAAAGTTTTATACGATTTTGCTGATTTCTCGCTTAAGTCAGGGCCTTTTTCCGATGTTAACTCTCTTTTTAAGAGGGGAACTAGAGATGCTAAACATTGGTGGGCCAATTTTGGAGCAAAAACACCTTTGCTTCAGTCATTGGCTTTTAGATTTCTTGGTCAGCCAACATCGTCATCTTGTTGTGAACGCAATTAGAGCACTTGCTCTTTTATTCACTCATTGAGAAGAAACAAGTTGACTCCTAAGCGTGCTGAGGATTAACGTCTTTTGTCACGGAGCACTGATCAATATAATGAAGAGAAAACCATGATGTGGGATGTTGGTGGAGACGACTTTTGTACATTGGAGGATACAGGGTTTTTAGAGTTTGCGAGCCTCACTTGATGAGCCAGAATTGGAGTGTTTTTTCTCCGGAGATACCACAACTAATTGATGTTTTTTTAACTTAAATGTTTTTTTGGGAAGACAATTTGATAGTTACGAGTTTTTAATTGATGATTATGAGTAATATTTGTTCGGATTTTTGAACGTTGTGTAATTTTTTTTGGAAGACAATTTGCCATATACTAAAATATTATAAAACACATAGACGTTTCCCCGCCGTACCCGTTTCTTGAATTTTAGGATGTTGTCGTTTCCCGGTACCCGTACCCGTCCCCGTTCCCATTTCCGTCCCCGTGCAACTTAGCCACATATAACCAATTTGATTTATTATTATTTTTTATAAAGGCAAAACTTAAAAGCACCACACTAGATACACACTTAACACTTGTCCCACCCCACTACCGCTTGGATAAAGGGCATTCGCACTCTTACGATTACCACTGGGCCAAAGGCCCATTAGTATATTCGAAGTGGATCTTAGCCTTTATAAGACTAACGTTTTTATCAACTTGGGTAGTTAACTTAGAGAAGATTAAACTAAGGATACTAAAAGAACTTTGTGTTATTTTGTATATGGTCAACACCGCAACATCCATAAATACCCTGTCACTATGTCCTCCGTCGGAGGAGAAATTGAGTGGTACTAACTTTTTAGACATGTATCATAACTTGAGGATTGTTCTTAAGCATGAAAAGAAGTTACACGTACTTAATGTTGTCTTGCCTAAACAACCTGCCGAGACCCGATACCTGACACTACTACTGCCGTTTTCTGCTCGTAGCTTCTAGCAAAGGCAGTGGGATGAGCAAAGTGAGGTCGCATGTCTTATGTTTGCAAGTATAGTCCTTGACCTCCAGAAGGGCATGTAACTTCTTGATGCATATAAGATGCGTGAGGAGCTTAAGAACACGTTTCAACAAGAAGCCAAGCAAGAGCCATTTGAAACTGTCAAATCACTCCATGCATTTGAAATGGAGGAATGTCATTCAGTTAGCTCTTATGTCTTGAAGATAATGAATTAATGAGCTAGATCGATCAGCTACATAGGCTTGCTAGTGCCATGCCAATGAGTATGACTAACTTATGAGCTTCATTTTCAAGTCATTGCACATGTCATATGAGATGTTTGTTATGCATCTAAATATACAAGAATGAGAGACATCTATGTCAGAGTTGCATCATATGCTTAAAACTGCTTAGGAGAACATACTATCCAAGGCCCCTCCAGTACTGAATATCATGGAAGAATGTACCATGAAATCTTAATTTAAGGAAAAGCGCAAATGAATTAATTGTAAAATTTTGCCTTAACCAAAGAGTTGACTCTTAAAATTGTGGTAAGACGAGTCAACAGAGAAGAAACGAGCCTGCCTACCTTGTTGAGCTGGGACAAGTTATAGCAAGTCTACAAAAATTGTAATCTATGTGACTGAATTTTATACTTTTTCTGTCTAATTTATGGGTAGTTAATATTGGTTGTGGTACTCACATTTGTAATAATGTGCATCGAATAAAAAGAAGTACGGAGCTGAATATAGGCGACTTGAATCTACATGTTGGCAATGAAGCATGTATACTCTTGTCAAAGTCATTTGGAGCAATGAGCTTAATACCCTAAGTGGCCTTGTTTTACATATAGACTGTAGTTTTTGGCTTAAAACCTGGTTTTATCAATTATGCATATCAATTCATGAAAATAACTTGTTTTATCATTTAGTTCACACATAATGGACTTTATCGTAAGTTCACACATATGTAGCCTTATTGTTGATCCCTTAAGCTAGTTTTTTTCCAAACTTACTAGGGTGGTGCCTCCAATACCTTTTATTTCACAGGAAAAATAACAATATTAGTTTATATAAAGACCTATTTAGACCCCCCCCCCCCCCCCCCCCCCCCCCCCCCCCCCTCTTTCTTGTAACCAACCAGGCAAGGTACCCCTTGGGAGATAGGTAGATTCGCTAACTTTACTCCTAGGGATCCTCAACACGCTCTAGACCCATCTACGGGTCTCAAAAAATTTTAATCCTATGCAAATCCAATGAAAGAATTTTATGATCTTTATAGTTTAATCTTCCAAGCATCCAAGTCCAAGTACATAGCGTCATAGCGTCAACTGGACCTAAACCATATATGTACACTCGTGCATTGCTAAATCCCCAAATAGCTAATCCATGCAGCTTATATACACTGCCTAGTACTTTATTCAGTAAATCGGTAGTGAGACTCTAAGTAAATCGCCCTCAAAATAAACTTACTACAGTAACTTCTAAGCATAATTAAAAAAATCCAAATAGTTTATTAAACCATTCGTCCATCATAGTGCATTTTTACATTCATTGTTGGTTATAAACTAGTAGGAAAATAAATGAACCTGGGTGCCTTAGTCGATCTACCAAATTTGAGTTTATCTTCGGCTTTTTCTTTATTGTACTCATTCGTAGCATCATCAACGTAAGAGCAACCACCTAATTAGTTCAGTCACCAAAAAAAGTAAGCAATTGAAAGTGGGGGAACAAATATATTTTGTATGCACTTATAAAAACCCACTAACAAGTGTCGAAAGCATACTACAATACTTAAAAAATAACATTCAATACTGAAAGGCCTCTAATACTTCCCCAAGCTGCACACGATTAAACATCACTAAACAGCGGTTCATGGATATACTAGATAGTCTTAAATCTAAACCTAATGGTTGTGATGAACATACATTCGGTATTTTTGAGTTTTAGATATCTCAGATAAGTTATCTACCAAAAAACTCGACCTCAACGTTAAACCCATATCATAAAGTAATCAATGATGTGGATATTTAGTGATGAGAGACAAAGGGGACACATGAGGTGTATAAACCAAGATGTTTCCAAACAATGTGGTACGATCCCTTAAATAGAAACGAAATTTACAAAGTGTAAGCACTTGATCCAGGTCTTGGGCAGTGCATCATGAGATGGTCAACAATATATCTTTGTTTCCAAGCAAGAGAACATCCTTTACTTCTTATGGCTTACCTATTGTCATAATTATATTCTATCAGCTACACCAAATGAAGAATGGGCTTCTGGAGCAGCCACTACACCTAAAAAGACTGAAAAATTAAAGTCGTGTATTGGAGGAACACATTTTATTAATGTATATTGACAATGAGAAATTAACTTGCATGGCATTTAACTCATTTGGTTTTATTAGCAATTGTTGAATCTTGGCAGCACACCACAAGTCATCACCATAGCTTCCGTGACAACTAACATTTGATTCAACGCCTTCCTTATTGCAAGAAAAACATAAAACCGCCTACTGTGTCAATATTGTCAAAATAATCTTGGGTAGAATACCTTATAGACTTCTATTTCTAGCTTTCTTCGAGTTTCTTTCACTTAAAACCTTAATTCTATGAATATAGCACTTACTAAAAATCGTAAATTCGTCAAGGCTTTTAAGGTATATTTTCAAAAGAGGATTAACTTCCGAAATTTATCCCAGTAACAAATTATTATTATTTCCAATGGTCATGGCTTAATATGGTAATCCAGCTAGGCCAAACTTTAAATTGTTATACAACAAAAATCTGAAAGACTTCTTCATACTTCCAAGTTCCAACTATATAAGTGCCACTGATAATAAAAGATTCTACTAATGGTCAATTATGTTAAAGAAAAGTTTGTTTCCTTTATAGGGCATGTAACCTAGTTCTTTAAGCGCACAAACTATGGGTGGCAAGACCAAGAACCACTTGAATAGCATACATCATTGATAATAATATTTAAAGATGGATCAATTTGATCTACTATAATCATAACATTCATATCATTTTTTTATTTACAACAAATGATTCTATTACCCTCATAATAAAAAGACTAATGTGAACGGAAAATTAATCTTAACTAAAAAACTAAGAGGCTTAACTTGAAAACAAGACTTACCTACTCAGCATCACGTGAACATCTATTGTGGAGTAATGATTACGCCTCTTCCAAGACTCGGTCATATAATTCATTAAAAGACTATTGATATAGCTCACATCCCTCGAAGAGATATTTCCAGCTGCTCTATCCTCTTAGCCATATCATGCTTTCCACAGTTCTTCAATCCATCAGTTACCATATCGAAATGTCGTGACATAGGTGATAAACTGAACTCAGTCATCTCCATCAAATAATTAGCAGCTTCAACGTACTTACCTCCACGTGCACACATCTTTAAAAGCATACTATAAACCGGTCTGTTTGGCAGATGCCCCTTCACCTTCATATCACTAAAAAAGCTAAGTGCATCATCAAACATTCCATTCTTACAAAGTCCCTTCAAAATCGGGGCATACAAGCTCGGAAATGGTTTATTTCCATCCTCAATCGATCTATATAAAATACTAAACGCCTCATCAATTTTCCCATTTTTCGATGCTGCACCAATCATGATCTTGTAAGTCTCGATATCAGGACATAGCCCCAATCTACAAACATCATGGTATATATCAATACAGAAATCAATCTCACCAGATTGACAAATAGCCTCTGCCAACATATTATATGTACTCACATCAGGCACAAATCCCTCTTTAGTCATTTTTCTCACCAACCCTTTGGCTGATTCAAGATAGCCTGCATTCAAAATCCCATCAATTAAAAGATCTCTCCCACGAACGGGCGGATTAAACCCCTTTTGCCTCATCTCTTCCAGAAAACTTTGAGCTTCTTTCATCTTGCCAGCAGAGCACCACCCATTTACTAAAACCGAGTAAGTTTTCTTATCTGGAACTATTCCTTTGCGAACCATTCGTCTTACCAAAGCATAAGCTCCTTGGAAGTTTTTAACCTCACAAAGGGCAAACAGCAGCAAGTTGTATATTTCAGTAGTCTGTGAGCAATTAAAAGTCTTGCACTTATTAAATAACTCAACTGCTTGATCAATCAGACCGTTTTTACCATAATGCTCAATGATGAATGAAACAACAGAAGCTGAAATTTGTAGCTTTTGTGTTTTCATCTGGTGTGCAACCTTCCACATGGTTTCCCAATGACGTGTTTTCGCTAAAATCTTGAGAAGCTCTTCGAATTCAACGGTTGTAGGTTCATATTGTGGATGTTGGGTACGTACCCAATTGAAAAAACGAAAAGACTCCATACCAGAATTGCAACAGCTACGTAGCACACGGTAAACAAGCTCAGAGTTAACAATACGGGAAATGCACATCTTATTTAAAGTTCTCTCTAAGTATATATCACGACGGACAATATTGGAAATATGATGAATTGTGGCAAAATAGTCATCATTTGTTCCTTCTCTCCCTCCACTTCCATAAGTGCAGCCATTACTCAAGTGGTCAGTCACCACAGTTTTTAGGGTTCTGAAATCAGTGCGATTGGAGGATTTAGCAGCGATCCTTTGTGCAGCTACTAATCTTGCAAAGTGAAGCATTTGAATTCATAAAACTTGTACTTTCTACAGTTTGTTTAAGCAAATCCAAGTCATTTGGTACCTACAAAAATTTTCAGTGATGCTGACTAATATGGTAACATTCAAAATAACTGTAGCAAAAACTGATACAAGTGGATGTTCGGATTTATGCCTTACTGAATTAATCGATTTTAAATCAGACAAGTAGTTCGGATAACCAAATCCTGAACACCCTTAAAATTGCGTATTCATTATACCAAAACCTAATAAGCAGTTTTTAAAGCAATCCCAAACACCCCTAATGTAGCATCGATTATTTAACAAGTTATATTACCCTTCTAAAGTTTTGATCAAAGAGACATATTTAGCTGAAATTCGGGTTCTTCAACGCCTGGAACTATGTGCACTACCCGCCTTTCACTGCACCAAAACGTCAGACCAGTACCCTAATTGGGTCGCGGCGTAGGTCGAAGTAAACAAGCCCAATGCACCCTTTGGTGCTTTGGTTGGTAGCTCACGGTGGTGGGTCGAACTAAATAAAACAAGCACACCCTTCGGGGTGGCTGTCTGAGTTACTTATAACCAAAAAGCAAAACAGCCCGTGGGTGTTTCTTTTTGTGAACCGAATCCAAGACAAATCAACTAAGCTCATAAGCTTATAATAACACCAAATAAGCTATAGCTTTTAAACGAGTCAAATAATTAACAAATAACGAAACCTCATGGGCTCGATCGAGACTAACACAAATAACAACAATTTCATGTTTGACCCAAGGTAAGTCGGATCTGACCCGACTCTATAAACAAAATTATCAAAACGTTTTTATTGTTGTTTAGATCCATGACAAAACGATTTGTGTTGGGTTTTAACACAAAAGAAAATAAAATAGATGTATCTATGTATATTCGGCATACCAAGTCGAGAGGAAAGAGAGGCCATTCATCTTCCTTGCACTTGATAGTGATGGTCGCTGTGATGATGGAGTAGATTTCAACTGGTTTTGTAGATCGGGTCATGAGTTTGAGATTGAGTTTCATCTTATCTCAAGGGGTGGGTGATACTCAAGTTAATTGGAGTAATAAATTCGCAATCTCTCGCTCCCTCTCTCTCTCTCTCTCCCATCAATCCACTTCAATTTTTATTTTTATTTTTTATTTTAAAAACAAAACTAAAATTCCATTAAAATTAAAAAATATAGTACATAATATTATACTAAAAAACATAAAATAACTAAATTCTATTCAAATTAAAAACCTTACATAGTAAAAAAAACTTAAAACGAAATTAAAACTAACGTAAACACATTAAAAACATAAAATCCTACAAACTACAAACGGCCAACTATATGTGGTAAAGAAGAATTAAAAATGCTTGATAGGTGAAGAAGAAAAGACATCATCCAATTTATTTTTGGCCTCTTGTATAGAAACCCCCCTAGGATGTCAAATCAGGGTTTTTTGTCAGTTTTTGTTCCGTATTTCTGACAGTTTTATAGTTTTTGTCAGTTTCTGTTTCGCACTTTCAGGTTTATAGCGTTTTGATGTAAACAAAATTATAAAAATAAAAAAAAATAAAAAAAAATGGAAAAAATGGGAGGGGTGTGGATTTCGGATTTTTTGGGGGGGGGGTGTGGATAAGTCCGGCCTTTATTTTTTTGTCACCCCCACGTGACTACTACTCAACTACCAAACAAAAAAAACAAAGCACTATCTCTCTTCTTCTATCTTTTTCAATGGTTCTTCACCATTAAACCTGCTTTGCATCATAGAAGCTAAAAAAACTCAGATTTTGACTTTCAATCTGAAGAAGGAAGAAGGGGGCAAATCAAGAAAATAGCTCAAAAATTCAAAGCAACGTTCATTTTCTTTTGCAATCCCGTGCGTGAGATGGTCACTCAAATCCCTCTCGTCCCGTGGTTTTTTTTGCCGGCGGCGGTGTTCCCGTGCCACACGGGTCCCGTCCCGTGTGGTAACGTGGGCATTGCCAACCCCCTTACATTTATAGATTTCGTAGTTGAGTTAATTTTGTATAAAAGTCACAAATGTGACTTTAGACGGGTCGTTGCTTTGTTTTCCAATTATATGGATTAACTAAAGTAATTACCTCTTAAGTATTGTAATGATTATCACTCAAATGTAATAGCTCTCATGTTTAATTCCTACTATGTGTGAATAGCTTTGAAGTGGACACATTTTTGTGTGTTAACAAAAGTGAGAAGATTTTCATGTGCCCTGGTGTCATGTCAAACTATAAGAAAGATAAACAAAATAATATGTCGTTTAATCCTTTGTCGTGTTTAAAAGTCACATGCAGGTTCGTTTGCTAATATATCTCAAGTTTGTTATTTATGTTTTTTGATTAACAATTGCAAATGCTTTTTGATCTGACTATCATAAAAAGTGAAGTTACAAGGCAATTGTAATTGTTGTGAACTGAGTCACTAATTAATATACATTTTTATAATATATTAACGATTGGTATTATATGAGCAGCAGGGGCGGATCTATTTGAGGGGCAGGGGGGCCAGGGCCCCCCGTTTTTTGCTCCGTAGTGTTAATTTATCCGTATTTCATCCAAAAAAAATTATATTTACTAAGTCGCCCCCCCCCCCCCCCCCCCAAATTAGAAGACCCTAATATAATGATAGGACAAAAAAATTTCCAGCCCCCCTACTAAAAACTTTAAGATCCGCCACTGATGAGCAGGAAAATGGATTCCTTAGTGAAGTCTTCAACTTAACACCACACGAAAATTCTCTATCAAAAGGAGGGCCGTGTATCAGCGATAGACAAGGTTTGTCCATTCTCTTAGTAAACTAAGTGCATTGTAATCCATTTAAGTCACTTGTAACATAAATAATATTGCATTACGGTTTACAACTCTTTCTTGTTGTAGAGGATGCACATATCTCCAAACTCGCTCCCCAATAAGGGAAGGATCCAGTTTCTAAACAAGCAAGCGAATGATGTACTCCCTGGTAAGCCAAGTTCTTAATCGTCCAAATATTTTATGTTTTTTTCTGCGCGTTTCTTTCAAACATGGTAATATTGTTTCTAACATTTGGGATTTCAGAATAGACATGTTGGACACTATGCATGAGGTTAAAAAACAATGCATATGTTTAGTTAGCGACATCGAAACCTTCAAATTATTAATGCATTGATCTTTGGTTTTGTTCCTTTTCAAGATTCAATATAATTATTTAACACAACAAAGTATATTAAACATTATCACAATAGATAAGAACTATTTGAAGATTTCATAGTCTTATGAGTAAGGACTATAAGGCTAATGCTAATGGGCGTTGCCCTTCGACCACAACCGATCAAAGCAACGCGTCTCCCTCCCTAGCCAAGCCACATGCGATGCGTCGCCCTAGCACTTTTTTCAAACTTTTGGTTGCCTCACCAACCGAAACAATTGCACTATCTTCCATATAATTTATGACCGTTGTGGTGTAACACCCCGTGCCCGCTTAGACCAAAATTTAAAACTTTTTACACGGAAACGACTCACTTTTACGGACACCTGCTTACTCTTTTGACCACTGACAAAAATCTATAAACTTTCAGACCTTGAAACTATTTTTAGATGAAAGTAGACTCAATTACCTTCAAAACGATAGGTGGCACGACCCATTTCGACTTACGGATTAAAAGATATGATTTTTCGAAAACTGCCAAAAATCTGCACAGTCGGCTCTGACAGCGTCAAGCCCAAGCCTGACAGCGTCAAGCCTTGATAGGCCAGACCTATTTTTAGAGTTTAAAGGGTGACGGCGTCAAGAAGGCCATCATGAACAAAACTCAGAGCCTTGATAGGCCAGAGAATTTTTGGAGTTTAAAGGGTGACGGCGTCAAGAAGGCCATCAAGAACAAAACTGCAATTTCACCACTAAAACCCATTTTGACCCATTTCATGACAAAACCACTTATACCACTTCCGTTTTACACCAAACTTTCCAAAAATCAATTTATTAACATAATAAACATGTTCCAAGATCACTTGACCCGTTAACTACCCAAAATGGGTACGAACACGCTTAAACCAAACACCCCATTATCATTACTCAAAAACACTTAAAACACACTTTGACCCATCGATAGACTCCCAAATCGTTATGACCTTTCTAACATACAAATTGACACTCGACTACACTTTACAAATCAATAAAAGACTCTCGGGGGTACAACCTTGTCACTTGAGCTCGGTGTTCTATACTAAGCTCCTAATTACGATTTGTCCTCCAATCCGCTTCCAATTCCTTAGGCTATAGTCCAAGTCCTTACATTTCGCCGCACATAAACCTACAAAAACATTAACAACTAAAAGAATAAGCTTACGCTTAGTAAGTAACCCATCATAAAACATATATCATTGATGCGCGTGATGTGTCGTTGCGGTTTAGCAGTTTTAATGCCTACTCAAGTTTTAAATTTATATTTAGCCGACTTATCAATAACACACACACTTAACGAGCAGTGTACCCGGTCAGTATGAAGATAATGGTAAGTAGAGTGTCGATCACTAAGAGTGGAACGTATTATCTCGTTATTCTAATCAGTATTTTAATATCCTAACGCAAGGGGGTTTCAGCCTGAGAGACTGGCACAGTTTTGTTTGCAATTAAATAATAAAATAAACAAATAGGCACGAATCAGCAAGTAGCACACACGTACACAGATAGATACTAGAGACAATAAGAGGGCTGTCCTTATGATTAAGTAGATTGTCACTTGTTTTATTGATAGCTTTATATGAAGTGTATGTAATTAACCCTTTCTCGTTGGTCCTATTCTTATCGGCGAGTAAACCCTTAATGACGACTTATGTCTAAAAGTTATTCCTAAGTGATCAATTTAGAAACAACCGTGGGAGCCACACCTTGTCCCGCAGTCGGGTGCCCGCAAGCCACTAATAAACACAGAGGTGGTCAATGCACTAATAAGTAGTAACCAAAGACATCAACATATAAACTTTAATTGATGGGAAAGCAAGTATTAAAGGGAGTGCAATCTTTCCGTTGTCACATTACACAAGCCACCAATCCTGATGAATTAAAGTTTGCTAAAACAATAAAACAAAACTACTTAATGAATTAAATACATGCAGCACCTTCTTACAGCTCTTGTATCTTCGATTTGGGTGTGTCTTGTGCTGCCTTCTTGACTGAATTCGTCCTTCTCTTCTGTTCGGTCTTTTAGGTTTTCGAACTTCCGAATCTCTGAATCTCGTCTGGTCTACGGGGTATTTATAGTTTGTGTCTGAGGAAAGATGCGGCGCATCTACTTAAGTAGATGCGGCGCATGTACTTAACTTCGCGTGGGGTCCAAGATTATAATATTCAGGAATATTCGTACACCGCCAGAAGATGCGGCGTAACTCCATGATTAGATGCGGCGCATGTCCTCTTGTATCTTGGATCGTATCTGGTGATATCTTGATAGAGATGCGGCGCATGTTGATAGTGAGATGCGGCGCATCTGGAGCAGATTAGTCTTGATCTTCTTCATTTCAGTAGACTCTTCACTTTATGCACGTTTTGCTCCATTATTAGTCCAAAATCGCCAAGTTTCACCAAATGCTTGTTTTTACCTGAGAATTACAAAAGTAAACGATTAAGTATCAATCCTCATACATAATATAGTAAAACAAGTCAAATTAATAGGATAAATGATAGTAATAAAATGTACTTATTTGAGTTCATCAAATATCCCCCCACTTGAACTTTACTTGTCCCCAAGTAAACCTTAGATTAAATCTCATGAAAATGTATCCTAAAAGATGTTAGGATTTATTTTTATATTTAAGCATGTATTCGTTTATTTCATAATCACACAACTAAACACTTAACGAATTAGAAGTAAAATAAAATAAGTCGATAAAAGCAAATCTAATCGTTTAACTGTCCAGTCGCGACGAATATTCTATCATAAGCTTGGCAAGTATACACATCTCCACCACTAAAGCTAAGGAATAACAAGTCTAAAGCGGTAAAAAGGGTTTTTAGGCTTAAGGGTTAATTATTCTCTTTTCACTATCGATCTCAAATTCCAGAAAAGGCGACAAAATCACAAATACATGATCGAATCCACGAACACGATACTTGCAATTGCTCAAATCCTTAACTCGAATAGGCTAAAGATAGGTCCAAACTTCACCAATAATAATATATCAAAAAGGGCGACAAAATCATAAATACATAGCCGAATCCACGACTACGATACTTAAGATTGCTCAAATCCCTAATCTCAATAAATCAAAGGTTTGGTTGGATAAAGAACAATACAGGGTATGGATAATATTTGGGATATAAATTGGTGTAAAATAAAAAATAAACAAAACAAATAAATTAAAATCCTAAGTGTGGTTAATCACTATCCCAACCATCCCATGAATAAGACTCATATCATTGAATAACTCACGCTTTAACACTTGAAACACACGCTTTAGGTAGACACGAATTATACTCAACAAAATCTTAATCAAAGAATAATCCTTAATTGGCGTTCCCATAACTGCCAATTCCCATTCAATCCATAGATATAATACAACAAATAGTGGTGATATCGACCACTTACATAACTTTACATCGTTGGCTTAAAATAAACATCCAACTCTTTCTTCTTTTTTTTTTCTTTTTTTATTTTTTTTTTTCGATTTTTTTTTTTTTTTTTTTTTTTTTTTTTTTTTTTAACTTGAAACATAGATGTGTAAAATTTCACCACATCACTACAACTTTCTTTCCGGATAATTTTTATTCATACTTTTCATAACTTCAGAAATAATGGTAATAGTGAAAGTAGTAAACACACGAAAAATAAACTCTAAAATATACAATATTTACTTTCACTCCAATTGCATTGTGCAATTTCCCGACCTAACCATATATAATGAATTACGCACGCGAACACAGGTAATGTAAGGAAACACACTTTGCCTATAGCAATTAACCAACCACGGACTTTAATCTACAGGGTAGGCTAAGGTGTAAGGGTGTAACGAAACATTTTAAACATAGGTGTAAGAAACGAAAGGAATGGCTCTGAGGGTTTTTCTAGGGGTATCTTACTCTTAAAATGAGAGTAACAAAAGGGGTTTATACGGGGGTTAACTAACCAGTGTAGTTAGCTAATATCACATAACATATAAAGGCTATTTGGTGTAATCCTAGAATTTTACCAATTTAGACAAGTCATTCCAATTATATAAATAATACTCATTATGGTGGTCTCGAATAGTATACAAGCCAAGTTCTAAAGTCTACAAGTCACCGGCACACTCATAGATTTGTGAATTTTGGAAAAATCACAATTTTTGAAAATAACGTCATGTGTGCAGTTATGTAACTTAGATCTTAAACAAAAACATGCTAAAAAATTTTTAAGTTTGATATATTAAGCACATTTTAAGCATAATTTTTGAAAAAGTTTAGGACAAGTAAGTGTTAAGTGTTCTAATTCTCCTATCCCCCCACTTAAGTTAAACAACGTCCTCGTTGTTTGTATAAAAGGTTAAAAACTGGAAATAAAAGAATTAGAACAGAAAAACTCCCCTGAGATTTGCTCGGTATGATCCTCCATTAGTGTAAGAGCAAAAATCATCTTTCTTGTGGATTAGAACGTTAAAGCTTCATACTTGATTTATCCACAGGAAATCCAGGAAACTATAATACCACCAACACTTTAAAACACACCTAAGATAAGAAAGGTTCAACTTGCATAATACATTAGTAGTTAGATAAAAATAAAACTTAAAAATTAAAAACTGAAAATCATCAGGTCAGTCGATGCGCCGTATCTTATTGAAGAAGATACGCCGTATCGAGCCTGGAATAAATACGGATCAGAATAAAGATGCGCCGCATCCTTAACCAGGGATGCGCCGCATTAAAATAAACTGATAAAAGATAAAATGAAATAAAGGATAGGATGCGTCGCATCTGTTTAAGCAGATACGGCGCATGTAGTAACCAAACAGACTGTTAACAGTCTGTTGCAAAAACGACTTGTTCCACGGTTTAATCTCTAATGTTCTCTCGTACTCTCGTGCTGAACTTAATGCCAGTCTTCGTCAGATATAACAAGAAACATAACTGAAACATTAAATATAAACATGAGAATAGTTGTCAGTACAATCCAAAATTAATATAAGTAATGTACGGGAAAACGTGTCCATAATGAAAATGCAAAGAGTAGTCAATCCATGGGCTGGTCAGGAGTCACGTCATCTGATTGGGCCCCTGAAGTGCTAGCTCCGTCTGTCCTGGGGCGGACCCTGCGCTCGTATCTGATAATCCCTCTCACATAAGCACCGTCTGGGAGGTTGTGGCTGACCCCATTAAGAGCCATCAACCTACTGACACCGTCGACCAGCCAACTCGTATCTCTCCTCACTCCAGCGAGTTCAACTCTCTGCGCCTCCAGAGCCTCCCTCAATGACCTAACCTCCAGCTCCACTCTCTCGACTCTCTGTCCAATAGTGCGGGGAGCTGGTGCTGGTGCATGTACCTCCTCCTGAGCAGGAGCAGCAGCCGGGGCTGCCTGAGCATCCCCCTGCTCTGGCTCAGCAGGCCTAGGTGGTCCAAGTGGTGCCCAGAAGTACCCATCAATCATCTCTTCACACATCCCAAGCCTAGTCGCAAGATAATCCGCATCCATACTAGGCAATCTAGCAACATCAACTGGAAGATCACCGGGAATCTCATCACCTAATATCCCAAAATGCCTAGCAAGACGAGAGACAAAATGGCCCCCAGTCATCTGGCTCCTACCATCTCTCCCTGGAGCAACTCGGTGTAAATAATGTGCTAAGAAGTGAGGGATGTTCACCACAGCCCCCCCGTCCATGCTCCGCAAGAGAAAAAGATCCAAAGTAGTTACCTTCTCAGGGGATTGTCCCCTTCCGGCAATAGTCAGGGCAATCAGGCGATGACAAAGCCTCCTCATCGGCTCTCTAATCAGTGTGTACGATGGAGTGGTGGAGGTAGAATCACCTCCAGATGAAATCTCAACCCAGTAATCTCCCAACTCCCCACGATCTGAAACAACTCTTAAGCTGTTAGCCCAATAATCAGTAAAACCAGGAGATGCCATCTCTGCTGTAGTATGCAACCCAAGAGCAAGTATAAACTGTCCCATAGACATCCTTCTCTCAAAACCACCCAATCTGAATACTAGAGTGTCAAACGTGTCGAGACCGAGATCAGTCTCCCTATAGTGTAAAGTGCAGAAAAACTCCAACATCAAAACCTTAATTAACGGTTCCTCTATCCTGAACAACCTTTCCCAGGCGTAGGACCTGAACAAAATCTGCCCCTCCCCATCTTTGTATATCATTTCCAACCTAGTTCTCAACCTTTCAGCAGCGTTACCCTCGTCAATATTGTTGATGCTATCAAAATTCAAAACCGGAACACTGAATACTTTCCTCTGGTAAAACTTTCTGAGCTTAGTCATATAATCATCAACAACACCCTGTGCTAGTCCCATCGTTTCAAAACGAAGCCACGGGTGTCTACGTGCAGGCTCAGGTAACTCCATCTGCAATAAACATTCACAGTCAGAAAACAGTCTGTAAGTCAGGTAAATGCGGCGCATTGATTAAATCAATGCGGCGTATCTGTATAAAGTATAAGGGATGCGGGGCAATAAAAGGAATACGGCGTATTGAGATGCGTCGTATCTAGATTAATCGATACGGCGTATCTAAAATTTTAGCAATTTTGAAATAGGTCGTTACGCCTCATTAATCAACCTAGATGCGCCGCATCTAAAAGCATATCAGCATAAAATAAAGGGTTAGGCACGTTTTTCAAGAATCCGTATCCGTGACGTAAACTTCCACTAAATATCACAGTATAATATTCTCCTTATATCAGTTCAAATATCTCAATCAACCACAGCTAATTTACCTTCCCGCTAAATATTCAAAATCAAACCCAAAACCTAAATTTTCGGTCGATTCAATTAGTGCCAAATTCGATGTCCAAATCTAAAATTAACTTAGGGGAAATAATTAATTCCAAGTTCTAATCATATCCCTATATCGTTTAAGCGCGAATCGATTCAATCCTATAAACCCTAATTTTCGTATTAATCAAAATTAAATCGAAATGTAACAATTACCTTAGTATTTGTGATTAGGAGAACGTTTTAATGCTCGGATTAAAGGCGGATTGAAGAAAGATGATCGGATTTTGAGTATAATTTTAGTGCGTGTTCTTAACTGTGTGTATTTATGCGGCGTATTCCCGTCGTATTTATAAGGCGACACGATGCGCCGTATCAGAAAATTGGGATGCGCCGTATCTAGTTAATTCCGTTGACTAGTCAATAAGTCCTAGTTGGTCAGGGATACGGCGCTTCGGATATTTAGATCCGCCGTATCTCTATGTTAGTTAACGAAATTTAAATGAAGAACGTACCTTGGCCTCCGCAACACAGTTCCTTATACATCAAATTTGGGTAAAAACGGCACACCATATAGATGAATTCAAAATAAGAGTAATAGGCATAAACGTTTCATTAATAATCGTAATCTTATTGTTTAGTGGATAAGGATTTATTCCGAGGTTAGGAACAAATATCGTTTTTGAGCATACAAAATTAAGATTACGAATTGAATCAGACGTATAATAAGGATAATAAAACTGAGATCATAGTGTAGAGAACTTTCCTCTGGGCAGTTGAATTATCGTAGAGTTTACCTGGGATTCTATTTCAAGAATTAAAGAAGTTCAATGTTACCAGTACTGAGTTTTCCTCCACTCTTCCCGTCTTATGTTCGGTCACTTCAGCTAGCGTCTCTTGGTTTGGTTCAGAATGTAATCCTTCTTGGTGATGCTTGAGTCATCATTTATCCTGAAAATAAACAACTTGCACACGAGAGTAGCGGACCGATCAAAGTAAATATCAAAAATCAACTATATTTATCAAATTATATTCGTCGTATTAACGAAAGTCAATGCGCCGCATTTTCGTTACGTTTAAAAATAAAAGATTTTTGATTCAGTAAGATGCGCCGTATCGACGGAAATCGATACGCCGTATTTGTTTAATAATTCGCAAACTGTTTTTAATTAAAATAATAGATACGCCGTATCTGCGAAAGCAGATGCGTCGTATGGCGTTAACGTTTAGAAAAATTTTTATCAAAACAGATACGCCGTATCTACAAAAGCAGATGCGTCGTATTACTTTATCGCTTAGAAAAATTTTCTTATTAAAAACAGATACGCCGTATCTTGGGGAAAAGATGCGTCGTATCGAATTAATTAAACGCGTTGTATTAAAAAAAAAATTAAACGCAATACGCCGTATCTGAGAGATCAGATGCGCCGTATCGTTTGATTTAGCACAGTACAACGATAGCAGAACAGAAAAATACGAAAAATAAAAACAAAAAATAAAACACACGAAACAAAAATAAAACACACAAAAATAAAAACAAAAGCAAACAAATAACACACAATACAACAAATATGCAAAATAGTACAATGATGCAATTTAATCTAATAAAAAGAAAAATAACCTAATTAAAATACTAATCAAATTAACAGATAATAACAATTCACTCCCCGGCAGCGGCGCCAAAAACTTGATGCGCGTGATGTGTCGTTGCGGTTTAGCAGTTTTAATGCCTACTCAAGTTTTAAATTTATATTTAGCCGACTTATCAATAACACACACACTTAACGAGCAGTGTACCCGGTCAGTATGAAGATAATGGTAAGTAGAGTGTCGATCACTAAGAGTGGAACGTATTATCTCGTTATTCTAATCAGTATTTTAATATCCTAACGCAAGGGGGTTTCAGCCTGAGAGACTGGCACAGTTTTGTTTGCAATTAAATAATAAAATAAACAAATAGGCACGAATCAGCAAGTAGCACACACGTACACAGATAGATACTAGAGACAATAAGAGGGCTGTCCTTATGATTAAGTAGATTGTCACTTGTTTTATTGATAGCTTTATATGAAGTGTATGTAATTAACCCTTTCTCGTTGGTCCTATTCTTATCGGCGAGTAAACCCTTAATGACGACTTATGTCTAAAAGTTATTCCTAAGTGATCAATTTAGAAACAACCGTGGGAGCCACACCTTGTCCCGCAGTCGGGTGCCCGCAAGCCACTAATAAACACAGAGGTGGTCAATGCACTAATAAGTAGTAACCAAAGACATCAACATATAAACTTTAATTGATGGGAAAGCAAGTATTAAAGGGAGTGCAATCTTTCCGTTGTCACATTACACAAGCCACCAATCCTGATGAATTAAAGTTTGCTAAAACAATAAAACAAAACTACTTAATGAATTAAATACATGCAGCACCTTCTTACAGCTCTTGTATCTTCGATTTGGGTGTGTCTTGTGCTGCCTTCTTGACTGAATTCGTCCTTCTCTTCTGTTCGGTCTTTTAGGTTTTCGAACTTCCGAATCTCTGAATCTCGTCTGGTCTACGGGGTATTTATAGTTTGTGTCTGAGGAAAGATGCGGCGCATCTACTTAAGTAGATGCGGCGCATGTACTTAACTTCGCGTGGGGTCCAAGATTATAATATTCAGGAATATTCGTACACCGCCAGAAGATGCGGCGTAACTCCATGATTAGATGCGGCGCATGTCCTCTTGTATCTTGGATCGTATCTGGTGATATCTTGATAGAGATGCGGCGCATGTTGATAGTGAGATGCGGCGCATCTGGAGCAGATTAGTCTTGATCTTCTTCATTTCAGTAGACTCTTCACTTTATGCACGTTTTGCTCCATTATTAGTCCAAAATCGCCAAGTTTCACCAAATGCTTGTTTTTACCTGAGAATTACAAAAGTAAACGATTAAGTATCAATCCTCATACATAATATAGTAAAACAAGTCAAATTAATAGGATAAATGATAGTAAT